>CM053593.1:33116446-33160188 GCA_028646575.1 Pseudocheirus occidentalis | reverse complement strand
CTCATTTCTCTTCCCAATTTTTCCTTCACTTCTCTTATTTGGTTTTCAAAATCCTTCTTGAGCTCCTCCATGGCCTGTAACCAGTTCATATTTTTCTTGGAAGTTTTTGGTGCAGGAGTTCTGACTGTGTTGTCTTCCTCCCGTTCCATGCTTTGATCCTTTTTGTCCACAAAAAAGGAATCTAAAGTTGGATGACTGTGCTTGCTTTGCTTCCTTTGCTTGCTTGTCTTGCCAACCAATTATTTGACTTTTGAGCTCTTTGCCACAGTAGAACTCTGCTTTCAGAGAGGAGAGCTCTGTCCCAAATCGTTGGAGTTTTTCAGCTGCTGGAGCTATTAGGTGGCCACTGTCTCTGCAGCCCCCACTAGCTCTGGCTCACTGGTCACACATCCCAAGACCACCACCCAATCAAACATTTATTAAGTTCTTATTGTGTGTGCCAGGGACTGTGTGTAAGGGCCAGGGATACAAAGAAAAAGGGAAAAACCCACTTTGTTCCCTCAATGAACTCACCTTCAAATGAGGAAAAAAGCATCCACAGAAGCCTGTATGTAGAAGCTGCACTTGGAGGAACTTCATGGTGGTCTCAGAAGAGAAGGTGCTAGCCTCTGCGGAGTTGGGACACACTGGGAAAAACCTGCTGTAGATGGTAAGATTGGAGCTGTCTTGAAGGAAGCTATGGAAAGGAGCCTGGGGATGAGAAGGGAGAGTGGTCCAGGCCCAGGGGGCCGCCAGTGCGAAGGCTCTGCTTTCTGTGTGAAGAACAAGAGCATCCCAATAGGGATGAAGTTTAGAGTGAAGTGTAAGAAGCCTGGAAAGGTAGGAAGGGGGCAGGTTGCTCCAGGGACCAGTGGAATTGGGTCTGGGAAGCATGGTCAGACTTGTCCTTTAAGAAAATCATCTTTGAGTTTATTAGACACTAGATTAGTGTGGTCATTTACTGTGGTGTATTGTGTGCCTTATTCATAGTGCTGCAAGGTTGAGGGTGGGGCTGAAGGTATAGAAAGACTGAGTTAAATCGTGTTTTCACATCCCAAGGTATTGAGTCAAGTAGCAGGGAAGGAAACATACACAGCAACTATTACATAGTGTTCTATGATAAATGCATCTAGGGAATTTCTGTAGAAAGTGCTATGTCAAGAGGCGTTTCTAGCCTCAGGTGTTAAATAAAATTTTTTTTTCTTATAAGTTTATATCAACCTAGTTGGGTTCCTTTGTAATTCTGTGTGTCTTAAGTTTTGCATTTGAAACCCTTCTGTAAAGGGTCTATGACACAAAACAGGTTAAGAATCCATGGTCTGAAAGTAAAATTTGTTTGAAGGTGAGTGGGGAATCCGGAATCTTAACAAACAGAGTTGCATTTGAGATGAGTTTTAATTTTGGAATTTAGCTGGGAGGAGATTCTGGCCAGGGCAGAATGTGCAGTCAGGGCCTTTGGGTATGTGTGGTTACGCTAAGTGAGAAAGTGCTTCAGTTTAGCTTGAATTTAACAGCTGAATGTAGAAGATTGCTGTAAAATGTGGTGGTTGTTGCCTGATTGTGAAAGGTCTTTGAATGCCAGACAAAGTAGCATTTATTAAATGCCTACTGTTCACTAGGCACTGTGCTATCTGCTTTACAGATATGAACTCATTTGCTCCTTGCAAATCTGTGAGGTATATGCTATTCCAATTCGCGTTTTACATTTTAGGAAACTGGCAGACAGAGGGTAAGTGACTTACCCTGGTCCACACAGCTAAGCTAGTGTCTGAGACAAGACTTGCTCTCAAGTTTTCTTGACTCCAGGCCCAGTCCTCTCTCCCCTCCACCACATTGCTGCCAGGGCCAAATGGTAGAATGTTTGCTTTTGGGGACAGACTGCTTTCCATTTTTGCCTTTGTATTTACCTAATGGATGATTAATACATATTTGTCGAATGTGTTATTAAGGGAAATGGTGTGGAAAGATATGAGGGTCCAAGACAATGTTTTCTTTAAGCATGTTTGTTGTAACGCATCCAGAGACTTGTGGAAAAAAAATTAGGTTCTTTTTTTCATCTAACTACCTCCTATGGGGGGGTAGTTGTACCCCCAAGAAAGTAGAATTAGGAGAGATAGGAATAGCATTCATTCATCAGACCTATATCTGGTCTTCAACACTCAATAGTTTTAATGTCCAAGAATGTGTCCTGGAATGTTTCTCCAACCAGCAGAGCACAGTCACCTCATAATTATGGCAAGTCATCCAGTTGTCCATGACTTATGATATGCTTGCCCTTAGAGGAAATTGGAAACCAAAAATTAATTAGAAATTATGAACTTCAAATAAAAAAATCTACTCATGAAACATATTAATTGTTTATTTGTATTTTTAGCCTATTCTCTTGTGTCTGTAAAAAAGCTACTTAGAGAATCAAGAACATATTTTTGCTATTTCAGAAAAGTTCTTCTGAGGCCAGATTTCTGCATGAATGAGTTTGCTTTGTGGTGTCGTGTGAAATCCAGCCGGTGATAACCAGGTGTGTGCTGGTACAGTTTATTGAACTCAGTTCTGTAAAGTGGAAGGTTGAGATTAGTTGGTAACTATGGTCTCTGTCTAACTCCAGACCCTGTGGTTATTGAGTCCCAGAAACTTTGTGCTTGCTTACAGTCCTACTGCTGATTAATTAGTCACTTACAGAGCCAGGATTAGAACAGCCCACCTTATTTTTGATTTGACTTGTCTAGGCCTCTTCTTATTACTAAGCATTGAACTTCTTTCAGAATAAAGGAGCACGAGTTCCTGAAGGTATATCGGTCTTCTTTCCATTCAGTATTATTGGGAGCATTCTGCTAACAACAGTAACAACAACAATCTAGATTGCAGCTCCCCCTTCCCCCAAAAGAAGCAATTTTAATTGGATTAGATAACTTCATGATTGTTTTATGGTTGTAGTGTCTTTTAAATATGACAGAACTGGGCAGCCTGCCCTGTTCTTGAAGTTTCTGAAAATTCATTTCTGGGCATAGAATCGTTTGTACCTGTTAATAACAAAGGTTTTTTTTTTTCTATTGAGATTCCTGAATTCAGCAGTTTAAGTCACTGGTGTGTTCTGCTGGGAAAATCATCCCTCCTTCTACCATGTTTTTTGTATATTTTGCCAAATTCCTAGGAATGCGAAAATAGCATTATGCCTAAAAGTAACATCATCTTCCCTTTCTTTTTGTTAGGTTAAATAATCTACGTCATTGACCAGAGCATATTTTTAGTTATCAATAACATATAGAAACATAAAATTTTAGTGCTGGAAAGTATCTTACCAGATGACTTTTAGACACATCCCGTCCTTTTACAGAGGAGAAAGTTGAGGCCTACATCTCCTAGGCAAGTTGAGGAAGGCTGCCAGGCTAGTTAGTCCATTCGGAGTATAACTGGTTGTTTGACTCACAGTCTAGAATCTCTAATGTGATACATCAACTCCTCTCAAATAAAAAAGAAAACCATTTTAATAGAGCAGTAGTATATAAAGATCATTTACAGTAAGTGGGGTAGAGAAGATCCCTAATTTCTAAAAAGGAAGACCTTTAAACCTAGTCTGCTTCTAAAGCTTAGAGTCAGCAAGATCAGAGAAAGACCCAGTTGTGAAGGGGAGATGGAGGTTCTTAACCTGGTGTCATCAATTGTAGAGTGTCCATGAACTTAGATGGGAAAAAGGTTCCCCTTCATATTTGCTAACTTTTGGTTTTCTTTGCAATTCTATTTATTTTGTGGCTTCAAAATCATTATTCTGAAAAAAAAAAAATTCCTAGGTTTCACCAGATTGCCAGATGGGCCATGACATAGAAAAAAGGGTAAGAGCCTCTCTCCCATTGAAGTCTAGAAAGTGTTTCCCTAATCCTCCCCCTCCCCTTTGAGGATTTTTAGCAACTAAGAATGTATGTGGAGTCATTGCAGCCTTTCCTGTTAAGAGAAGGATCTAGAATGTGGAATTGGGGATAAAAGTCT
Source organism: Pseudocheirus occidentalis (assembly GCA_028646575.1). Taxonomy (NCBI): domain Eukaryota; kingdom Metazoa; phylum Chordata; class Mammalia; order Diprotodontia; family Pseudocheiridae; genus Pseudocheirus; species Pseudocheirus occidentalis. The sequence goes on along the minus strand of CM053593.1, from coordinate 33,156,225 downwards.
TGTGCTTAATGGGAAACAAAAAACTTCAGCATCAGGAAGCCTTCGTTCTTTGTCCTAAGTCACATGCCATGTAGTGCCTACTACGAGCAAAATACTGTTTTATCATAGTCTTAACATGTGTGTCATTCATATCTATCTCAGATACGGGCTTTATTTTTATAATTTTCATGCTTCACTGAAAGTGTAATCAATAGAATTGGGCTATAATCAATAGAATATGTGGATAGGGTGGGAGGAAAATCAATGGCCATAGAGGGTATAAAGTTGAACGCTGGAAGCACCTGTACAGATATTGGAAGCATTTCTTCAAGCATGTAGTTGTCTAGATGCTCAGTATCTCTAAGATGACTTCTGTGTACTAAATAATCTATATTTTAGTCGTAGCCAGTCTGGAACACAGAAATGAATAGTGCGTCAGTTTAATAAAAGAATAACAATAGTAGTGACTGTTTAGACTGTATGATCCCTAGAGTTCTTCCTCCACCTGGGACTGAATTCTCCAAGTAGATATTCTCAAGTCAAGTTTTGCTTCTTCATTACAATGTGTGTCCGCCCTCCTTTCTGGAAAGGCTCCATGATTCCTTCCACATAGGGAATTCCCAGAGTGGAATCTCCACTCACTCGTGCAGATTCATTGTTCCTCTGGAATTGGGAGTCTCAGAGATGAGGAGATGGAGAGGAAGAATGACTCACTCTGGTCATCGAGTCACACAGAATGTAAAGGTCCGACGTTAACTTCTGTGTGACCTTGGGCAGGCAAGTGACCTAACCTCTTTAGGCCTTCTTAGTTTACTGACCTGTAAAAACAAGAGAGCTGGACGGCATGAGCTCTGAGCTCCCTTTCCCAGCTCTAGGTCTGCAGTCCCATGATGACAGGAACCTCAGTAGCCATCACTTAGCCTGACATCTAACTGAAAAAGGATGCCTTCTTCACATAAGCAGCAAGTGGTTATCCAGCCTTTGATCGCTGTAAATGAGGAGGAGCACACTACCTCCTGAGGCAGCTCCTTCATTTATGGACAGTTTTTGTTGTTAGGTTGTTTGTCCTGAAATCAGATCTACACTGGTGAGCTCCCTTTCCACCTTTCTTCCCTCTTTCCCCCATAGTGACTGCTAGCGCTGTCCCTGCTGTCTCCCCTGTTTCAACGTGAGCTCCTCGGGGCAAGGCCATGCTCTTTTTGTATCCCCAGCATTTGGCACAGTAGTAAATACTTCATAAATGCTTCTTGAGTGGAAATGAGTTTATATTCCACCTTTAGACCCTATTTATAGTTAGGCAAGTTATATAAACTCTTTATTTAAATTAAGAGCATTATTTAATGGAAGATAAATTTTTATCAATTCATTAACAATAATTGAACCTTGTTTAGGTAATTAATATACCTGGCACATTTTATGATATTATTTTATTACTATAAATAGCATAATAGTATTATAAACAGAACTTGAAAGAAATAAAGGATAATTACAAATGAGAAAATTTGAATAAAATTGCTTAAGGAAGTTCATTTGACAATAATTTAACCTTTAATTAGAAAGTTAGTATTTTCCATATCTGTCACATCCTTTCTGATTTTGAGGAATAAAGTGAAATTAAGTTTACCTGATCCACTAAATTTCTGGTTTCTTACAAATGTGATATATAGCTGCTGAATATCCTAACTTACGGCACGCGAGAGCGGTAACGGGAAATCATTTCAACTACTGTACCACTTTCGAGAATTGTTCTTAAAAAGGCAACCAATGGGAATTATTTTTTAGTTTAATATTGCTGTAAGAAGATATTTTTCTCTGACTTTGCCAAGAGCAGAATGAGGGATAACTGGGAAACAGAAATTTTTGTCTCAACTATTATCTTTCTGGAAGATTTAAAAAAAAATCATGTATTGTGATATATACGTATATGTGTGTGTGTGTGTGTGTGTGTGTGTGTGTGTATATACACACACACATACATACATACATACATATTTATGTGGTAGATGCCCAATAAGTGTTGTTGAAATGATTTGAACATCTCTTAATAAGCCCATTGAATTAAAATCAGATATAATTTAAAAAAATTTTTTAGGAGATCTCCCAGAGGTAGAAGAGATATCCAAGATCATCTTGCCTAGCCCCCTTATTTTGCAGATGTGACTCAAGGATTTGCTCTAGGCCCCATGGTAACAGACTCAGGATTTGATCCCAAGTCTCTAATTCTATCTACTGCATTATTTAAATGAGTATTACTTAAGTCATTGTTCAGGAAGGCAGAATTTAATAAATTCAAATTTAAAATAATGGTCCTTTTTCTAGTTCTAATGTACTATAATTTACTGAGTGCCTACTATGAGCAAAATACTGCTTTATCATAATCCTAATATGAATCCTCCATATCTGTCTCAGATACAGGCATTATTTTTGAAAGATGTGTATTCTGTGTTTCAAAGCAGTAACTTTGGCTATATTCCTATTTATAGTTATATAAGGAATCTGATTTTTTAAATTTTATCTCTGATATTTCATAACTAAAACAGATACTTGTAAAGCTGTTGGGAGAGAAATCGCATCCAAATTAGTATGTTAATCATGGATATTTAGGGATGTTTTTCCTATGTAGGGGAGGTTAACAACTGCCATCCAAGCCAACAGATACTTAAATTGTTTTGTATTTAAGACAAGTTTCTGGATTGAGGGTTTTTTTTTGGTTTTTTTTTTTTTTTGCTTCAGCAGCCATCATGTATACTTAAAGCAAGAATTAAAAAAATTTTTAGCCACTTTTTATTTATCAGTAATGAAAAGCGTTGGCTCATTTAACCAGAAAAACCAGAGAAACACAAGCAAATGAAAGTTATTGGCCTTTGTAGCTTTATTCTCATAGATTGTTTATCTTGTAATTTTATTGATGGGGAGATCCCCCCCCCCCCCATCCTCACTGCTGCACCCAAGACTTGTTTACTTTTCCCTTTTGCTAATGACTTTCATGCCCTTTCGCCTTTAATAAAGAGGGTAGGGAAACAGTATATTCCTTCAGATAAAGTGAAAAGGAGCTGTAAAAAGATACCACTGCATTTTTTTAATAGCTGAGTTTTATTGAACACTACATCTGATGAAAAAACTAACATTTAATGAAAAAGTAACCTGCTCAAATCTTAGTATTCCTTTTCTTAGTGTGTCAGTTCCCGGAAGGCAGGAACCAATCAGTGTCTTAGTGTGATCAGAGCCAAATACAGTGTGCCTCAAAGTCTTTAATATTTGAATTAAATTGCTGTGTTTCTGTCACCATTTTTGAGGTATTCTCTGCAGAAACTGATGGGGAATTTGAAAGAGCACTGCAACAAGGAGCATTGGACACGAGTGTGTCAGTGTGATGGGAGGAATGTCATGAGTAAGAGCTGGGATGAGTTTCTGTGTTTTCCTCTCTCAGTCCTTGTGGTGTTAATACAGTGCGCAGGTGAAGGGGACATATTGCCACCATTTATGGTCATCTTATCAGTATTGATGCCTCATGGCTTCTGAAAGAGAAAAATTTTTCTTTTTGATGTTTTTGTTTAAATCGGGTTAGTTGTCACCAAAATTCCCACCCTCCATATTGTTCTGGACTTCTCATTCTTCCCTCACCCCATATACCCAATGTTCAGGGGGCAAATCCTTTCCCTCTTTATCTCTTATTTTTGCTGTACCAATAATCTCTTAATTGGTCTCCCTACCTCACCTCTTCCCACTCTCCTCCATTTTTCTCTCAGCCACCAATATAATTTTACTTAAGTTCAAGTCTCAACATGTTGTTCATGTCCTCAAAAAACTCCATCAATTCCCCTGTTTCTGTAGGATTGAATATTAACGTTTACATTTGGCATTTTAGAGTGTTTCACAACCTGGCCTCCACCTACTTTTTCATCATTATTACACATTACTCCTCTTTATACACACTTTGTTCAGTCAGTGGAGCCTTCTTACTGTTTCTCCCACAAAACACCCCACCTACGGACTCTGTGCCTTTGTCTCTCCTGTCTGTAACGCCTTCCCTTTGTAGTTAATTTCTTTCAAGACTTGGCTGAGATACCACCCCATGTATGAAGCCTTTCCTGATTTCTCTTAACTGTTAGTGTTCACTCCTTTCCCGGACCAAAGACCATATTCTATCTGTTCAGTTTTATACATGTCTTTTACATCCAAAATATTATAAGCCGGAATCAGTTTCCAGTGAATATTAAGGACTTCTTTCATGCATGGTTTTATAGGTGATAGGAAGTATGGTCGTCCTCCTGAGTCACTAGGATTGATAAGATTGTTGGGCTGATTTATGGACAGTATGCTCAGACCTTTTTTTCGTGCCAACTTTTCAACCTCTGACTGCCTTTCTGACTAATTTCTGCCTTTCCAACTAATTTCCCAGTTACTGGTAAGTCAGATGCTCTGATTCATGGGTCCTAAGGATGGCTTTGGTTATGGCCAGTTCCCCTTTAGTGATTAAAAATTGATTTTGGTAGCTGTTATTAAGAATATTTGGCAAATAAATAAGTTGGATATGTGGAATGACCTAATGTGACCTACATAAAATATTTGTTTAAAGGTTTTATGAAAATCTGATGGAAGTTTTTTAAAGAATTTTTTAATACATACTATTTATCTTTCTCATATATTCCCACAGTTTCTAAGTTTAGCAAAATATAATGTGATTTATTTTATCCTACTTGTTTATCATGTCTCAGACTTCCATTTGACTAATTTTCTCATTTACCCTGAATTCTGTAGTGATCCAGGGAATATATTTGGATAATTAGGTGTTTGCTAAATGCTTGTTGATTGATTAATAAAGTTAATACATTAATAAAATCACTACTCATTTCTCTTCATTAACCCGGGCCTCAACTCCTGTCACTAAATATTCATTATTGAATAAATTAGGGAAATCTCCATTCCTGATAGTTAACTTATATACAGTTTATTAACAAATAAAAGCAATAATAAGGCAGAGGCATTTAAGTATTAATAATAGTTTGGTTATATGGAAGTTTATGGGCATAGTCACCACAGGTCCTCTAACAGTATAGATTTTTCCTCTTCATTTGTTAGAAGCACTCTCACACCATTCACTACACATAGATGCTGATTAAAGTTTGTTTAAGAATCTTCATATTTCTCTTCTAGAAAAGAATTACACTCAGTCTCAGGACATAAACTACATTAGTCTCTTTCTTAGTTTCTTTATAACAGCATTCTTTATAACAACAACTGTCCTTTATGACAGTTCTTACTGAGAAAAAGTTTAATGCCTCATTCTCCCTTCCTGCTCACCACAGATTTCTCACAGATCACAGATAGAACATGTACCTTCTTTCTCACTCTAGAAGGAGAGTACTTTGATAGTTAGATATTTCTTAACTGTCACTTCAAAATTTCCAGCAAAAACTGCTTTGCTCAATTTTCCACTTGATTCTTAAAGATACTGTAATAGAATCTTTTTGAGAGAGATGTTTGAAACAAGGATTACGCTTACATGTTTTAGCTTTGTCATTAGAATATAAAGTTCATCTAGAGCAGGGGTTCTCAACCTTCCTAATACTTGTATCTGGGCGTATCTGTATGTGGTAGGACCTGCCTGGAGATGGATCAGAAATATGTGTTTTCCAATGGTCTTAGGCAACCCCTGTGAAAGGATTGTTCGACACCCCAAGGGGGTCACGACCCACAGGTTGAGAACTGCTGATCTAGAGAGTAGGGATTGGTTTGTTTTTTGTTTTTTGGATTTCTATGCTCTACAGGGCCTGGCACATAGAAGGCCTTAAACAAATGGATATTGATGGATGTGTAAGGATCTTCTTTACCATGTCTTAATTTAAGCATCTTAATGTATATAATAGTAGATTAACTGTTTTATATACCCTATTTTCTTTACTCTCTCTTTTTTTAAGCAAAAAAAAAAATCATTCCTACCAACTTTAGTGAGTGAAAGATGAAATGACTAAGGAGACAAAGGTTCAGTCTCCCAAGAATATCAGTTTATTAAAGTAATGCAAACCAATTACCTAAAAAAGCTGGACCAGATACCTTTCTCAGTTTAGGACTGGACCCCAAATACAGGGAGAGATGGACTTTTATACATTAAAATCAATTAATCAGATAATTAATTAAGAAGATAGCAATATAACGTTAGGTAATCTGGATAGAGCACTGGCCTAAAGTCAGGAAGAATCATCTTTGTGAGTTCAAATCCAGCCTCAAGCACTTACTAGCTATGTGACAACCCTGTTCCCCTCAGTTCCCTCATTTATAAAATGAGCTGGAGAAGGAAATGGCAAAGCACTCTGATATCTTTGCCAAGAAAACCCCAAATGGGGTCACAAAGTGATGGAAATGATTTAAAAAATCAGCAACAATCTGATTTTGAATTGGAGGAAAGATTAAGAACTTTCTAAGTTAGGAGGGGGAGGAGCGAACAGATACAGTTCCCTGAATTCAGACAAGGAGGTGACCTGCTCCCCAAGTATCTGTAAACAATCAAGGGAACATGCAAACAAGAACTGATTGATCAGTCTAGTCTAGTTTTCAAATAAGACATATGGATTTCTTGAGATGTATAATTGTGAGAAAACTCCTTGCGTAAGTCTTTGGATCTCTGTTTCTAGGGACCATAACCTAGGTCCTTGGTTAAGAGTTCCTAAACAGCAGGAAGAGGTGGTCCATTTTCCCAGCCACACAGAGCTAGTTTCAAATAATGCAATCGAGTTTTCTCCCAGTTCCCACAATTGAATAAAGTTTTCTCACAAAGCAGATTGGATTAGACCTATATTTGAGTAGAAATGGAGCTGAGCTAACTCCAAAAACAAGATGGAGTCTGTGTGGTTCACTCAGTTCCCACAATTGGTGCTTGCTATCCTAATCCTGAAGTCTGAAGGACTTAACATGTAAACAGTATTATCAACTGGGGCAGTTGTAAGAGTTGCTTATTTGTCACAGCCTGAAAGGGTAGGAAGGTATCCCGAAAGAGCTAAAAAGAATACACTGAATCAGATCATGACATAATGACTGTTTAGTTTTATTGAGATAAGAATTGCAAACACATTCCATGTACCCCATTCAAATTTAAGGTAGAAAACATCTAAAGAGTGTGAAATGTCAAGCTTTGATGTTGGTTGTAATCCTTTCTCTGTGTTTGGAGAGAGATTCATCCTTCGCTGTGACCAAAAAGACATGCTAGGTGTTGCATTACTTTGGTGTAGTCTTAGAAAGCCCAAAGCTGCTTCCATACCACTGTGATCCCAAAGAAGCCCTTTAGTGAAGTAAAAAATAAATGGGATTTTATTATTGTCATTTCTGCCACCTTTGTTCTTCATTAACACGATTAAGTTCAGTCAACTAAGCTAAACCAGAGAACAAAACTGTATCTCTGCGATTTTTGTGGCTTTCCCAACTTACAGAATACATATTAGTATTGCCTTGAGAAAACAGGAGACAGTTTTAACCCTAGAATCTCAAAAATATATGAATCTCTAAGTTTTTTTTTTTCAGTTTTACATGACAGATTTTGGTGAATAGGTATTAGTACATTTTTTTGTTTAGTGAAAGTTCATTAAGTGAGGTCTCAAGATTATCTTAAAACTTAAGAATGAGTGATGATTGCTTATTGTTTTAGCTGTTTAAAAAATTATATAGTCTTCAGTCAAATCACTGCCTTTTGCTGATTATATATTTTTGGCAGCTTATGAAGGCAATGTTGAAGGGACAGAGGACCAGCCTTGGAGTTAGGGAGTCCTACCCCTGATAGGACAAGTCTCTGATCTCAGTGACCTAAGCAAGTCTGTAAATTAAGGTAAATTACCAGGCAGTTGCGAATCTGTATTTGTAGAGAGGATTCCCACACTGAGATCTCTCTGTACAAGTGAAATTGAAAATCTTGAGTAGAAAGGAACTGGTATAGCTTGTTGTTCAAAGAAAGTTTGAGTTGTCTGCTCTAGAAGTGGGATTTGGTCTTCGTTAGAAGCTGTAGCAAGTTGTTGAACGGGCTAAGATACCAAATAAAAATAAATATTTGAGGGACTTATAAATTTCCAACCCTGGGAAACCAGTCATCTTAGTAGATAGGCAGTTCCAATACAACATAAATTAGTCAAGCAGCATTCTTAAGTGAAAATAGGATTCGCAACTCTTTCTGTCTTTGGGAAAACTGACCTAGTTGTTTCAGCCAAATGACTTGAGAAAACATGGCATAAGTGGAAAGAGGCTTAGAGTCATAGTGTGTTTGAGATTTGAATTTTTCCTCTTAACATTTGTTAGCTCTGTGGCCCTGAGAACATGTCATTTAACCTTTCTCTGTCTCAGTTTTCCAGTCAGTGAGGTGGGGCCAATAATATCTGGTCAGAGGTTGTGGAGAGGAATGCATGTACTTTACTAGTATTAATGCCTTATTAGCACCAGCTTTACTTTCTACATTAGGAGTTAGATCTTCCAAGTAGTGGTTGCTTTTGGTTAGAAGTCATGCATGCAGTTTTGTGTCTGTGGCCTCTTTTTGTCTCAGAGGTTATCTTGGGGGAAAAGAATAATGCACTTTCTGTAGACAGGGTTGCTGTGAGGGAGAGTGCTGCCTCTCTTCTTTTCAGGAATTCCTAAAAATGACTTTGCTGCTTTTGCATTAATTGAACTTTGTAAGTTTTCTCTGGTGGAGATACCGTAGATCAGTTTTAGCTGCCACTTTCCGATGGAGCCGAGGTAAGAACTGAAAGCAAAGGTTACAGCTAATCCATAACCTGCAAAATACCTCTCTAAGTGACCAAAAGCTGGCTGTGTTCCTGAGTACAGAGTAATCTCACTGTAATTGACCTTCATTCTGTCAAATGATCGGTGTTTGTCTGTGGCTCTTGTCATAAAGGACCTCCAGTTATCAATTTTTAATTTACTGAACCATCACAGAAACTGAAAAGCCACCATCACCTGAAGAAATGTGCTTATTCCATGATTGTTTGGGAAAACAAGCTCAGTTTATGTCATTTGAGAAATAAAATAGTATGTATGTTGCCGTGATGCAGGAGCCTCAACATAAAGAAATCACTTTGTTAGGTAGATCTGATGACTTAACTACTTGTATTCTGATTCAGTGGCTAATGCTTTTGTTCCTTCAAAACAAATCGTTTTGGAAATATTTGAGGAGGGGAAGATACTCCCAACCCAAATAGCAGTTTGATGTGGAAATTTACCTTGGAGCCTGATTTGAACTTTGTGTTTTGAGGTTCTAAAAAAACAAATGCTTAACATGTAAAGTGCTCATTCATATTTAGTTCGCTGTGAGGAGTGCATTTCTTCAATGTTTCCTTTCCTGTCACTCTGTAAGCAAAAGAACATGTATTGGTTTTCTGTGTAAAAAAAACATATAAAACAGGTTTGTTTGTTTTTTTAAATAGAGCTATAGTAAGTATTAGGTAAAGGATTTTTCTCCATATTATAATCATTGAAACAAAATTTCAAAACCCATGTGTTCTCGATTCCAATTTGATTTAAAAAACTCACGTATACATTTATAAACATATATGTAAAACATATACAAGCATTTATTTGTGTTCATATATCTTTACAGTTATACACACACACACACAAACATAAGATTCTTTAGCATTTTTCAAAGCATTTAGAAGATGTTTCTGAGTTAGGTTACCAACAAGATTCAGGACTAGAGATTTTCTCCAGTCTTCCTGAATTCTTAGAACCTCCCAAAATAGGAATTATGTCCAAGAGGTAGAGTAGCTGCATCTTTTTCCGCAGGTCAAGAAACCCAAGAAGTTCAAGGAGGTAACAGTCTTTTGAATTAACACCAGCAAAGGCTCATCTCCCTCAGTGTTCCTACCCTTACACAGAGGGCCAACCTGGAAGGACTCATGGGCTTGTTTTCAGTTGTCCGCTCAGCAGTTACCTTGTTGCTAATGTTGTATTACTCCTGCCCTCAGTTCACCGTTTTTTTTCAGTTAGAAGAGAGCAACTCTGCCCATAGGCATGTCTCCCCTTCTCCCTTTGAGGACAATATGGAGACATAGGAAAGCCGAAGCCAGCTTAGCTTGAAAGGTTAGTATTAAGTTGTAGGAGTGCTTGCTTACCCAGGGAAGTAAAGAACAGAGGAAATTTGGGCAGGGTGTCTGCGGCATGTGTGGGGCTGTACCTGGCCTGAAGGAAAGGGCAATCCAGCTGGCTCTAGTTCTGATCTGAGGCTAATGAAAAGTAGATTCCCTAACACGGGAGGAGGCTGATACAGCTTTAAGTAACAAATCTGAGGGGTTGCACCATCAAATAGGAAGGAGTCAGAAAGTGATAGGGGAATATAAGGAGGGGGGGAAATGCTGAAATGATCAAAGGTCTCACGAGGAAGAATAGAGTTAGAAACCTTGAGCCCAAGTAGATAAATCAGTGGGGACAGTGTTTGGAAGATGGCCTCCAAGACATCTAAACTAGTCCAAACATCTCAATAAAATTCCATAGAGGTTAAAAGTGAGAATTCTAAAGACCACAAATTCTGCAAGAAACCAGAAGAAACACCTTCAAATGTTAAGGAAAGGAAATAAGAATAGCATGAATATTCTCTCCCCACCAGAAGCTTCAGAAGGGGATGAAACAGTTTGTTTCAGAAGAGCTCAAGATATTCCTTGCAAACTTGAGCCTGATCACCAACAAAAAAGATGTGTACCTTAACAAGGGAAGTCAAGACTCAGAGGTGAGCAGACCATTCCCTCTTTGAGCACCCCAGACAAAAGAAATATAAGAAAGGTAATTAAATCCATCTGCCAAGGAAAGCAAAAGTAACATTGCCTCAAAAAATGGGGGAAAAAAGCTCTCAAGGAAAAGATACCCATGAGGTTAAAAAAATAAATGACAGCAGACTAACAGAGGAACCATTAAGATTTCTTGATAAAAGTACACAAGATGGTAAAGATAAAAGCAGGATTTAAAAAAAATTTTTTTTGGAGGGGGGAATACAGGGCAATGGGGGTTAAGTGGCTTGCCCAATGTCACACAGTTGATAAGTGTTGGGTCTGAGTTTAGATTTGAACTCAGAGCCTCCTGATTCCAGGGCGAGTGCTTTACTCACTGCACCATCTAGCTGCCCCAGAAGCAGAATTTCAACAGTTAAGTGATTAAGGAATAACATGTCTGAAGCAGTATGGACAAAACTTTGCAACACCCAGCCTATAGAATAGATGAAAAAAAATTTTTTTTTGAGAATTAAACTGAAAAATGAGAGGATGCAAAAAGGGTAGAGAAGAGGAGGAGAATTGAGAACCAGTAAAGAGGAATCACCCCTATAATCTTGTAGGAAGGAGAGAGGCCTTGGGAAAATGGGTAAGGTGACAGAGGGAAAGATTTAAATGAGGGGGAAGAAACGGAAAAATCTCCACTTGTTTTTTGGGAGGAGGCCCCACTAAAGAGAACTTCTAAGGGGTATGAGCGATCTCTGTTGAGAAATGGGATTTTGTAATGGGAACGCTGAATGGCTCCTGCCTCTGAAAGAGGGCAGTGCCTTCTGGACAGCATTCAGCTTCAGGAGAACTGGGGTCAAAGCTTCTGGGTGCAGATGGGAAGGCTTGGAGCCAGAGAAGAGGCAGGCATCATGGCTGATGGGGAGGAGTGCAGGGGTTAGAGACTGACTGCACAACCACAACTGTGAGGCAGCAGTGCTGTGCTGTCCTCAGTAGGACTCTGTCCTGATTAGAATAAAGCACAAGCTAAATAAGGGAAATAAGGGAGGGAGGGGAAGAACTGCAAAGCAATCATTGCAATTCTTCAGAAGAGGAAACTCAGATGATACTTGAGAAGTGGTGACATCATGAGAAACAGCCTAAAAGAGGAATCAGCCTAAAGACTGTGAATCATAACAAAAACCAGAAAGAAAATTGACCAAGAAAAAAATGAGGGAGTCCTTTTTAGAAAAAGTGCAGAAAAGTGAAAAGAAAACTAACAACAGACAAAGTTAAAGGGGAGGAAAAGGAAGAATTTTACTTTTTAACTGAGGGGGGAAAAGAAGATAAGTAGGTAAAAGGAAGAAGAAAAAAGAAATTAAAATTCTGCAACTTGAGGAAAGGTAACAGATGGGATGAGGAACTGAGAGTCTGTGGAAATAGGGTTCCCTTAAAGTAGATTAATGAAACATAGCTGAAGAGACTGTTCTCTTCAAAAAGGAAGAAATAATGATGACAAGAACAATCCTAATTCTGAAAAAATTTCAATATTTGAGACAAATGGAGGAAAATATAAAATTAATTATATATAAATATATATATAAATTATATATAAATATATATAAAAAAAATATAAAATATAAAATACTTAAAAAAAGCAGGAGTTTCATCATATTATTAGGTATTACAACATGCAGATAAAGGAATTTTGTTATCCTGAAAGGAACCTCAGACATTAAACTTATGTGAGTATTAAAATTATGCTACAGATTCTTAGAATCTAATTCATAAAAGATAAATTTTTCTGAACTACACACAGACAGTGAGTCCTACCACAATCATAGGAGATTTTAATGTCTCTGTTTTGAACAAATCTAACAAAAATAAACAAAAGGGAAATATAGATTGAACAAACTAACGGAGAACCTGGAGCGGAAAGACTTATAGTGTTTTCTTAATGGAACTGCCAAAGAATATATGTATTCTTAGTCCCACATGGAATTTAAAAAACAAAAATTGGTCATGGAGTAAGGCACTGTGAGAATGCAAATAAATATCAGAAGACAGGAATACAAACTAATGAAAAAAAACCCAAGGAACAGTAGGCAGTTCATGCAAACACAAATGGAGACTTAACTGAAATCCTAAATATTGATTGGGTCAATGAACAAATCACAGAAACAATAATTACTGAAAAAAAAGATAATGTTGAAAGAAGTCAGTTAGCATTTATTAAACACTGTTAAGTGCTAAGTACTGTCTTATGTGAAAAGTTTTAAGTTTTAACTGCAGAGTTTCTAAGTTGCAGATAAAACATCAGGTCAAAATTATATCCCCAAAGACAGTCATTACAGAAGTAGAGGATTTATAAAGTGAATATATGTTAAAAAAAGAAAACCCTAGCTCAATGTCTGGCCTTGCTTCTAACCCTAAAATAAGCACAAAAGTGGAGATATTAAAAATTAGAGAAAGTGTGGAAAACTTTGAAACAAAGTCTATAGAACTGATAACCTAAACTCAAAGCCTGTTCTTTGAAAAGTCTAACAAAATTGATTAATCCATAGCTAACTTGTTTAAAAAGAGAGAAGAAAAATCACATCAACAAAATAGTAAATTCAAAATTATAACAAAATCAGAAGAAATCAAAATAATCATCAGAACCTATCGTGTAGTCATATGATAGCAGGGCTGAGAATACTTAAAAAAAAAAAAAGACAATATAAAATTCTGAGACTAACAGAAGACCAAAAAGAGATCATAAATAATCCCAGCTCAGAAAAAGAAGCTGGTAAAGAATTTACCATTAGAGAAAAGAATTTCCTGGTCCTGATGGATTCAGAGGACAGTTATAGCAAACTTAAAAAAAAAAGTACCAATACTACACAAATTTTTCTAAAAAATTAAGAAAGCAAACGGTCTACCATATTCCTTTTATGAGATAAATATAGTCCTAATTCAGGGAAGGAGAACTATAGACCACTATCCTAATGAATATTAAATCAAAATTTTCAAATGGAATCCTATCATATTATAGCAATTTTTGCAAGAAATAATTCTCTAAGACCAAGTGACATTTATGCCAGTTATGCAATAAGTTCATAAAAGTATCTACTCTCATTCAATAAACATTATTAAACCCACACTGTGTGCCAGACAGTGCTAAGCACTTAGCAATTATATTATTTGATCTAAAACTACCCGATAATCCGAATAGATTCAGAAAAAGCCTTTGACAAAGCAAAACATTCATTTATTCTAAAAAATGCCAGTAACCCAAGCCAAAAATAAAACACCAAACAAAGTATTGGCGTTGAAGGACTTTTAAAAAATCTTTAAAGAGGACCTATCCAAAACAAAGCAAAAAAAGCATTCTACGCAAGGGAAGTACATTAGAAGCCTTCCAGTTTGGTACAAGATTAAAGCAAGGTTGCCCATTTACCCCTATATTATTTGGCATAGTTTTAGAAATGCTGATAATAGTAATAAGATAAAAGAGAATTAAAGATTTGTGAAAATATGACATAAAAGTATCCTCATTTACTGGTGACAAACTGGATTTCTTAGAAAATTCTGAAAAATCTTCAAAGATACTGAGTGAGATAAACGACTTCAACAGAATTGTAGAGTACAATACAAATCCACAAAAACCATTGGTATTTCCATACAATTACAATAAAATCCTAGCGGTAACAAGTGGAAAGAAAAAGCCTGTTCAAAATCAGTACAATATAAGATTTGGAGGGATAGAAACCACCAAACCACACAAAATACTTGTAATATTGCAATTCTGAGTTGGAAAGTATACTGCAAAGTACCCCTTAAAGAAATGAAGAATAGTTTAAATTGCTGGAGTAATAGTCAGTGTTCATTGCTAGGCCATGCTAATGTAATAAAAATGACAATTCTACCATTAACTTATAATGCCATACTAATCAAAATTATCAAAGGAATGTTTTATATAACCTAATAAAATAAAATTCATTTGGAGAAACAAAAGGTCTAGAATATCAAGTGAAGTCATGAAAAAAGATAAAAATGGACTGGCAATAGTCTTTCTAGACCTCAGACTATATTATAAAGCAGTTATTAAAACCATTTGGTTAAAAAAAAGTGGGAAGTGGATCAATAGAACAGACTAACAAGGAAGAACTGAAAACATTGAAATTCAGTAATGTTTAATAAACTGGAAAACAATTTAGCAAAGTACTCTCTCTTTGATAAAAATTGCTGGGAAAACTGGAATACAGTCTAGCAGAATTTAGGCTTAAACCAATTTCTATTAAATATCATGCTGTAATAAAGTTAGAAGGAATACAGATCTTATGCCTTTCACAGCTAGTGTTAGAAGATGTATTCTTAACCAAAGGATTGAGGCAATTACAAAAGACAAAATATACAGTTTTAATTATATGAAACTGAAAAGCTTCTGCACAGATAAAACTAATGTACCTTGGATAAGTAAGGAAGCGATTGAATGGGAAACAAATCTTTGCATTAAATTTCTCAGATAAGTATTTGTTCTTCAAGATATATATAGATCTAACAGAAATATATAAGAAAAGAATATGAACAAACTATTCTTAAAAGAATTTCTAACAAGCTCAGAAAAAACCCCCACAAGTTACTTTAAAGGGAGATACAAATCAAAATAACCCCCAACTTATACCCTGGAATTTGACAAAGATGACACAAGATAAGAATAGTCAGTGTTGGATTTGTTTGGCAAAATAGGCAGACTGAGGCATTATTGGTGGAGCTGTAAACCAGTACAGCCATTTTGGGAATCAGTTTGGAATAATGTGAATAAAGTGACTAAAATATCCATACCTTTTGACTCAAGAGATTCCCCTCCTATGCATATATCCCCAAGGAGTCATTGATGAGAAAGTCCTTATATACATGGAAATTTTTTTAGCAGCCTTTTTTTGTGGTAGCAGAGAACTAGAAACAAAGTAGAAGTCCATTGATTGGGGGATGGCTCAATATATTGCAATGCGTGAATGATGGAATCTGTCATGTCTGATTCTTCCTGACCCTATTGGGGTTTTCTTGGCAAAGATACTGGAGTGTTTGTCATTTCCTTCCCCAGCTCATTTTACAGATGAGGAAACTGAGGCAAACAGGGTTCAATGACTTGCCCAAGGTCACACAGCTGGTAAGGGTTAGAGGCTATGTTTGAACTCAGAAAGATGAGTCTTCCTGACTCCAGGTCCAACTTACTGTGCTATAAGAAACACCGAAGTTACTACAGAGAAGCATGGGAACACAGGGTCCTATACAGTGAAGTCAGAGCCAAGAAACAATGTACAGCTTTAACAATATGAATTGAAAGATCAACTGTAAAAAAATTGCAAAATCAAAGAAGAGATGTAGAAAGTGTATTCCATCCTCACTCCTTTGCTGAGGTGGTAGTGCTCTAGAAAATCTTATGTGTTTTCAGACTTTTTCAATATATTGATCAATTTTGCTTATTTTTCCCCCTCTTTTTCAAAAGTCTTTAGAAATGCTTATGGTGTGGCTAATAATGGAAGAATGAAAACTATCAATAAAACATATTGAAAAAAATGCAAGTGTTCAAAGATGATCACTTTAGCTCAATTCAGCAAATATTTGTTAAGTACTTACCACGTGCTGGGCAGCTGAGTGGCACAGTGGATAGAATGCCTGGGCTGGAGTCAGGAACACTCGTCTTCCAGAGTTCAGATGTGGCCTCAGGCACACAGTGAGCTGTGTGACCCTGGGCTCACTTCAACCTCTGTACATCAAAGAGAAGAAAAGGGCAGACCACTCTAGTATCTCTGCCAAGAAAACCCCAAATGGGGTCACCAAGAGTCGGACACAACTGGAAAAGGGTTGAGCCAACAATAAATGTTCCAGGCACTGTGTTCAGTGCTGAAGATACTTTTAGGTGAAGCTTAGACTAGATGGCCAATGAGGACCCTTCCTGTTCTGAAATTCTGTGAACAGCACCTCTGTGTATTAAGTAGTGCAATGCTGTTTCCCCCATTTTACAGAGGGAAACATTAAGGCTCAAAGAGATGAGTAAATTGACTGTGGTTTCAGTGGCCAATGGAAACAGTGGTTTTGCTGGAATGTGAGTTTATGTCTCTTACTATAAGTTAAGGGCCTTTTAAGCTATATACCATGCTGTCTCTGAATACAGCCAAATTCAGTCTTGTTTGCCTTCACTGTTTGCTTCAGAAACATCTCTTCTCACCTCCTTTAACCGTCTCCTTCCATTGGCATCTTGTCCTCTCTGCTGTCTTTTTTTGATCACATGATACCACTTTATTGCTTCCACCATCCCCAGCCCCGCTTCTATAATTTCAAGGGTGATTATATGCCTATAGCTGCCTTTAAATGATAAATTTTTTAGTGAAGGAATTTCTAGAGCTGTTGCCAATTACCACCAGGACCTCATTCACCATATACACCAATTCTCTTTTTGTGCTTGCCGTGTGGTTTTCTGTTGAACCACTAGAGTATGGAGTTGTAGCATGTGAGAATTGAAGGAGAACTTGAACGACCTTTAGTCTTACCCTCGTATTTTATAGAAGATACGTCCTCAGGCTTCTTGATTTCTTACTTGGTTTTGATAACAATCTATATGGAATCTTGTATAAGAATATTTCTACCATTATAACATGTCAGTTTTTTCACTACTTATTACAATAACTTTAAAAAATGGCTCTCAAAGTGTGACCTGGGAACCCCTGGGCATCCCTGAGACCCTTTTAGGGGATTTACAATATCAAAAATACTTTTATATTTTTATATATACATATATTATGTAATGCTAAATTATTTTAATTTCTTATATGGTAAATATTGATTGATAAAACCTACAGTAAAAAAAAGTTCTTTTGGGTAAGGGATGTTGCTCAGTTTTTAAGAGTGTAAATAGTTGGAGTATAAAATACCAGCCTAATGACCCCAGTCGTGGGTTTCAACCCTCTGTGGGCCAATTACCTTTACTAAGTTCCATGCCCACAAACTTCTCCCTGACTAACTCTCTGGCTCATGTATACCATTAATCCAAAGGGGGCAGGGCACAAGAGTATTGATAAATCCCAAATCTATCACTAGTAGAGTGTACAATGTAGGTAGAGAACCTCACCTTCATATATGAAACACAGTGCAGTATCTAATAATTAAATCTAAATTGCCGTGATTTTCTCCAGCACCACCTGAAAGCATCTAGGCAGCCAAATCGTCTGTTCATTGGTCTTGGTTATTTCACTTTGTGTCATGTACATAAAAGTGTTGCTTTATCTGATCAAGGCCACATACTCTCTACCCTAGATTACAGGTCAGACCACAGATTACGCTTCAGCGTTGCTAAATCTAGCTGTCACAGGGTAGACACTGATAATGTCAAGTATTATTGATGGGTCCTTATCCAGTCATCAATCATTTTTTGAAGATGATATGCAAATATGTGAATTGGATGTTACACTGTAGACAGACTGATGATTCTTCTGATCAGAGTTTCAGAGACTGAGCTGGGTCAGACCTGTGGCTAGGAAGAATCTGGTCCAGCTTCTTCATTACTTGCTTGACAAAACTGAAGCCTAGAAGTAGTGCTCTCTGGCATCTTTGAGAATCCAGTGTTCATTTCACACTCCATTGTGGCATTGCCGAGCATGTAACAGCAAACCATTTTTTGTCTTTTTATTTGTATATTTATTTTTACTCGTGCACGCCTTTTCCAGATTGTAAGCCGACTGAGGACAAGGCTTCTTTGCCACCATCTCCATCATTCACTTGCATGTAGGAGACAATAGATACGTTGTTATAAAACTTTTCATTGTGCTTTCTGGTATTTGAAAGTAAGATTTTTGAAGGATTTTTATAATCTGTGATAAGTACCTAAAAATTGTAAATCATTTTATTTACTGCAATTTCTTGTTTCTTTAAGAAATGTATAAAAATTATTGATTTATTTAAAATCATTTAAAATATTACAATTTTCTGATATAGTACATTCCAAAGAACTTTGTCTTAAGATGGCCCAGTGTAAATAAAGCCTTCTCAACAACTTAAGTAGGGTCAAGTGTAGTCTCTTTGGTTAAATGTGGGCTGTCTTTGCACATACTTGGTTTTTATTCCTGAAATTACCCTCTTTTGTCACTAGATGGTGCCCCTCCAAGTTAAGGACTCGCCTTTAGAGACTCAGATGTTCAGGAGTCATTGGCAGGAATTGTTAGATGTATGGGCTAAGGTGGCTAGAAGTAAGCCTTGGGGACCTAATTAGAAAGCCTCAGAGTCTGTTAGTGAAATTTGGAGTGATGAGAATCAGGAGCTTCCTGCACCTACAAAGAGCAATGCCTGCTGTTGGTCTACATGGAAAGAGATCAACAGCTCTGGCATTTACGATATCAGATCCTTGTAGGAAAATAGAAATTCTAACATCTCTTTGGCCACGTCTGCCCTGCTACTCCCATCCAATCAGCTTCCAGCCCCTTTGCCCATCTTCTCAGTGTTTCATTTCCATTCACCCCTTTTAATGGTCATTGTCACTACCCAAGTTCAGGCTTCAATTCTGCCTTTCCTGTGCCCACAATGCACTTGGGGAAGGGGAGGTGGAGGAAGAGCTTGCTTTACTCATTACTTCTTTCACCAGAAACCTGTCAAGTCTCGACAGCTGCCCTAATTGTTGTGAACAACACCAATCCTATCAGCTGGACCTTTCAGCCCCATACAGACTCCAGAAGAAAATGTGTGTATGTGAGTGAGTGAGTGAGTGAGTGAGTGTGTGTGTGTGTGTGTGTGTGTGTGTGTGTGTGTGTGTGTGTATGTGGCAGGGTTTAATTTCTCTTGTTTACTTCCTGTGCTTTCTAAAAATAGACCATAACTATTCTTTAGAATCTCATTAAAGGGTTGAGATAAAAAAACAACAACAACACCAGCACAATAAAAATACATGTACGCTACCAATGCTATAGGGAGCCAGTGCATCACTTCTCATTGCCATACATGTCTTTATGATTTCTTTTTTCATCACTTCCACACATATCGTTGTTAGTAGCCCGCTGTGGTTTACTTAGGACTCTACCATGGCCTTTGGTTTGTTTACAAGTATGGTTTTTGAAGTGTTTCAGTGTTCAGTGGTTGCTACCTGAGTTGTGTCATCTAGAGAATGTTAGTGTCAGGTACGTTCTGTTTTATTTTGTTTTTGGTCACAGTGATCAATTTAGGATTAACAGATGTTTCTCAGAATGGGATATGGCTTCCTCCCTTTCACTTCTGAACCCAGCTCCTCATCCATCTGATGTAAGTTATGCTTCTAATGTATTTAAGTCTAACATTGTCCCTCAGTCTTTCCCTCCACTCCCCCCCCATACTAGAACTCACCAGGATTCACATTTATAACGTCTCCACCTCCCCTCACCCCCACCTGCCGTCTTCTAGTTCATCAGCTCCTTCACCTCCCTTGAGCACATGTCTGCCGTACCCCCAACACCCTACAGGATGCCCGACCTTAGTTCTCCCTGTGACCTCAAATTCTGAGCCCCACATTCTCCTTTTTTATCATAGTCTCCCCTCCTGTGAAGTCATGTCCAACCTGGAATGTGAAACCAACCCAGCTGTGGTGGCAAGAACAGGACCCTGGATGCTTCCCAGTCATGTTAATGGACCCTGAGCTCTATTAGGTCTGCAAAGATTTTGAATGGGAGTTAAGTGATGGCACTTCCCTCATTTGAGGACAGTCAAGCCTCTTTATTAGCTTGCTCCGGGCTGATGAGTTTTTTAGCCACAGCAACTCCTTAGGACAAAGTATGGAAATTTCTCAAGCCCCAGTTGAAGAAAAAGTAATGATAGGGAGGAAGAAAGTGAAAAGTTAAGCCTTACTACTTTTAATTGAAAGAATACCAGTTTATCCACTTGGAAAGGCCGTCTTTTGGAAGATAGACTAATAACTGTACAATAGCAAACTTGCCTAATGCATTGAGGTTGGGACCACCCACCCTCTAGACTTATTGTTAAGCAGGCCCTTTGTAAACTGGCAAGTGCTGTACAAATGTGAGCTGGGACCTGTTACAGATTTTTAACAGGGAAGAAGTCTTGTCTACGGTGTGGTAGAGTGGAGAGGAGAGACTATATTCGAAGTTACAGAGATGCTGGGATTAGGTTGTGTTATTGGAGTGAGCACCCACATTGATGAAATTATAGATGCTGTAGATTAAAATGTGTGTGAGCATATAATTGACTAATTACAGAATTACAGAGTTGGAAGAAACCACAGAGACTGTCTCATCAACTCAGAGCTGAACAGAAATTTCCTTTGCAAGGTCCTAGACAGGATGCTGTCCAGTCCTTACTGGAAGACCTCTAATGAGGCTGGTCTCACTGTCCTGGACAGCCCATTCAAGTTGGGAAAGTTTCCTTCAATCCAAGTTCAGTCGCCCCCTTTACAACTTCTAGTCCTCATACCTAGTTTTCAGTCCTCTGGTGTGAGACAGAGCACTTGCCGTGTACATGATGATACTTCAGATGCTGGAATGCAGCATCCTCTCTGTGATAAGATCTAGGGCAAGGATTCTAGGATTCTAGACTTAATCTCATATTGATCTAGATTTTACACAAGAACAAACAGGCCCTGAGAGGTTGATTTGCCCAAGGTTATGTAAATACTACATGGCAGAGCCAGAACTGGAACCTAGGTCTTTTGCACTCTAAATCTAACCTCCTTTCCATTGCATTGATTGATCCTTATAGGCTATGAACCCAAGGCCCTTTGCTGTCCTGGCTACTTAAATAGATCATTTGTGGTTATGGTTTTGAAACTGGATTCCATTTTTCCTCAGTTACGTAAGTGGCGTGCAGAGATTCTGAACAGGGAGCATTATCAATGTGAACATGTTGAAACCCTAAAAGCTCTAGGGATTGATACTACTGATTGTAAAATATGTAGAAGGGTTTCATGGTCTCGGAGGTTTTGAAAACCATTGTTTCTATGCAATATCTTGGTTAATTTTTTTTTTTACAGTGATTGTTTCAAGATGAGTATAGTCTAGCTTTCTGTGGCTTCATCCTCAGAGCAGCTTAAATTACACTAAATTCTTTCATAATGTTGGAAGAAATAGTGGAATTTCAGTTTTGTATGCTGTTCTTTTATGCTATATTGGTGTAAACTTGAGAGATAAAATAGTTATTGATCAAGTTTTTATGTCAGTAGAAGTGAGCCTAGTTTGAAAGCAGTTTTGTTCCTTGTAATATTGATCCCGAACCACTGATCTGACTGGTCAGTCCTATTTTTGTAGTGATTTTGTAATTGCAATTCATTCTTCTTCTGAAGCTTGGTTAAGGAAGAAATGTATAGGTGTAGTGAAATGACCACTGAAACCCATGCCCACCCCCAGATAATGAACAAATTCAAATCTAATTTAGCACATTTATATTCCCTCCAAAAATAGTGGTGTGCAAATTAACTGGGATAAAGCCCAATAATCAAGTTTCTCGTCATTTATAGTAAGTAAGCTTTATGACTTAAAAAAGAAAGACTTTTAATGTGAAATATGCCTTTCCTGCAAACAGTTGTTTTACATGATTTAGCATTAACTAAGATTTTGGGCACATTGTTAATTCTTCAAGAAAGCATTGTAGACTGTCACTCTGGGTATTAAGCATGCCTTTTACAAACAGTTTATTTTTTCCGAGTTTAGTCCCTATGTCTTCAATGGGGCTTATGTTTTTATCACTGTCTCTGTGATAAATACTTTAACCTTTGGCAACATGTTGTATGATGTAGGGCAGTCTTTCCCATTTGAGAATTTTCATAATTGCAGAACAGTTTTGTTTCTGAGTATATGGATATATCTCTTAGAGGTCATTGGGGATAAGGCTTCCAAGTTCACATGAAGTAAGACATCCCCGAACGTGCTTTTAGGTAGATGTTTTAACCAGATCATACAGGCTTATCTGGATGAGTTCAGCCAAAAGTTTTGGTTTAGCCTTCCATACTTGGAATGAAAAAGTTAGTGTCATCAGTAAAAAAAATGTTCTTGTTCTTGATCTCTCCATCTGATGTATCACTTACCATATACCACTCTCTGTGTCATTCTCCTTTCTTTCTCATGGAGCTTGCTATTTGATTCTGACTTTCCCAGAATTCCCTTCTCTTCTTCCCCAACTCTCCTTCTATTGTGGAGTGTTTTAGCATGAACATTGATATCTCGTCACTACCCTCTTCAGTTCCCATAAGCAGCATCTTCATTCAGTTTCATCTACCCATAAGGATGATCATACCTTAGCTCTCACCACTGTCCTTGATTTTGAAGTTTAAACATTTTCTGTCTCTGAAGATTATTGCCTTTTTCAATCTGTTTGATTTACCCTGAACCTATTTTGCATTTCCCTTACCCCCAGCCTCCCCTTCTGTCCATCTCTCCCTGTTCTCTTGGTCTTTTACCCCTGCTTTGACTCTCCCTTAGTAGCCTTGACCCTATAGTTAGCTTTATTCAATTGTAAATTATTCTCCATCACTCCCTTTTACTCTGGTTACACCCTTTCAGTCCTCAGCCCCACACCTGCCATCAGTACCTTCCTTCTCTGTACCCTTGAGCTGCTGAAAACTCTTAGATGTCACACATTAGGTCCACTGCAAGTTTGTAATTTTTAAGCTATACTGGGTCTCTAGAGCTGTGTGGTAATGCATTTAGTCTTAAGGGATTTACTTCCCTCAGTGGCGGATACAAATTCTTCATTCTAGTACTACCCACACATCCCTCTCGGATTTCCTTATTTCTGCTCTTTTCAGAGTAACCAGTGAATGACCTCTTAGCTCCTTTATATAATGGCCTTTATCAATCTTCATCCATCCCTAAATCTGTCTATCTAACCCTCTTTCTGGAAGAGATTTCTCTTCTGAGTGCCAGTTATGTAGTCGCTATATAATCAGATGGGGTTAGTTAGTTATGGAGTCATTATCTGTGTTCCTTGTCTGCCTCATAGATAACCCCTTAGGCATCACAATCCCACTACCTCCAGAAGGATCCGTTATCTTCCTCCTTAAACTGGCCCTTTCTCCCGATTTCTGCTTCTGCCTTTTGGTATCCCTGGAGTCATAGTCCCAATCACCAAGGTTTGCAAGTGATGGCTGACTCTTAGCTCTCTCCCTACATTCCATCAGTTGTTAAGCCCTGATGTTTCTGCCTCCATAGTATGTCTTCCTTGCGTGTCCTTTCCTCATTAACAAGGCCGCCATCTCTTTCAGGGCCTCATTCTCTACCTCTGGACAAATGCAGTAGTCTTTATAACTTGTCTCCCTGCTTTCAGTCTGTCTTCTTTTTAATTCATTTTAGTCACAGCTGACCGTGTCACTTACTCCCTTATCCCTCAAACTTCCAATGCTTCTCAGTTGTTTTAGTTTAAAATACACATTTTTTTTTAGCCTGACATTTGCGGCCTTTCCCAATCTGGGAAAAGCAGTACTTTATCAGTCTTATTTCCTACCAGTTCCATTCATGGACTCCTCATTTCAGCTCAACTAGATACTCCATCTTCTGCTTCTGTGTATTTGTATAAGCTTTTATTCCCCATTTCTGAATTCATTCCTCCTTCACTTCATTCAAGCTGCCATCTCAAAGGTGGAACCTTTTTTATTCTTGACTTTGTATTCCTCGTACTTTGGACACAGTAGGCTTTAACTGAAGGTAATGCATATTAAACTGAATGTAACTGAATCGTTCCACATCTTGTCTGCCCAACCCAGTTATAACATCCTCCAAAGTAGGACCTTTTCTCATTCCTTCAATATCTCACACAGTAGTGTGAGTAACGAATTTTGTAAAGTGGGAATAATGCATCCTGTGAAGTGGTTACAGTTCGGATTTGCACTGCATACTTCCATTCAGCCAGAACTAGTTGCTACAGTTTCTATAATTATAACTTTGAATACTGCAAATCCAAATACATGAGACCACTTCTAGGGGATTAATTGTTTGCACTAATCAGGAACATAGCTGTAAATACTGACGGGAGAGCTAAAAGCCAGTGTTTTTACTTTGAAAATTTATGACGAGAAACTTTTCTTAGATTTGTCTTTTTTTTAAATTTTAAAATATTCAAAAGATCATTATACCCTTTTCTACTTTTTATCTCGTGTCATACCATTTCTATGCAAATATGCATTTTTCACATTTGCTAAATTAAATATCATTGGACAAGTAGGAAAGTACAAGTTACAAATCTGCATTTTTTACAACTATATAATTTGCATGCAGATTGAGTATGGATTATCTAATTATCCAATTCCTTTGGGGAACCTTTCCCCTCCGGAGGAAGTCTTCTGTTTCTCATTTGTGACCATACCCACTATCTAGTTGTATTCTAGGGCCTCTTCCCTGTCACTTGTCTGAATAGCTCTCTTGAGCTGGGGATGTAACATCTTAGAAGCCCACTAGAGAATGCCCTTTGGCATTGACCTTAATAGTTAAAACTTCCCATTAAATAATGAACCAGGGTTTGGGTGAAGTGTCAGCCTCCTGTGGAACATTCATTATTCATGAAAGTTATCCTTCCATTAATGCAGGCAACTAGAAGTTAAATGAGGCCGCCTTGTGTCCAGGCAGAATTGGTCTAAAATGAGGAATTTGTCTGAGAGCTGGTGGGGGTTGTATTTGTCCTTTGTTTTCGAAGAGGGCCATGTGGGGAAAGCTATATACGAATATCATGCCGGGTAGACAGTAGTTCCCGTCTTTGCGTGATGGCTAGTGCTAGCCATACTCTGAGCAGGTCCAGAGTTTGCTCTAAGGATTCCTTGATTTCTCACCTCTCATCTGTTTGCTCCTCTCCACTCACCTCATCAAGCCTTCAGTACCTCTCCCTGGGAGTATGACACATTTCCATGCTGGTCTCCTTGCCTCCTGTCCCTCTCCTCTCTAACGCGTCCTTCGTTGAGCCGCCAAATCAGTATTCTTAAACACATCTCTGACCATATCACTCCGGCTCAAGCATGTCCCTTGGCTTCCAGTCGTCTGCAGCATAAAACACAACTTCTATTTGGTTGTGAAAGGCCATCATCACGTGGCTTGAAATTCCTTCTCCAGGCTTATTATACCTCGCTCTGCCCCTGGCATATACTATGTTCTAGCCGAAGTGGGGTACTGGTCTACTTGCTATTTCTGCTCCATGATGTTCTGTCTCCTGTATCACTGCTTTTACATAGATTGTGTTCTGTGCTTAGAGTAGCACCTCCTTCCTTTGTATATATATCTCTAAGCTTCTTTCAAAGCCCTCTGGTAAAATGCCACACCTTCCACCAAGCCTCTGCTGAAGTCTGTCCCTTCCTTCTCCATTGTCTTGTGTCTACTTACCTGTGTTCCCGTTGTTCCCCTGTGGTGGGTTGTGGGCTCTCTGAGGGCAGAGCTAGTGCTTGGTGTCATCTTTCTATCCTCAGGGCATAGCACATTCCCTAGTCCTAGACAGACAGGTGCTTAGAGAGCGTTCCTTGAAGGCTTACCTTGCACAGCAGTCATCATTTACAATAATTTCATTGATATTATCAACACATTCTTCAGAGTGGTGATGTCCTGATATTAGCCTGTTGGCTAACCACTTGACACAAATGAGAACATTGTTCCTCTTGACAAAATTTTTTCCTGTAACACTCATTTCATGTAGTGTTTGTGTTTGCAGAAGCAGTGAATATATTACTAGATGTGCACGTACTTAAGTCTTCTACACCTAAAGACTCTGTCTTCCTTTATATGGACCCAAATCTCCTAGGAAGCCCCACCTGAGTTCCCCTGATGTTCTTTAGACTAAGGATTATTTGTAACAGGCTGGAACATGCCTGTCATACCGCTTCTTTGCAAATATGGATTTTCACATTTTCTAAATTAAATACCAAAGGACAAGTAGGAAAGTACACTTGTAACAAATCTGCTTCTTGTACAACCATGTAATTTGTATGCAGATTGATTTTGGATTATCTGATTATCCATTTCCTGGGGCTACCATGAATTGGGGTAGCTCTCTCTTCTCACCAGGTAGTTTAAGATAAAATGGCGTCTAAAAACAGTACTTTTTATACTCAGGGAGTTGACCATGAAAGCCAAGAAGATAACTTAGACTCCATTATCTAATTAAGTTGTAAGCAGGACCTTATCTGCTTGGGTGAAAAACCCCATGTGAAGAAAAACTTTTGCCTTGTCAGAAGTTCTGGCCCCGTGTCCAGCTTGGAAGGAACTTGATCACAAGTTCCTTGAAAAAAACATTCATAGCATATTTTTTTGTGCCTTGATCACCTAACACATTGTCTGGTAACAAGGTCCTGGGTACCCATCTCAGACCTTGACCGAGCTAACCAAAAGATTTTTTTAAAAGCTAAAAGATTTGAGTAGAATTTTATTTTATTTTTCATTAAATTATTTCATTAAATTATTTTCAATATTCACTTCCTTAAGTTTTAAATTTTCTCCTCACCCCCTCCCTCCCCAAAACGGCTTGCAATCTGATACGGGCTCTGCACACATATTCCTATTAGACATGTTTTCACATTAGTCGTGTTGCGTAGAAGAATTATAACAAGTGGGAAGAACCATAAGAAAGAAAGAAAAAATAAAATAATCTGCTTCCTTTTACATTCTGACTCCACAGTTCTTCATCTGGATATGGATGACATTTTACACTGTGTGTCCTTTGGAATTGTTTTAGATCCCTTACATTGCTAAGAAGGGCTAAGTCTATCCAAATCAGTCCTTGAACACTGTGGCTGTTGGTTATTGTGTACAATGTTCGCCTGGTTTGCTCCCTTCACTCAGCATCAGTTCATATAGATCTTTACAGGTTTGTCTGAAGACTGCCTGTTCATCATTTCTTATAGCACAATAGTATTCCATTATATTCACATACCACAGCTTGTTCAGCCATTCCCCATTGATGGGCATCCCCTAGATTTCTAGTTCTTGGACACCACAAACAAGAGCTGCTATAAATATTTTTGCACGTGGCTCCTTTTCCCATGTTTATGGTCTCTTTGGAATATAGCCCTAGAAGTGGTATTGCTGGGTCAAAGGATATGCACATTTTTATAGCCCTTTGGGCATAGTTTCAAATTGCTTTTCAGAATGGTTGGATCAGTTCACAGCTCCACCAATAATGAATCAGTGTTCCAGCTTTCCCGCATCTTCTCCAACATTTATCATTTTCCTGTTTTGCCATGTTAGCCGTTCTGATAGGTGTGATGTGGTTCCTCAGAGTTGAATAGAATTTTAGGCTTTAGATATAACAACTTTCTGGTGAATTATGGGAATGAATAGGAAAAGAAGAGTGTGTATGTGTGTGTGTGTGTGCGCACGTGCTGATGTTGTTCGTCTTTTCCCATAATTCACCCTAGAGCTATTGTATGTAATGCCTAAAATTCAAGTCTGTAACTTTATATGTAGATCTATATTATACACATATGTACACATGCATTTATGTATATATATAGGTATGCATACATAGATACACAAACCAGCCATGTTCTAGCGCATAAAAATCTCATAAACACATGCAGAAAAGCAGAAATATTGAACAAAAACTTGATTGACCTCATTGTAAGAAAATTATATTTCATTAAGTACCTTAGACATAAGGATTAAAAATTAATTAGATGCTAAGTAACATAATTCTAAAGAATTTGTGGGTCAAAGAACAAATGATAGGAACAGTAAAATTTTCATCCAAGAAAATAACAGCAATGAGACAACATTCCAAACTTCTGTTCTGCAGGTAAAGCAGAAGCAGAGGTCAGGGTGAAATAAGCAAAAAAAAAATTTCCTTCATCAGAACTCTGATCCACAAGAATTCCTGCTTTCTGAATTTTACACCTTTCCCAGCCAGTGTTAATAATTATTCCACTACCATTCCCCAGCTTCTTAGTTTACATTCTGTCACTTGCCATGGGGAACAGAAAACACCTACATTCCAGCCACTCTGAGATTCTTTCTTGTCATACAAACAGCCAAGTCGAACTTACTGACAGGTAAAGGTCATTTGGTTTGATGGAATGGAAGAATGGGCAAGGAAAGCCTGAAAACAAGGGTGTCGCACTCTGGCTTCCCACTAAAATTTCAGTAATCCCTCTTCCTGTCAAATGAGGGGACCACCCCTTAGATTCCACTGCTGAAAATCAAGCTCATGTTGATGCTTCTCAAAGACTGGCCTACTTGTAGAGATGATGGCAGATCCGAGGATGTGGCCCTTTGTCAGGCCCAGTTGAGTTCTGATGGCTATAGCCCCCTGAAGTCCAGTTCTGTAGTCCCAGGCACTGCCTTGGGGAGAGGAAGGAATGGGAATTAGAATAAGAAAAGAAGGGAGGTTGCTGAATATTGAGCCTGAATCTGACTAGACCTGGTTGGAAGGGATAGCCTCCTTTACTTACTGAGGGTTGGGGAACTACAGGTAGGTTGGGAGCTTAGAAGGCTTTTTACTTAACTACCCATATTTGCTCTACCTTTCAGATTACCTGAGAATTGTAATTGCATTCTGCTTCTTCCCGTTTTTGTAATTGTTGGAAGGTTGGAATAGGACTAGTGTGATATGTATGAGATGAGTGAAGGGGCTGTATATGAAATTTAAAGCTTAATTTCTTCTTTTTTAAGATGAAATTATGAATGTAGATGTTCTCTCTTCCACTATGGAGCACACAAGGGAATGGGAAAAGGACAAGGGAAAAGTCTTCTTGCAAAAAGCAGTTTGAACTTAGTGCTAAAGGAATTGATGGGAATCAAAGGTATATTACGGCTGTGTGGAGAGACTGCTTCCATTTGGCCTGGCACCTTATCTCCATTACATGGACAGATACCTAGGAGAAAGTCAACAGTTTTTAAAAATTATTTTTTATTTGTAACCCTGTCCAGTCATTCCTCATAAGAGAGAATAAAAAACGGGGTGAAACAGTGCAGCAAAAATTAGGCAGCATGTCAGTTGAGCCTGATGATATATTCCTGGTTCCACAACCACAGCCCTCCACCTCTGCCAAGAGAGGGGGAGATTCTGTTTCTCATTTTGGTTCTTTCCGCTTAGATTCTTAGATCATTCTGTCTTTAGTGCTGTTCCTATTGGTCTTGTCAAACTGGCTTCTACAGTGATGATAAACATCATAAACCTGCTAACACTTTTATTTTTTCTAGAAGCTTTTCAGCGATGACAGTGTACAATTTATTAAGCCTATAATAATTAAAACCGGAGTTTAGCATGGCAAGGGGCTTTTGAGCTGAAGCTTTCATTACCTTTGAAGCTCAGGTTTCTCTGCTCACTAGCTGAAGTTGAAATACGTTTTAGGGCACACCTTTGAAGCTCGGGTTTCTGTTCAGTAGCTGATATTGCCACACATTCTTGCTTGGAAACTCTCCTGGTAATAGTTGGAGATTGAGAACATGTCAGTCATTGTAGCAGCTGCCTTAGACGCCATTGATATTTAAATAGGAGAAAGTGATCTGTTCAGAATTGAAAAGTTGTTACCATGGCAAAGGGACTTGCTATCTCGGCTTTTATCTTCGCCATTGAAGTGATCTATCTGGCTGCTTATTCCCATGAGTTAGGAGGATGAACTGCTTGTTGGAAAGCCTTCATTAGGATAACGATGAATGTTCCTAACAGTATGTAGTTTTGAGAGACAAGATGAAAGCATCCTGAAGCCATTAGGTCTGGATAGATTTAATTAAAATAGACTCTCCTCAATTACAACCTGGAAAGATAATAGTAGAACTTTATAAAGTTAAAAAAAAGTAAAATAGCATTATTTTTGTCATTTATTGCTCAATGAATGACATTTCAAAATTGCCTCAAAAAAAGGATCTTCCTTTGGTTAATTTACTTCGTGTTTCTGCCTTCCATCTGAGTCCTTGGAGGATTTTTTGGTTCACAAAAATGTTACGTTATCTGGAACATGTGTGTATACGTGTATGTGCATGCATGTGCATATACACACATGTGTACATGTATATTAATGCAGATGTGTGTGTACATACAGACTTGCGTGCCCCCTTTCCCTCATCTCAGTCCTTTTATTCTTCCACTTTATTGTCAAGAATAAGAATGTAATCCAGTGCTGCTAAATTTTGAGGGCTACTAAAAATGATCAATTTTTTGGTAGATTTTTCTACATAGATTCCTTCTTAAAAGAATTATTATAATAATTCAATCCCTGTTAGGCATAATTATCAGTAACTTGGATATAAAACCTGGGTTGAAAACCTGATTTCTAGTGCTAATTGTTTCTGTCACCAGACAATGTGGATTTACAAGAGGGAATATTCTCAGTTCATTTGGTATGCCTTTGGAAGCTAAAGCCTTCTGTTTAGGAAGCCTTTTGTTGGGAAAATGACTGTTTGCCACCCACCCTCCATTTGTGCTGCTTTGAATATTAACATACAGCTTGAGATATCTTGGTATTGAGTATGGCTTTGCTTCTGATGAATTTGTGGTCTTTGTATGACCATTTTAGCTTAGTAGGAGTCATGCCCATACCCTGTTTATAATTTCAAATCCTGAAATAACATGTCTGTTGCGGTGATATTTACAGGTACAGAATCATGACTTAGTGGTCATCTGGGCATGTCACATACCTTGTATATAATATAGCCTTTGATAACATGTAAGGCATCTAGACCGTTGTCTTCCTGTTCAGAAATGATGACGGAGGCTAAGAGGGGCGTGACTGATGTCAAGCAGTAGCAGAGCCCAAGCCCTCCGTCACCAGATGCAGCAATCACAGTGTGCCCATTTCTTAGGGCTGTCTCATGTGCACAGGCTTCTAAGAAAACAGCCGAGTGGCAAGGAAAGCAAGGCTGTTGAGAGCTTCATGTTCGTGCTGTATTTTAAGGTTGTCAGGATTTTTTTTTAAAGGCTGCCTTCCTCACAACAGCCCAGTTGAGTAGGTAGTGCCAGGATTACTGCACCCATTTTACAGAGGGCTTTGAAAAGTGGCCGGCCCATGTTGACATAGCTGCTGTTTGTGGGGTTTAGTGCTCTGTTCACTAAGAACACACTCTCTCTTTCAGTGAACCTCAAAGGAGGGGGTTACTAAGGGATGGTGGAAGGATAATAGGGGGTAAATTTACTGATTCTGAAGCCTGTAGAGTACGCCATCTCTTCCTCCCTGCTGTGGCAAGGGACATTGAAGAAGGAGCAGCCTGGCACAGGGAGAGAGGATGGACAGGGATGATGTATCTTCTGGAGGAGCCAGGTGTCCACGAGAGCAAGAAGATGGAAATAGTCAAAGAGATCTAGAATGAATGGATATTTGTTCATGAATTAGGGACAGGGCAGTTTGGGGAAGCGTGATAGGAAAGGAAAGGAAAGGCCTAGAGGAAGAGGAAAAAAGAATGGTGAGATGGAGCCGGCTGGAGACAACCAGTGTGCTGGAGTAGGGGAAGGAGGTTATCCCTTTGGGAGGCTCACTCTAGATGACAGCAGTGAGGGGGTGAGAAGATGTGAATTTGTTAGTTATAGGATTAAGGAAGTCATAGTTAATTGGGGCCCTCTGTCATTCAGGATTCTGTGATAATGGAGGACAATACTGGTCCCTTTCTAGAGTGAGTCAGTGGTGAGTGGTGGGTAGTTCTGGGCAGCAAGGTGTAGTTGTGGATAGAATGCTAGACCTGGAGCCAAGAAGACGAGTTCAAATGTGGCCTCAAACCTTTACTAGCTATATGACCCTGGGCAAGTCACTTAACCCTGTTTGCCTCAGTTTCCCCCTCTGTAAAGTGAGCTGGAGAAGGAAATGGCAAACCACTCCAGCATCTTTGCCAAGAAAACCCAAGATGGAGTCAGGGAGAGTCGGACATGACTGAAAAAATGACAGCAAAGCGGTCAGTTCTAATAGAGGTTTTGAAATCCACAGGAAATGGACTTAACTCAAGCATGAAGGAAGCAGTGTCAGAACAGGCAGTGTGTATTCAAATATCCGAGTGATTCTGCCTTGTACATAGCTGTTACATAGGTCTACTTCTCTCCATTCCCTTTCTTAATTTTTCCTCCCCTTTTATAAATTTGCAGTTACTACCCAGGTGACTATGGTACTAACTTCTCAATGGTTGTGTTCACTTCTTCTTCTTCCCCACCCTTCTTGACTCCCCAGTCCATCCTTCATACTGCTGGTATGTTAACAATAACCTATACATTCTAGCAAGTTTTAAACTCTTTTTTGATGACTTTTGTTAAAAATTATTTTTAAGGGAAATAGAACGGCTGTGTATTCAGTAGCGATTGGATATAGCCCTTTGCTATCACTAATTTTTCTTTTTTATGTGGCTCTGTTATTTATTAATCATTAGCCGCTCTGCTTGGTTTGGGCTCCATGAACATCAGACCTCCCCCAGAATGAGCTCCTCACCTGTAATCTCATCATTTTGGAGATTGTTTAGTTTTAGTACCCGACACCTTGTCTCTTTTCCTCTGATAGGAGAGTGGAACAGTGAACACCTCCCAAGGCCTCCCCCCTTTATAGAAGGTTCAGTCTTTTCTGGCTAACTTCATTTACCATCAGCTGCCCTGCTTGGTTTCTATTGCACAACTATCATATCCCCGTTCTCCCCACCCCTCTTTTAGCCTCTGTTAGTGCATTCTGCTATTAGATTGTAAGCTTCTTGAGGGCCAGACTGTCTTTTTCTTGTTTATCTCTCTTATGTGTAGCACTCTGCCTGGCATATAATAAATGTATATTTACTATAGGAGGTATTAATTGTTATGATTTAAATAAGAATTTTATTCTTATGAAATTATGAAAAAACAACTTTTTATTTTGAGACCAGTCATTACCACGTTTTAGAGTTGTGATAGTCTTTTTTTTTCTTTGATGTTATTATACCTTTCTTAAAGGCTACGCTTTCCACCCCTATCAAAATATGCCAGTGGCGTTTTGGTCTTTTTCAAAGGTATAGTATACAAACATTTACTAAACAAGATAGTGAAAGACTATACAAACTGTCATGAGCAATCCAGTTTACTTCTTTAGGAACTCGAGTTAAAGGATAGGAATTGTTTGGTGTCCAATTCTGCTTTTACTTGTATATTAGGGTTAATAACAAAATTCATATAAATATTGGGGCATTATCAAGCATTTAAGATTCTTTGGATTTGGATCACAGGAGTTAAACCAACACTTAGGTTCATTTATAAAGCATTGTTTCTTATAATTTATACTAATCTACAAAAGATTTTTATTTTATCTTTTTCAATAATTTTAACCAGTTTTTTTTTTTGGGTGGGCCAATTTCCAGGATTACTTGACTATCTGTGCTAAAGAGAAGAAAAAAAATCCATACTGGGAACAAGCTTAATTTTTGTGAATTTGGCCTATCATTTTCAAGAAAGGCAAAAAAACCTCAAACAAACCCCAAATTCATTGTCTATTTCTGATTAGGAAAATAAGCTTTAACCTATGAAACCCTTAAAAATAAGACTGAACTTTAAATAACCCTGTTACACTGTCTTTACTCTGATTTGAAGGCTTCATCCCTCCTTTTAGATAACCTATGTAGTTAGTTGCCTAGTAATAGAATGATCTTTTGAAAGAAAAAAGATGTTTTATCAGTTTTTTACCTTATTAACATGCCTCTGTGACAATACTATAACTTATGAATTATACATTAACTCAAAGTTATGACTAAGACCAGGCTGTGTGCAAGACCAGTGGTTTAGGCTGCTGCCTCCACTCCTGGGACTCTTGAACTTATTTACATGTTGGTGACAGTTGGTGGTGGTGAAGATAGTAGGTCCTTTCTGCACAATCATTTCTCCCGTCAATGGTGGCTGGGATAGAAGCAAGTCTGGTGGTGGAAGAACATTGCTCTTCCCAAGGCTCTTAGGTTCAGGATCCTGGGCTATCTCCATTGGGGGTTAAGGATGGTTGTACTGGTGGTGGTCTGACTTTCTTGGTACTTGCTGCCTTCCATCTCTCCCTTAAGATGTTTGCTGTTTGGCTAAACTGACTTTTCTAGCCTTTGACGTTATTGATAGTAGTTCAAGCATCCTCTTGATAATCATATGAATGCACTGACATTCTGACGCCTGTAGTACTGGATCTCCAAGTTGGCTAGGTGCCACTTCTAGGTGGGACTGCCCTTCAGTGTCACTCTGGATCAACTTGGCAGGTAAATCTGACTTTTCTTTAGCTAACCATTTCGACAATTTAGCTCATCCTCCAGAAATGACTTAGTCATGAGTACTCTATGGATCCTTGGAATTTGATGATGCTTTGAACATTCTGTTTGAACTTTGAGACCTCTTCATAGACGGTCATCTTGACTTGCTCTGCTTGGGTTGCTCATTGTAAAGCCAAACAGCTTTCCAGAGGACTGCTGCTGTGAACAGCTTCAAGGTTCTGATTTCACAGTATAGTGAGCTATTTATTCAGCAGTAAATTAAGGCAAAACATTCAGAGAAATCAAAGTACAGCATTTACAGTGTTATGACATAACAAGTTATCACTAAAATGGCCACATAGTCTTCACCAAAGTGGCCACATAGTTTTAAACAAAATACATTCTTTTAGCAACTCAATCATTTAGTAAGTCCTTAATTCAATCATCCTTAAGGAGGCTTGCCTCCTTAATGGGCACACAGTACAAAGGTCAAAGTTTTCCACCCTTGGGTCACATTGTCTTTATCTCTTCACTCAAAAAGTTTTCTTTCTTCTTAACTGGAGAAGGCCTTAACTCAATTATCTAAATGTACATGTCAAAGTTCTTCACCCCTGGGCCCACAGTAAATCATGATCTTCTCAGCTCCTGCCTGAATCAATCCCACTGTCACCTGAGTTCAAAGGCAGACAGCTCTCAGTCCAGCTCCTTGTGTGCAGTTTCTGTTCCATATTGAAGCTCCGCCTCAAGTCTTCACAATTTCTGTTCCTGGGAAGACAAAGCTTAACAAAGCCACAATAACATTCAAACACATTGCCAACATCCTCATCAATTCACTTTCTCCCTATGAAATCTATATAGACCCAACAACAAGGTCTCTGAAATCAACGCAAATCATCAGTATATTGTCCGGACCTCTGAAAACGCCAGTTAAACCCTCCTCCAGGATTTCTGTAAACATACAACAAGAAAATCCTCTTTCAGGGCTTCTGTAATAACAGCAATGTCCTCTATCAACAGATGAATCTGACAAAGTAACATCAAAACAGACAGAGTACTGGCACCAGAGCTGTGGCTTCCTCCCAGTTCTCTTCTCTTCTCATTTCTCTTCTCAGTTCTTCTCATTTTTCAGTTCAGTTCTCTGTTCTGCCACCACAAGTTCTGTCTCCATTTGTAGCAGTTCTCAGAAGTTCTCAGGATCCTAGAAGCTCTCTCTCTCTCTCTTCCTCTCCCTTCCCTCCCTCTCCTTCTCTCTTTCCCTCTCCCTCTCCCTCTCTTCCTCTCCCTCTCTCCCTCTTTCCCTCTCTCTTTCTGGCTCTCTAGCTTGGGCTTTTCCTTATATATGGTATTAGCTCCTCCCTGTTCTGCCCCTTCTTCTTACATTAGCAACTTCCTCCCACTGTGGGATTCACAAGTTCTGGATCTTAATACTTGATACAATCATGAACTTGAAACAAGGTGCTAAGTACCTGTTTGATTGCCAGTACAAGGGGCAGGGAAGATCTTCAAATCCCCATTACCATTACGCTCATCCTCCTGCCCTCAGTTTTCTTTTGAAGAGCCTTAGATAAGCTGGACCTTGGAACAGTCATTCAGTTCTTTAATGTGAATCCTCCTCGGTTTCATAAGCTTGGTGTAAGATCTTCTCAAGGGGATAAAGGGCATTTTATAAAGCACGGTTCATTTTTATTTCTTCTTTCATCTATGTGGGTACTCCTTCACTGATGCATACCACCCCTCCCCTCTCCCATGCCTTAATAAATAGTCTTTGTGACATCCCATGGCTAAAAAACATGCTCCTTGTTGCTCAGCCTTCTGGTGCTTCTCCCTGAGCTTAGAGTATTAAATATATTGGGAAAATGCATCCTGTCTGTTGCTGGACCTGTCCTCAAAGCCTTCTTGGTTTGGGTTAGGAGAATCAGAACTTAAGGCTCTTTGGAGATCTCAAGCTTATTCCACATCTCTCTGAGGCAGCTGGGGATTTTAAAAGTCATTGAAAGGAAAATGAACTTCTGTGCTACATTGTAGTATTTTTATGAAGATTTTATGAAGGTAGTTGAAGCTCATGCAGCTAAGCTAGATCAAGCAGACTTTTTGTTGACTTGTGTATCTTTTTTTTCTGTTGCTTTTCTAACATGATTGGTGACGGCATTAAGTTTTACCTCGTGAAGTTTCCTTTCTGGCTAAAATGAGCAGATTTAGGGCTAGAAGGGATCAGAATTTAAACTGTGGCAGGCTGCTATCATGTCAGTGTTAGATATTTTAAATGCAGTTTTTTCTACTAGACTTGTTTTTGTTGGTAGCTGTCTCCAATATTTTGAATTAGGACTTTAAAAGTCCATATTATTTGAAAAGGAAATGATAACTGAATTTTATATTATTTCAGTTTAGGTTTTATAAATATTATGGCTCAAATTAGATTGTAGGAAATACCACAGAAAGAATGTTTGTGGTGCCAAAATAAATCAATTATACATCCTAAACAATAATTTATTTCAGGCAGATATGACATAAGGCTACTATGTGACTTAGTGTTTCTTTTTGGATAGATCAGGGAGATCTGAGTTCAAATCATTTCTCAGACACTAGCCTTGTGACCTGGGCCTTCATTTCTAGAATTAATGAGTTAGGTTTAGTGGCCTCAGCGGTACCTTCTGGCTCAAAATCAATGATTCTATGATATATCGGCATTCTGTTATAACCAGGTAAGTCAACAGTTCTTTGAAGCTTATTATAAAAGGATTTAACCTGAAGTAAGACATAACATCTTCTAAGGAACTTGTCTTATATCTGAGCATGATATAGAGATGGATATTTCTGAATGCTCTGAGGCAATGTAGGCAGAGAGAAAGCCGGAGTACAAAGTTGGGATAGCCACGAGCCAGAAAGTCTCATCACCAGGTTGATCATAGGAGCATGATTATTTTGGACATAGCAACTTTCAGAGGTTGGCTGTCATGTCATAGAAAGATTTTAATTTATGGTGGTAGAGGAGTCTAAATCTAAACACCAATGGAGTCTAAATCCTGGAGCTTGGAAGTCAGAAACCATGAAGTTTTCCAAGAGTTCCTACTCAATTGTTGGAAAATTATGTTAAAAAAAAAAGACTAAGTATTTAAAATATAAAACTCATTGGTAAATTATTTTAAACTTTTAAGTTACTAATAACAGATGCCTTAATCATAGAGTAGTTGTGATATCTGGAGAGACAATGAGGTGGGAATTTTATACTAGAGCCTCTCTTGATGAATATGTATGAGTCAATTTTGGTGTTATGTAATAGGTGGTTTGTTAAAGTTTTACATTTGGAATTACAGTAACTAAGAGTAATAATCATCTAGTATGTACTGACTTCCGTGCATGTTGCCCCACTTCTCTCTTCCATAAGACAGTAGGCTTTTCCTTTGGATGCTCAGTGCTTAACACATGTCTTTCACATAATAAGGGCTTACAATGCTTGCTGATAGATTGACATTTTAGAAATTAGCTGCCTGTTTACTAGTATGAGAAAAAACACTGCTGGATATAATATTTCAGTGCCATTATTTAGAACCTCAACCTGATCTGTTAACAATACATTGCAAGTAAACTCACTGTGAGAAATTCTATTGTTACACTGAAGTTTCTGGGGAAAAGAATATGCCTTCTCATATAAACAAACAAAAAACCACAAATGAATGAATGAATACAAGATAGGGAGAACAAGAACAAAAGCCCACCGTAGTGTTGCCAGTAGAACTACAAGGGAATAGGTGCAGGGGAAAATTTTACAGTTTCATGTATTTTCAGAGGTGGAAGAGCTCAAAAAGTACTGAGGCAGCTGTTAGTCCAATTCTTGCTTTACTCTATGGGGTGACCGACTGGCATCTGGGCATTTAATGATTTAATTGCAGAGCCAGGCCTCCAGTCCTGACTTACTGTTTAGCCCACGTTCCACTCAAGTCTAGCCCTTGATTGATTTAGCTCCTGTGTGGTTTAGGAATCAGCTCCCCCTTTCCTTCCCCTCCTTTCAAACTCCTTTCCCTTCTCATTTTTCACACTTTGGGAGTTTCAGCTTCTTATTCTTTCCCTCCTTTTCCCTAGCCCCCTCCTCTCCTAGAGACTGAGTAAGTCAAGACCTCCAGACATGCCTCTCAGAGCATGTAATGGAACAGTACTCTTTAAAAATCATCTTATTGCTATATATACACACATATGCACATGTATGCATGTATATGTGTATAACATATTCATATAACACACACGTATATTTTTGTATCACCTACATTTTCCTACATTTGTTAGTGTCTCCTTTGCCTGTCTCTACAGAGTGATCTCTGGGGTCTGCAAACTTGTTTCTTTACTTTTTAAAAAGATTCTATGGTTGATTTCCTTTTTAGTGCTATGTATTTTATTTTTTGCATTTGCAAACATTGT
Organism: Pseudocheirus occidentalis; assembly: GCA_028646575.1. NCBI lineage: Eukaryota > Metazoa > Chordata > Mammalia > Diprotodontia > Pseudocheiridae > Pseudocheirus > Pseudocheirus occidentalis. The sequence continues at coordinate 33,117,092 of CM053593.1, read as the reverse complement.
TCTGAGAAGGGTTTCATAGGCTTCACTAGATTGCCAAAAGGGCCCGTGACACATGAAAGATTTTGACTTGCATATCGCGTGGAAATGACATATGACATCACATGGATAATTGTTGCTATTCCCTTGGGGATTTTCGTTTATTTGACCCAGCTTCATTAAAAAATATGGCATTGCTTCTAGGTATTTATTTGATTTTCAGTTCTGCAAAGTTTTATTAGTGTTTTCTAAGTACAAAGACCACTTCTGGAGCTTGCAGGATAGGAGGAAAATCGGACCTAATGCTATGCAAACTTAGTAGGGGGAAGGCCTTTACAAATATACCCCCTCTTCTCTTCTATTCTCCATTCCTATTCATTGTTCAGTTACTGCCTTAGTCAGTTATTTACCGTTTTAAAGACATCTTCACCAAAGTAGATGGTAATTGATACAGTGGGCCTTAAACAGGGCTTTTCTTTCTTTTTTTTTTTGATTTATTTTTTATTTGTTTTCTTGTTTACATTATTCATTTTCATTACATTTTTGAATTACACATTTTCTCCCCGTCTTTCCCCTGTCCCAATCTTAAAACAGCAATCCCACTGTAAATTCCCTCCTCTGCTCTGCTCTCTTATTTTCTGGTAGGGCAGGAGGGCTCTCCCTATCCCAG
>CM053593.1:33017942-33115946 GCA_028646575.1 Pseudocheirus occidentalis | reverse complement strand
ATTCTTCAATTGTCTTGGAAGCATTTGGTGTGGGAGTTCTGAGTTCTGGGCTGTCTTCCTCCCGTTCCATGCTTTGACCCTTTTTATCCACAAAAAAGGATTCTAGAGTTTTATGGGTATTTTTATTTTGCCTCCTTTTCCTCATGTTGGCAAGTCAGTTAATTGGTTGGTTTATTTTTAGGTCTGTGAAACTCTGCTTCTGGGAGGGGGGGGAGCTCTGTTCCAAATCGCTGGGGTTTTCCCAACTGCCGGAGCTATTAGGGGGGTGTTGCAAGTCCCCCCAGCTTTGGCTTGCTGAAAGTGCACCCCAGGACCACCACCCAAGACCACGATCCAGATCCAGGCCACTCAACGCAAGAGCACTTGGCCCTGATCAATTGATTCATCCCCCTTGCGGAGTCCTCAGGCCAGGGGCTCTGAAGCAGCCTGATGGGGGCCGCCGGCAGATCCAGCAGTTCTCTTCCCCTACTGCTTCCTTGCCCCGGGGGCAGAATGGCCAAACTGCTTTTACCACTCCCAAATTAATTTTCAAAGTTTCACTTTCACTAACCGACTCTGATGCTTTAAAGCTCCCCTTAGGCAGGTGCTTTAGATTTTCTTTGAAACGCTGCGGTTTGGGAGGCTCCTCGTGGCTGCAGCTGAGGTTTTGGGCTGGCCAGGTCTCTGCTCTGCTGCGGTGGGAGCTGCACCTCTCCCGTCCTGTTCCACACCTTGGCAGATATAGAGGTGCTGGAGGCTGTAGAACCTCTGCAGGCTGGCTGCAGTGCCTGCTTGGCTCAGTTTAGCCCAGCTCTTTCCCACCGTCCCAGGCCTGGCCGAGGTCTTGGCTTCAGGCTGTTTCAGTCTCCACTCCTGGCCACCTCGATGAGCCCTGCTGCCGAGCTGCCTTCTGCGAGAGATGGGTTCTCTGTATTTTTGTGAGTCTGAGACTCCTAGACTTTATCTGGGCTTATAATTTAATGGGTGTTTAGGGTTGCGGTGTGGGAGCTGCAGGACCTTGCTGCTTCTACTTCGCCATCTTGGCTCCCCCCCCCCCCCCCCCGAATCAAACAGGGCTTTTCTTAGCATAGGAATCGTCCCCCCAAACCTTGTGTAAGAAGACATCTGCCGATGGTCAATGGTTTACAAAATCAATTTTCATTGTTCTTGCTCAGTATGAGTTAGTTCGTTAAAGCCATGAACGACATTGACTCCACGGGGGTGAGTGAGTAAAGTCTATTTTTAAATTCTAGGCCCTGGGCTCATTGCATGCTGTACTTGCTCATGTATGGATAAAATTCCAGGTACAGTGGTTAATTTCTTTTGTTGGCAGTAGTGTAGATGTTTCTTATGGTTAACTTTTTTGTGTGTGTACACACACACACACACACATGCACACACTGAGGGTGGGGAGTTTTTCAGTGTGTTAATTCAGTTTTCAGTCTTAGTGTATAGTTGCAATTGAGTGATAGGTCAATAGTTTTGTGTTGTTTTTTTTTTTTAAAAGGAAAGAACTTTTAGCGTTTAATTTGCTAGATTTTGTGTAAAACACAAACTGAATCCTCAGTCTTAATAGTTTAAGGAGGTCTGAACTGTAGGGATACCGTGTTTGATTGGCGGAGAAGAGTAAGATTAATGAACTTTTGTGATAAATATTTTATAGCATTCTTTTTTTCCTTCCTCGCCTTCCACACATTCATATCTTTAAAAATTAAGAATTGTGAAATTTACTGGCCTTCAGATAGAACTTAAAAACAGAAAGATAAATGGCAAAGCCATTGTTCTTATAGTTCAAGATAGTGCTTAATCTTTAATCAACCAAACTATTTATTGTTAGACCCTTAACTGCCCTAAGACAGCGAAGATACAGAAAAGCTTAGTCATTTGTCTAAGGTCACCCACTGGTAGAAGAGAGAATGGGACTTAGATGGCTGGCTTCTGTGGTACAGTCATCATTATTCTTTGTGCATTTTTGTTTAGAGTTGTGTTTGTGTTCGGAGGTGCTTAACGAATGCTTGTTCCCTTTTACTCTAGTAGCCAGAATTTTGGAAGTAACATCTGGTTATAGATTCAGTGGGTGCCATTTTGCCCTTGGAAAATCAAATCTTACTTTTATGAACTTGACTTGGGAGGAGAATTATCAAGCCAAATGGGATTTTTTGTTGTCTGCACAATTGGAAATGGATTTTTGTCCCAAAATGGAAACAGCTTCTACCAATGCTATGCTATCGGCAGGCATTGCATTTCCATGCTATTGGACCTTTGCAGGATGCAGTCCGTAGCTTTCTTCAGAAGGACTCTTCAGTGTAAATGAGAATGAATGTTTGTGAAACTGGATACAGAAAAAGGTCCAAAGGTTTTCTCTCTTTTGCTGTTCTTTAATTTGATATTGGACCCAAATGCTTGTTTTGTGAGGTTGTATATGAGCAGTACTGGTATATTTTTTAGTATTAAAAACAAAACAAAACAAGCAAACAAAAAACCCTCTTGTCCTTGGGGAACTTGGAGTTTAGGAAATAGTTTTGAAAACATGTCTGTATTTTATGCCACACTGATTTTTTTTCCCTTTAAAATGATGCAGAAAGAGTTAGGATAGTGAATTTAAAATTTTATTTTTCCCTTCAAGAATTTCAACTATTAAAAAATGTGAATTCTGAGAAAAACATTCTGGTGACCTCAAGTTCAAAATCAAGAAATCGATCATAGCATCTATGTATATACTATTCTCTCATTTTTTCCTGATAAAGTTTTAAGATAGTAGCTTTGTCTTAATTTTATTACAACAGTAAATTTTCCCTGCTTCCAGATACCTGTGATAGCAACTCTCATACTTATATCCACCCCTTAGTGACTTTTTAAATACGCAATTACTTTTTATAGGAATCTGACTATATTCTTTAGTTAATCTTGCAATGCAGTGTCACAAATGGAAATTTAATGTATTTTTGAGAGTATTTGACACAATGGAATCTAAAGAGGAAATGCATTATTTAGGATAAATATATGAACTTGTTTTTAAAGATGGCATATGTTTGGAACAAGTTGTGAGTTTGTACCATTAAGAAGAGACCACAGCTACCATTTCTTAGTGAAAGAAGGGTTTGATCTAAATTAATTCAAACCCTTTCTCCTCTAAACATGTGACGCTTTTTCATCCAGATTTGAAGCTTTAGAATTGAGTTCATTGTTTGACTCAGGTGTTACCTTTCTCCACTTTTATGATGGCAGGGACATGGTACAACTTGAAGGAACAGATCTGGCTGGACTCTGGCCAGCCAGTTCCCTGGAATTGCATACTTCTCTCAGTCAGTGACAGGACAGTGTTCAGCAGTCCTGATGTCTTATTTTGGTGTATATTGTCTTGGCCAGATTTTTTTCTCCTGGTCTGATTCTCTGCTCCATTACAGTACACCTTGTATTACATGTGCATAAGTGTCTAATCTTTGAAAATAAAGCATTTTTTGGGGGTGGAGCTAAGATGGCGGCATCGAAGCAGCAAAGATTTGCAGCTCCCACACAGCCACCTTAAATACCCAGAAAACATGACTCTAAACAAATTTTAGGGCTCCAAAACTCACAAAAATACAGAAAACACATCTCTGGCTGAAGGCAGCTCGGCAGGTGGGACTCATCATGGCAGGCTGGGAGCCAAGGCCAGCCCAGCCCAGAACGACAGCCTGGCCCCAGGGTGGTCAGTAGAAACCACAGCTGGAGTCTGCAGTAGAGTGGATAGGTTGCACCTGGGGCAATCTCCACATTTATCAAGCCAGAAGAAATAAGGTTAAGAGAAAGGTCAGTGGAATTCAAGCTAAATTTGGGGAGAAAAAAGCGGTCTGGCCAAACTGCCCCCAGGGCAAGAAAGCAGCGCAACTTGGCTGCTTTAGAGCCCCTGGCCTGTGGACCACAGGGGGGCCAAAGTGATTGATCAAAGGCCAAGGGCTCTTGTGTTGAGAGGCCTGGATCCAGATCATGGTCTTGGGTGGTGGTCCTGGGGTGCGCTTTCAGAGAGCCAAAGCTGGCGGGGGCTGCAGCACCCCCCTAATAGCTCCAGCAGCTGTGAAAACCCCAGTGATTTGGGACAGAGCTTTCCCCCCTGGAAGCAGAGTTCCACAGAGCTAAAAAAATCAAGCAATTAATTGACTGGCCAACATGAGGAAAAGGAAGCAAACTAAGCACAGCAATAAAACTCTAGAATCTTTTTTTAGGGACAAAAAGGATTAAAGCATGGAATGGGTGGAAGACAACACAGTCAGAACTCCCACACCAAATGCTTCCAAGAGACTTGAAGATTGCTTGCAAGCCATAGATTGACTGAAAAAGGACTTTGAAAACCAAATAAGAGAAGTGGAGGAAAAATTGGGAAGAGAAATGAGAATGATGCAAGAAAGAGTCAACAACCTGACTGAAAAGAATAGTGCCTTAAAAAACAGATTAACTCAAATGGCAAAAGAGGCCCAAAAAGCCAATGAGGAGAAGAATGCCTTAAAAAGTCGAATTTGCCAGATGGAAAAAGAATATCAAAAGCATTCTGGAGACAATAATTCGTTCAGAATCAGAGTGGAGCAAGGGGAAGCAAATGACTTTATGAGAAACCAAGATATTATTAAACAGTTACAAACAAGTGAAAAAATATAAAGCAATGTGAAATATCTCTTTGAAAATACCACTGACCTCTAAAATAGATCCAGGAGAGGCAATTTGAAAATTTTTGGTTTACCTGAAAGCCATGATCAAAAAGAACTTGGAAAGCATTCTTTGTAGAAATTCTAAAGGAAAATTGCCCTGATGTTTTAGAATCAGAGGGCAAAATAGAACTTGAAACAATTCACTGATCACCTCTTGAAAAAGGTCCCCAAAAGAAACCTCCTAGAAATGTTATAGCCAGGTTCTAGAACCCCCTCATCAAGGAGAAAATATTATAGACTGCCAGGAGGAAACAATTTGAATACTGTGGAAACACAATTAGGATAACCGAAGATCTGGCAGCTTCTACACTGAGGGGCCTGGAATATGATATTTCCGAGTTCAAGGGAGCTGGGATTAAAACCAAGAATCAACTACCTACCAAAATTGAGTATAGTGTTCCAGGGGAAAATATGGTTATTCAATGAGGTGGAGGACTTTCAAGCATTCTTGCTGAAAAAACCAGAACTGAACAGAAAATTTGACATTCAAACACAAGAACCATGAGAAGGTAAACATTGGAAAGAAATCATAAGGAACTTATCAAAGTTGAACTATTTACATGCCAATGTGGAAAAATGATAATAGTAACTTATGAAACTTTTCTTAGTGTGAGGATAGATGAAGGGAATACAAATGTATATATATGTATACCTACACATATGTCTGTATAGGAAGATATATATGCATATGAATACATATCTGAACATATGTGTATATGTGTACATAGAGAGTACAGGATCAATTGAATATGAAGGGATGATACCTTAAAAGGTGAAATTCTGAGGTGGGAGAGGACTAGAATGAGAGGAGTCAGGGAGAGACAAAATGGGGTTAATCATCCCATATAGAAGAGGCAAGGGCTAACTGTTAAAATTTACCTTCATTTACTCTCGTTGAATTTGGCTTTGGAAAGGAACGATATAAACTCTAACCTGGGTCTCATGCCACACAAGAGAGTAGGGGAAATGGGGATGAGAGGTGGGATGACGGAGTGTAGGGCAGGGTCTGGGGGAGGGTTGCTGGAAGCACACACTTCAGTAAAGGGACAGGGACAGAGTAGAAAACAGAACGGGGGGTGGGATAAGAAGGAGGGACGTATAATCAGCCTCTAGCAATAGGTCCACTGGGGAGATGTCCTGCATAATTACACATATACAGCCTGTATTGAATTGCTTGTCCTTCCAGTGGGGGTGGGTGACAAGGGATGAACTGAAAGAATCTAGAATTTAAAGCTCTACAATCAAATGTTACAAAACAAAACAAAACATATATATATATATATATATATATATGTATATAATTATTTTTATTATTAACTACATGCAACTGGGAATTAAGATATACAGGGACTGGGGTAGGGAGACCCTCCCTGCCCTCCCAGAAAGTTAGAGTGGCGTTGGAAGAGAGTGTAAAAGAGAACAGATTGGGGGAGAGGCTTTACAGTGGGATTGCTGTTTTGGGGTTGGGAGCATGGGAAAGACAGGGAGAAAATTTATAACTCAAAATCTTGTGGAAAGGAATGATGTAAACAAGAAAATAAAAAAAAATCTAATTTAAACAAATAAAATTTTTTAAAAAAAGAAAAGAAAGCTTTTTTTTTACATTTAAAGGGCAGTGACAGAGTCAGAGTAGGGAGAGCTGGTTCAATTTTGAAAGAATTCAATCACACCTTCTCTTTAGCTAAAGGGAGCTTTATTGATGTAAAAGCATATGGGCATGAGACTTAGCAAAAAGTTAAACAAAGGCATTAATATAGGAAAAGGACCAGATTTATATACACAGAAGTTACATAGCCTATGGGATAATGATGTAATTTTAGGGTTTCTAATGGGGATTGGAGATTTAGGGACTGGATAGGTACAAATAAGGAAGGTGGTTGCTTGCAAGATAAGGAAAGGCGGTCATGACACAGGATGGGAAAGATGAATGGCACAGGTGTAGGATAAGGGGAACAAAAGCAATTCTTTTGGTACAGATTCCATGGTATATAGAGATAAGAGGAAGGGGCACTAAGGCACCCTCAAGCTACAGAATTGGCTAAGAATAAGCTTCAGACCCCCTCAGAGGGCCTGGGAAAGTATTCATTACTATTGACCCTTAGGGCACCTTTGTATCCACATCAGCAGAACACAGAACTTTTTTCTTTCTTTTTCTTATTCTTTGAAAAACAACCACTACCACCACACAGAACCGTGGTCAAGATGTATCTTCTCAAGGCTTCAGGTGTGGACTTCAGTTAAAGAGATGCTGTTAGTACCCCAAAGCCCTTTCTTAGAGCCCTGGATTTCAGCTGTCCCTCCTGGAGCTTCATTGTTGTGCAGTTGCCTGCAGAGAGCACGTGCCTAGTGAAACAGCCAGGGTTTCCCTTATTCCTGCCCATCCAAGGGAATTCATTCCAAGTGTTGCATTTTCCTCCAGGGCTTTTGAAGGAACCTGGAATCTTGTTTCAGTTTCTAATCCCTGTAACTACTGGCCATTGAGATAAACACTTTCAAATTTCAAAGATCTAGGAGTAGAATTCATTTTTACCTTGTTAGTGATGGCCCTACCAACTACCTGAATTCTTAGCACTGCTGCATCTGTGTATCTGTATAAATAACCTTGTAGTGACTTTTTTTCATCTGATCCTGTGCATAGAATACAGTTTTATTCCAGCAATACAGCCACCCAATTTTGTGAGAAAAACAAATGTGGTTTTTGTATAAATCTGTGTCCTTCTGTGTGATGATTTCCAAAAATAAAGAATGGGACTGGGACACGAGGAGCTACGAAGTTTCTTGGTCCTGTCACTGTCTCATTAAAAAAAAAAAAGGCTCTTTTAGGGCCCTAAGCTGTCCTCTAACACAAAACAACCTTTGTTGCCATAGCAGCTAATATAAGTATCTTGCACCTAATAATTACTCCTATAGATAAGGAATTGAATGTTGTTGTTGAAGCCACCATACTGCTGTTAACCATAGATCTTCCTTCCTTTTTCTTCTGAGTGTCTCTGCATCAGATTCTGTCAGTCCCAGGATCATTTTTTCTGTCCACCCAACATGATCCTTGGCACCTTATTCTCCCTGTTCTGCCTTTGAATTTCTTACTTCCATTGCCCATTAGCTTTGAGAGGCACATCAAGTGTCTGTATCCCTCATCCCCTTTTATTCCCTTGATACTGTGACCCCTCCATTAACACTGAAACTCCAGAGTGAAGTAAGCAGAAATGTGATATGTTTGCTTGAGCCCAGATATCTTGTGGAGAATATGAAATGTTTTGATTTGGGGACTTTTGGGGGGCAAATTGTTGTAATACTAACCCTAAAAAATTATCAAGAACTTTCTAAAAAGCGTTTTTAGTTAACTCACTTAAATACATTCTAAGAAATACAAAACTGGAATGCTTGATTGTCACCAAACACATTCCTACTTTGCTCCTCCTAAGACTGAAAGGATTAGAGGAACATTTGTAGTGTTCAGGTGAGCTTAAAACTTGGGGGGGAAACCCCACATCTTTCATTCTCACTAATCTCTAACTGAAATTTAGCATTTCTTCCCACTAGCAGAATCAAGTGTATCAGTTGATTTCAGAATTTTAAAAAATGATCTTACTAAGATGGCTAGGTGGTGCAATGAATAGAGCACTGGCCCTGGAGTCAGGAGGACCCAAGTTCAAATCCGGCCTCCGGCACTTAACACAAAAAACAAGTCATGTGACCTTGGGCAAGTCCCTTAACTCCAACTGCCCTACCTTCCCCCCTCCAAAAAAATAGCAAAAAAAGAAATCTTACTCAAGTACTATTTCTCCTATATATGCAAATGTGTACAAATAATTACAAGCAGATATTTTAATTTTACTTTAAATAAGAGTTTTCAGTTTACTACCTCTATTTTCTTTGCCTTCAGTATAAAAATAATACTGTTTTAAAATGCTGTGTTTTTAAAACTCAGTGATTCTGAGTCACGGACTTCATTTAGTCATTAAATCCTCTACAAAATTCTAAGCTGCCTGGGGGTTAGTGACATGTGTCACTACATGTTTGTGTATGTGTTCCTCATTGCCTAGCACAGCGGGTCAGTGGTGGAGAGGACGAGGCCTAACATTTGAATGGGAGAATGAGATTACCAAGCTGATCATTTTCTCCCACAGGTTTACTTTTTAAAATGTTTGTTAATCTTCTGGTTTTACCTCACCCTCATTTCCCAGTATATTCTTCCCAGAGAGCTCCTGTCTAGTAAAAAAATAAGAAAAGGGGGACAACTGAGCTGACTTTGAAGTCTGATCATATATGCGGTGTTCCACACATACAGACCCCATCTTTTCAGAGAAGTAAGAGAGGAAGGTTCCTTCTTTCTCTTCACCGGGGCCAAACTCAGTCAGTTTAATTGCATAGAATTCAAGCTGCACTGATTATTTGTGAGAAGTGAGTACCTTCAGCCTCCTTCTTCCTTTTGTTCTAGAGTAACTATTTCATTTGTATTTTATTATTGGATGTACTGTGTTTTTATGCTCTGGACATTTGAACAGTACCATATGTGTTTTTCTGGGTGTGTGCATTTGTATGAGTAATCTTTTAATCTAATAGAGTCTGTGGAAGCTGCTCAATTTTAATTTCAGTGATCATTTTCTATTAAGTAATAGTTTATAATCTAAAATGGTATAATATTTATATGTTCATGTGTTGATTGGAGAGATTTTTATTTACATACTATATAAAAATAACTCAGACTTTCAACATAAATTTCAATAAGGCCCTTTGATTTTCCTGTAGCAGAAAGGGAACAAATATGAAAAAAAAATATCCATTGTTTATATTTTCTCAAAGGCTGAAGACCAACCGTCATTTCATTACAGGCAGCTTCCCTGACTGTTCAGAGGCTGCTTATCCATTCTGTAGAATTTCACAGAATCTTTATTTCTTTCTCTCTTTTTTCTCTTCTTTGCCTGCCTCTTGGCTCTTTTTCTGCTTGGTAGCACTTCAGATGTTGCTAAGAAATCGAAAAGAAACAGAAATCATTCAGTTTTGTAATTAATTGCCAGCTATGATGAAAGGTTTGTGGTAGATAAGTCAGAAAATGATTGTCCAAATTGTTGGGTTTTGGGTGATGTGGATATGTGTAGGATCAAAGATTTAAAACTGAAAGGGTCCTTAGAAGCCATCAGGTCCAGTGCTTTTGTTTTTACAGATGAGAAAACTGAGGCACAGAGCTTCAGTCTTCTAGAGGAGGCACAGTGGATAGACTGATAGCCGGGAAGGTCCAAGTTCAGATCCTACCAAAGAAACATTCTTAGCTATGTGACCCTTAATCTTTGTTTTCTCATTGGTAAAATGAGGCTAATAATACCACCTACCTCAAAGGGTTGTTGTGAAGATCAGATGAGTTAACATACACAAAACACTTTGCAAACCTTAAAAGCACTATATGAATGCATCTTCATCTGATGATGAAGATGATGATGATGGTGGTGGTGGTGGTGGTGGTGGTGGTGATGATACAATTACTAAGTGTCGGAGCTGGAATTTGAACTCTCTCAGCCTAAGAGTTCTGTCCATTCCTCCGTCCTGCCTCTACGTAAATTTTGTTTATTTGATCAATCATTGAGCATTCATTAAATGCCTGTTATGCACTAATTGCTGATATAAGCACTGGAGATTCAAAGAAAGGCAAAAGGCAGTCTCTACTCTCAGAGGAACCTACAGGCTAATGGAAGAGACAACAAGATCTAGGCAGGCTGGATGGCAGGAAATCCCAAAGGGATGGCTCTAGGATTAAGGGAGAGTCAGAAAGACTTCTTCCTTCTTTTTTTCAGGCAGTTGGGGTGAAGTGACTTTCCTAGGATAACATAGCTATTAGATATCTGGGGCTGGATTCGAACACAGATCCTCTTGACTCCAGGGCTGGTGCTCTCTCTGCTGTGCCACCTAGCTTCCCCAAAGACTTGGAAAGACTTCTTGTAGAAGATGGGGCCCTAGCTGAGACCTGAAGGATGTAGCTAGGAAAGGCAGCAGGCAGATGTGAGGAGAGATGGGGTGTCAGGCCCAGCTCCTTATGTCCCCAGCCACCTAGCAAGTTTTACATATCCAGTCTCCCCCAAGGACAACTTTCTCTTCATACAACGCTGTGCTGTTTTTCATCTTATCATGCAAAAGTTTGAGTTTGTTATTAGAACCACTTTACACTTATCTTCAAAATAAAATCTCACTCTCCCTGCCAGCGTCCTTGTTTTTCTCATTACCCATCTCCCTTCTGAGACCATTTAGGGTTGGGAGTGTGGGAAGAGAGGAGTGGGTTATATAAGGAAGACAAAGCGCCTCCTGCCCTGTACAACAAAAGATATCCAAGATGAAAGGAAGGTGACATTTGGTCCCTGACATTTTTCCCTTCCTTGCTTTTTTTTTTTCTCATTTTCCCAAATGCTACCTGCCCTAAAGGGAATACTCCTCCACATGCATGCCTGCCTGCTCATTGGCATCTCCGCTGCATGTAGCACATGGATCTTGTACCTTCTGCCAACCCCACCCCCAGTCCTCTTTATAGAACTCCACCAAAACTCTGCCCAAATTTCTCCACTTCCTAGACTTGCCTTTTACCATTGCCTCTAAAAATCTCTTCTCAGCTCTTTGTAAGTCCCCTTTCCTCTCTTCTCCTTTTCCTTTACGTTTCTATGTGATGATAACAGCTAGCTTTTATACAGTATGCGGAACCACTCAGTTCTCAGAAGGTTCCAGATGTCAGAGGTTTTATTTAAAATGTATCCTAATTGCCCATGCCTTTATTAAATGCAAAGAGTTTATTAGTAAGACATTTTAATGCAGCGGTTCTCAATCTGTGGGTTATGTTTAATTTGTAACAATGAAAATACATCCTATATATCAGATATTTACATTATGATTCATAACAGTAGCAAAATTATAGTTATGAAGTAGCAACAAAAATAATTTTATGGTTGGGAGTCACCACAACATGAGGAACTGTATTAAAAGGTCATGGCATTAGGAAGGTTGAGAACCACTGTTTTAATGCCTCGGTCTGAAAAGTACTGGAGATAAAAAGATTCAAGGGCTTAAATTCTTAGAAGTCTGTCTTTCTTTCGGTGTCTGTCTGCTTGTTTCTCTCTGTTAAGTCACTTGGCAAAGGTCACACAGCTACTAATTGTCTGAAGCTGGTTTTGAACCCAGGTCCTCCTGATGGCAGGGTTGGTGCTCTATGCACTGCATTGCCACCTAACTTCTCTGAAGAGTCTTATGAGTCATATAGTTCTGCCCAAGCCCAACAAGTTGACACCGATCCCTACATTTGAATAGTTCTCCGTGTTTTCCTGTCAGCCCTCAGCTTACTTCTGCAGCTTCTACCCATTTCAGGGGACAAACAGAACGAGGCAAGCCCCTCATTATCTAGTCCATACCTCTCCATCTTTTCCACAAAAATAGCATGAGAGATTTTACCTAATACTGATAAAATGTAGGTGAACTCTACCAGTTGTCTTCCCTGGATTCCATTCACTTGGCATTTCTTGAGGTCCTACTGTGCGATGGTCACTGTGCTGGGTGTTAAGGATCCAAAGATGATGAAACCAGTGACTGAACTCGGGGACAAGAAAAATGCATACAGACAGGCACAAGCATCTCACAACAAAGAGAGCACAATACAAAACTAGTTTGGTCGAGAGAGACCATTAATGACTGGAGGCATCAACAAAGACTTTCTGTAGGAGGTGAGCTGTACATGAGTCACCTTGACTGCAGTGTAGAATAGATTCGTTGTGGTAATGTATAATGAGCCTCAGGTACAGGTTGGAATCAGGTAGTGCAAGGCTTCAAATGTCAGAGAAGAGTCTATTTTACCCTAGAAGGAGCAGGGAGCCACTGAGTCTCCGTGAGCCACTGAACAAAGTGATCAGATAGAAATGACAGCAGCATCAGTTTGGCACTTGTGTAGAGGGTGACTCAGGAGAGGGCTAGCGCCTGGATGCAGGAATAACATTGGGGGAGGGGGGGAGAAGGTGACAGGGTCTGTCACCTTAGTCTGCGGTCGTACAACCTTATAATAGAATCTTATTCAAGATCAGGATGGTTGGCCTTTGCTTCTTCAGAATTCCATTCCGGGGTTTTCTGTCCCTTCTCCCTGGAATTTCACCTCTGTGATTTTAATCCATGGGATCATCACCTATATGGAGCCTATACCTCAGCAGAGGAGTAAGTAACATGCAAGTAAGAAGAATGCAAAATAGAACAGAGATAACGCATTATAGTTGACAAAGTCATCTCCATTTCAAGTCTATCAAGGAAGAAAGTGACCTTCAGTGAGGTTTTGCTTTGTTCATGGTCACTTACCTGATATGTGTTGGACATGAATTTCCAGCTCAGCCTCCTGATTAAGGCTCTTATACCTACATCATTCTTTTCCCTCCCTAATTCTTGTCTTTATATCCCCAGGACCTGGCACAGTGCCATATGTGTGGTAAATCTTGAATATAATTTAGTTCAGGGTGATTTGAAGGTTAGAGGAAGCTTCTTCTCCCTTTCTGTCTGCCCTTTGCCCTTTTACCTGCTCTCAGACGTGTAAACATCCATTTTGGGAGGCATTTGCCAGGTCATAGATGACTCTGCAGTCCTTTGTTCTATGGCACTCAGATTGTAATCCAACTTTTTTTTTTTTTTGTGAGACTCCACAAGGAATTAGTATGAACAAGGATTCCTACATATTTAACAAGGATCTGCACAACTCTCAAAGGAACCTGTTCCCAACCTCAATCCCCAATGTAGAGGACATTTCTCAGACAAGGGTTGACCTAGATAGCCCCTGATATAACTTCCGATTCTGTTATTTTGATTCCCAGAAATATGGATCAAGGCGTTGTCCTTTCAAGGATATAGGACTTTTTCCCCATACTTTTTCCATTCTTCTGGGCTAATAACAACTTATATACCGGGAAAGGGACTGATTAGAGCTTCGTCTCTGCCTCACAGCTAACTCTTCTTTTACTTTATAATGAAACCCCCTTCCTCCTGTGCCACACTTCTGCCTGGAAACCATTATTGATGGGAGTTTTAGGGTCTTCATCCCTAGATATGTTTAAAATTGACTAGAAAGCTCACTGGAAGTGATGAAAATGTGGTCCTGAAAGGGATATACTAGATTGTCTGACTAGGTCCTATTTAGTTTTTAAGTTATGTGTCCTTGAATCTTATAGTACAAAAAGTATTGGTGTTCATTTAAAGTATATAAATGTAGTGTTCAAGGAAGCACATTAAATAAACACCATATTCCTGTTTCTGTGCAGTTTTTCTGTGTAAATTACATTTACCTATGAAACATCATTTCACATTTACATAAACTCACATTTGCCAAATTGTGCCAAGAGAGAAAACTCAATATAATAATTTCATAATCATATAATCTGTTCAGTATGATTACATTTTCTCTTGATGCAATTTGGTAAACGGGAGCTCGTGTCATTGTAAAGTAACATTATACAGGTAATGCAATTTGATGCATTTGGCTCTTCAACGGCCTTTAGTGAACACATCCCCGAGAAATGAGGAGGAGAACCAGTTTTATTCCAGTGCCTCTCTAGGTTACGAGATGCTTTGCTGTTTCAATTCTCACAGAGCTCCAGGAGGTTCAGTGACAATAGCTCTCAATTGGCTACTGCCTAAATGTGGAGCACAGAGAGATAAAAGCTTTAATGAGAGATTGACTTTCAAACATAAGGGGTTTTCAAAGTGAACTTACTTCTTTATAAGTAAATGAACAGTGATAATGACAATAGTTGCAGAAAAGGTATATGTGGGCAGGATACCAGTCATTGTTGAAGAGGGAGATGGATGTGAGACCCCATAGTCCAGTTGCTGAGAGATTTAGCCATGATTGAACCAAGTGCTTAAACAAGAAAAGCCATTTGGAGATCTTTCACTTAGTATACACTGAAGAAATGGGGTTGATTTCTTGAAGCTCTAAGCAAACCAAAAGCGAGCTTTTGATTATTTAATCAAGGGAATATTAATAATGTCATGACCACTCATGCAGTCCCTCTCACTTAGAATCTTCTGACTCTTATGTTTTCTCCCTCGCAGTTGAAATGACCCAAGCAAGCTTGGAATTTGTTATAGGAATGAGAATCTGAAGATCTTCCCTGCCCCTTGGCCTCTTGATAGGCTTAAGTGACTCTGAGAACCTTCCCTGATTTGAAAATATATTCTGTCCTCTAATATGCAGAATGTGGTCACATGGAGCCTGTGGCAAGAGGCTTGTTTTTCAGGAATGCTCACCCTTGTTACTTTGTGATTGGGCAGTGGGTCAAGAGGGTTGTGACATTCTCTTTCCCAGGAGAGGGCTATATATACACACTGATGTGAGGTTTTGGTTTGGGGCTCACTTGGGGAAGAGTTGTGCGATTTGGCCAGATGAGACTCTGGGCAGCCATTGAGCGCCCCACCACCCACCCCCCCAACCCAGATGTTAGTGATTCCCTCTCTGGTAATTAACAAGGTATGGGTGTACTGGTCAGACAGCTGGAAGCCCTGTCTGCTGATCTGTTTCTTTGTATAATTTGGTCTGCTTGTAACTTGTTTGTATTCTCTGAAGTTCAGAGTGCTGACTTTTCCCCCTGAACTAGGTAAATGATATGTTTGATTAAAGTAGGATTGTTAACCCATTTTGACAGTTGCTGTCCTTTAGAAAAGCAGATCTGAGAACCTGGTCTAGGAGCCATCCTGGGTATGCTAGGGTGCTTGCTGCTGCAGTATTGGAAGTAGATAGGCTAGTGAAGGATTACAGTATCCACTGGGAATTTAAGTACTTGAGAAAAGTGGCACTTGTGAACATAACAGTCTGTGTTGACTTTGAGAAAATTTCATTTGTAGCAGGGCTTACATGTGACCTCAGAATGAGACTGTAGCGAAAGGTAGATAATTGTTCTTAAAATACTTTGAGGATGAAAAGTATTATATAAGTGCTGATAATATTTGGACTCATTTAGTATTCCCCCAATTTTGATTCCAGTTTTTTCATTCCACTCCCCTGTAAGATCAAAGAAGGTAGACTAGAACTGGTGATTTTGATGTTTAATGACTTTGTGCTTCAGTTGGAGGGGAAAACTCTTAATTAACGCTTGTTTTTGTTGTTGTTTTGTAGTCAACACATTTGTTTGGGGATAGTCCTTGTTAACATCTAAGGACTTTAGTCTATTATGAATCTTTAAGAATTAGTAGAAAAAGACTTAAGGGGAACATTTCATTAGGGAAATTTTTTTCTCTAGTTATTGCCCTTTTTATTCAAAGATATTCCTGTTAAATGAGTATGTTTGGGCCCGTTTAAATCTACAGGCTCTTTGGAAAGCCCATATGTATGGTCTTTGTAGTGCTTAGCAGTGATAGATAGCTTTTGTAGGGGTCGTCCTTTGTATCGTCTTTGAAATCTTTACTGTACCATAGTATAATCCCTCAAAAAATATATATCAACTATTACTGCTCTCTGCCAGCAATAATCTAATTCTGTTGCTTCACAGAAGTTCATAGCTTTGTTACTATGTTTAAAAACAAAACAAAAATAAAAACCCAAACTCTTAACAGGTGACTCAGTGTATCATATTAGTTTCTTCAGCCCACATTTCCTTTGATCAACCTACCAGCTGAAAATATGGCACCTTCTTAAATTACACCTGGTCCTCCACTAGGAAAGCATAGCCTCTCTGGTCTAGCATTGACACCTCGGTGTCTGCCCTGCTGCTGTTCTCCTTCTTCCCAGTAATTCCCAGAAAAGTAATTCTCCAGACCCCTTGGCCCCCTACCCTGGGCAAGATCATGAGAGAAACGTTGACACTTCTTCCTGAGATTGAGCTATCTCCATGGATGACTGAGAGAAAAGTTAATTAACTCAGTTTATTGAGCAGGTCTCTCTACGAGCAAACTCGGGCTTATGGTATCTTGCCTTGTGCCCTACCACTTGCCTTATCCACTGGGAACAGTGACACACTGCCCTGCATACCCCCCACTCCCAGCCCATACACACCATATACCACCCGTCTGTCCCCTGGCTCTGACTCTTGGATCAGGGATGGAGTGTGACTCCCTTCTCTGGTTCTCAGTAGTATTCCTTTGTCAGAAAATAAGCTCCTTAGGGTGGGGCCTGTCTCAGATTGTATCTCTTGTCTCCGGCACCCAGCATAGTGCCCATGTAGTAGGTACTTAATAAATGCCTGGCTCCTTTATTCCTTCAGCATCTTTCCTACACTCCAGGCTTTTACTATTGCCATGTTCCAGGAAAGGCTAATTGTTATGCCAGCTTATTCTTATTGATGTCTTGACAGCTTTAGAACAGCATGTAGTTGATGATGATTAAGAAACTCTGAGAAGTTGGATGTTGAAAGTATATAACAAATCTCAGAGCTTTCTGATTAGGTTGGACACTAGCATTATCCTGTAGGATTTAACTTTACGCTGATGCTGTACCACTGATGTCTCATGCTGTATACAGTGTATTCCCACCCACACAGACTTTAACTGCATTATTTAGTAATGGGCTGCCAAAGTAGGAGAATGTGTTATGCTTTCAGCTCCATATTCCTACTAAATATTTTTTTGGCAGCTTAAAGGGTTTGCTTAGTTTAGATTGCAGTACAGAATCTTGCTTATTATTTATTAAGATTTTTCAAGCTATAGTTATCAGCATGTGGTAGTTCTGTCACCATGTGCCACGTCCATCTTATCTGTGTCTTATCTGTCACGTCAGTATGGATCCTTTACTCTTAGTCTTCTCATTTATCTATCTCTATTCAAGAGAGTAAATTTGTTAGTTACGTAAGATGCCCACAGTGGGCTTGTACACCTTAAAACAGGTTTTTAAAGTTAATTTTCATTTGATTAGTGCTTCCAGCAAGTTAGTATTTAGATTTCTAAAATTCTCGAGCTCAGAGATCATGTGGCCGTACTTGAATTTTGTGTGAGTTTTAGAATCTTTCCTTTTAGACCAGACACCTATCCTTAGTCAATATTTTCATTGATTCACAGGTTTGAGCAAGTTATCATAGTAAAGCTATTCAGGGAACAAATGTAAAAGTACCAATATTAAGAGCCGCCACTTAAATGACTTCTCTCTTTCAATGAGCTCAAGTTCAAATATAGTAACACTACACTTACCTGGGTATTGTACTTGTGGCAATGTGCTCCAGAATTCAAAGAACTGTAACTTTAGTCTGGAGGGAAGTTTTTACAAAAGACTCCTTCAAACGACTTTTCAGTGGTCAAAAATAAGTTTTATAAGTGCATATGTGCTTATTCCACAGCCTTTCTTTTGAGTCTGTTATATTTCACTAAAACAAAATTAGAATATGGTCAGTTATCTGATTTTTACCATCACAGAGGAAATTAGAAATAGCAAATTAGCAACGGATGATAAGAAACGACAGTTGGTGTTATATATGGCTAATGATACCGCCAGGAGAGATGAGAGACAGGGACTGATAGAACCAGACCGGTTGAGAGAGGCCAGTGTCATTGTCTGAAACATTCCCACAGAAGTGTGAGATTAAAAGGAACCTTGGTGGTCATCTGGTCCAGTCTGCTCTCCTGGAAAAACCTCCTCTCTCCGTGTCAGCTCCAACAGAGAACAAAAGCAGCAGTGACAATAGCTTGCCTTTGGATAGTTCTGGATTGTTTTGCATGTGTTTTCTTATTTGATAATCAGAGCAGACCTGGGTGATAAATGCTACACTTTCTGTAAATACCACCTGGCACTTTGCAATGCAAAACTGAATTTAACAAGCATTTATTAAGCGCTTATTATATGCAGTGAGCTTCACAACATATTCCTTTTAATGAAAAGTTTTGAGTTCTCTTTGGGAAAAGGTAGAGATAAGAAACTTGAAAGGCCTGAGTACTTCTTTTCAAATATTATCAAGAAAGATGTTTTGAGAGCTTAAAAAATCCCCAGTCTAAAGCAGAATATTGAATACAGAAAGCAACTAGTATATTTTTGACCATTGCCTAAAGCTATAAATTGAGAAATGTTGCACCTCCCTTACATTTCTGACCTGGCTAGGTTCACAAGAGACAACATGTTATCATGTCCAGGAGATAGTACAGGTGAGTCTTCTAATTGTGACCCAGACTGTCCCAAATCCAGTGTGAGTTAAGGGTTTAGGAGCATAAGCCATGTTGGACGAAAACCCAAACTGGATGGAAGAAAACACAGCTTTTGGTACTGAGGCCTCTTGTATAGCGTTGCTGAGGGGAAGGAGTGAGGCACACAGATGGGGAAGTGGGGTCTGTGCTGCTTTTTCATTTGCTTTGCCTGACTTCTAAAGGAAGCCCAGCTCAGGACATTCTCTTTGCTGAAAGGAATAAAAACCAGTCTGGTAATTTTCTTTCCCTTCTTTATAAACATAAATGCCACTTATCATTATTATCTCTCAAGATTCCTTAAACATTGGGTTGTTTTATGCAAAGTCCTTGAGGCAGATTTTAATTTTATTTGGGGTTTTAGAGATTTTCAATATATTTTCCTTTGTTTTCCTATGTATCAGACTCTTAAGTGCTAGGAACAATGTGGACTCTTCTAAAATGATGTAAGCACTGAACCATGCTGGGAAGGCCAGCACCATTAGTGCCTAAACCAATGCATTCCACGGTCCCAGACACATACAGCCTTAGGAAGCTCTTTTACAGGTCAGTGCCTTTTCCATGGAGCTCTTGCTGGCAAGCACTTAGAAAGTACCCTCTTCAGGATGCTTGGCCCAGTCCATAGGTCCGTAGCTCCAGAGAGTTTCTAGGCAAAACTTGAAGCTTAAGTGAAACAAACTTCTTGTTCTTCAAATCACATTAATGTCCCAGCATTTCCTTTCATGTTTTACTTATGGTAATTTTTCTATGCCTTTTGCTGTTTGGTAGGGGTGATTAATTCTTTTTAAAAAAAAAACATTTGCATTTGAGTGTGGGGAATCTTGAAAAGCATAACATGGACCTGGCATTTGTCTAAAAAAATTGGTGAATATTATCTCCTTTGACTTTCCCTGGTCATACAAACCAGCAAAGAGGCTGAGGCAGGTTGAAAACCCAAATCTTGCTGATGCCAAGCTGAGTACCCTATCTATTATGCTTTTCTGCCTCCTTTTCAGATCAGCATGGAATGTTGTGGTCAGCTTTAAATAATTAAAATGTGTTGATTCAGGAGGACTTAAAAAATCCACTTAGTCCTGTGGCAGATGAATAGGTCAGGGAAGCATCATCGGTATTGTATTCCTGGTTTCATAAAGACATTTGACAAGATCTTGAGTGATATTCTAACGATGTAGCAATGCAGGATGGAGAATTATATGTGTCTTTTTTCAGTAATTAGTTTAACATACTTGAAGGAAATAGTAAATTTTGCTTAGAAATTAGTGAAAATAAAAATGTGGGTTAGGGGTTCTTTTTTGTGTTTTTTTTTTCCTGAACCAGAGTTACAGAATCCCTGATTTCTGTCCACCAGGGACCCCAGGATAGCTAGTTCTAGAGTGAAGAGAAGGAGGTTGCCTGGGTCATTCAGTCCAGGTGCCCATTTAGGAATCCTGACTGTAGCAGAAGCATCAGTAAAACGTCCTGAGAACAGCAAAAAGTAGGGGAAGTCACATAACTGAGGGAGCAACTCTAGGTGTCCATGAATTACCAGACTGTTCCATACAGAGTCTGTAGTCAAGATAGCATCCCATGCTAGCTGCATTTCTCCCCACTCAAGTATATGTTCTTCACTGGAAATCTGGAATATGTTCCATTCCTCATAAAAAAATATGGATTGTAGCTCATGTAATGACTAGAGTTCTGGACTTGGAATCAAGGACCTGTGTTCAGATCCTGCCTTATTTACTGCGTGACCTTGGGCAAATCACCTCAGTTTTCTCATCTCTATAACGAGGGGATTAGACTCAGTGATTTCTCAGGCACTATGTAACACTAAATCTTCCCAGGTACATGCAGCATTTGGAAGTTCTTGTATAGGTCAGTTACTTTTCCATGGAGCTCTTGCTGAAAATTACTTAGAAAAAGATGCTTGCTCTAGTCAAGATGTCCATAGCTCCAAGATCCCTTTGGGAAATAACTGTTCCAGATGGGTAAAGTGAGGCTTTAGTATTAAAAACATTTGACTGTTATAATGCCTTTGCCCCCAAATGACCTTATATTTATTTTGGGTAGACCTGCATTTGTTGTTTCCTCTGGCTAGACTGTAAGCTTTTTGAGGACAAGGATGGTGTGACGTTGGTCATTTGTATTCTGCCTGGCCCATCTGTGGGCACCAATCGAGTGGATTGATAGTTTTGAGCACATACCTTTGGGCTGTTTCTGGCTTACTGAGGAGAGGTTTTTTTTGTTTTGTTTTGTTTCTTAGAATACAAAACATTCCTTTGTTGATATGTTGACAGTTTATAAAGATCTCAGAAGATAAAGAATAGCATTTTCTCACTTAACCTTAGTGGAGACTTGCGACTTTTCATTCTAATTAAATGACTCACAGTGATCTTTCTGTCCCCTAAACTTGGGCACCACACAATCTTTACCACTTATTTGACAGCTGGTCATGTAAGTAAATGGTTGAAATGCCAATTTGTTTCCAGGTAAAAGGGAACAACAGAGTGAAATCACAGCTGTATAATCCTGTGATAATTTACCATTGGTATATGTACTGAATCTGTCTTGAAACATATGGCAAAGCCAGCTTAGTTGATGTAGCGAGGCAGCGCATGCCAGGGCACATTAAACCACCACCACCACCATTACCACTCCTGTCTCCCCTCACACCTGATGAAAAGGGCCCAGGACCCTGAACCTAAGACCCTTGAAAATAGCAGTGATCCTGTGATGGCAGGCAAAGAGGTACTTAGCACCTTGTTATTTAATTACTTAGCAACTTATTTCAGTTCAAGTTTCTTTTCAGCCTTGCCTGTGATTATATCAAGTCTTTGTTAAGAAACAGAACTTGCAAACCCCACAGTGGGAGGAACTTGCTGATGCAGCAGGAAGGGGTGGAATAAGGAGGAGCTAATGACCATAAAGAAGGAGAAGCCCAGTCTGGGAAAGAGCAGAATTGAGAAGGGGAACTTTGTGGTGGCCAGGCACACTGATCTGTTGTGTTGATTTTTGTTTGTGATACTTTGTACAGAAGCCCTGGGACCTTACTGGAAGCCCTGAAAGAGGATTTTCTTGTTGTCTGTTTATAGAAGTCCTAGAGGAGGGTTGCAAAGGTCCTAGGACTGTACTGATGATATGTGTTGAGTTCTCAGACCTTGTTGGTGGGTCTCTGTTGAGTTTATAGGCAGATAGCAAATTGATAATGGTGCCAGCAATGTGGATGAATGTTATTATGTCTCTGTTAAGCTTTGTCTTCCCAGAAACAGAAACTGTGAAGGACTTGAGGTGGACTGGATACTGTGGGCTTCAATATGGAACTGAACAAGGAGCTGGATGAGGAGCTGAGAGCTGCCAACTATGAATCCAGGTGACTATTGAATAGATTCAGGCAGGAGCTGGACCCATGGAAGAGGAACCATGGAATTTGGGAGTCAGCCTCTAGTCAAGATGAAAAGACCTCTCCTTGGATACTTAATGCTGACTGAGAAGATCATCATATCCTGTGGCCTAGGGGTGGGAAAACTTTGTACTCTATTCCTTGTACCTCTTAAGGATGGTTGAATTATGGATTATTGGACACTAATCTCTAATGAAGAAGAAAGAAGACTTTTTGATTGAGAGATTAAGACAATGTGACCTGGGCTGGAGAACTTTGACCTTTGTGTCCCTTAAGGAGACTTGCTCCTTAAGAATGATTGAGTTAAGGGCTTACTGCATGATATCTTTTGCTTAAAACTATGTGGCCACTTTAGTGACAAGTTGTTATGTTATAACATTGTGATTGCTGTACTTTGGTTTCTGTGAATGTTTTGCTTTAGTTTCCTGCTGAATAAATAAAGAGTTCACTATACTGTGTGATCAGAACTGTAAAGCTTTCACAGCAGCAGTCCTCTGGAAAGCTGCTTGTGTTTGGCTTTATAGATCCCCAAGTCATCAGACCTGTTTCCAGTTCAGCCAGCCCCCACAGCCATCATCAAAGGGAAAAGCCATTGTGGAGAAGAATCCTTCCTACCTTTCTTACCACCAGCAGCAACAACTGCTGAGGGAAGGCCACCAACAGCATAAGAGTGGCAGCAGCCCACCTAGCCCTGGACCATCAGCCTGTTTCCAGCCCATCCTAGCCATCCCTGTCTGAACTGCCACAAACAGTGTTGGCAGGTGAGCTCAACTGCAGCAGCCAGGCATCTGGAGGAAGGGGCAGGAAGTGGCACATGCACACAAGTCAGACTGCCACCTCCACCTTGAACACCATTTCCCTTGAACCCAGGCAGTTCTGTGGATGGCAGCTTCTGTCCCAGGGCCCTCAGCCATCACTCTGGAAGCATCCCCTGTGGAGATGCAACCTTCCTACTGCTCCTACACATGTTGAAACCACAGTTACCAGAGACCCAGAAAAGAAAGCCCTCAGATCTATTAGATAGCTCAACATCAGAAACTGATAGCTTATCCATAGAAATGACACAAAAGAAGAGACTTTCATCTGCTTGGCTGCAGCACCGTAATGATCATGGAACCTTTCCATCTAATTTGTAGCTGAACCCTTTCCTATGTGTCATCTCCCTTGTTAAAATATGAGATCCTTGAGAATAGGAACTGTCTTTCTTACTTTTCTCTTTGTGACTCTAGTGCTCAACATAGTGATTTGTATTTATTTATTTTTAACATTGTTCTTTTTCAAATTGAGTTCCAAATTCTCTCTCTTACTCCCATCCTCTGAAAGGCAAGAAAAATTATATTGACAAAATCATGCAGAACATTTCCATATTAGCCATATCTCAAAAAAAGAAGGAAGGAAGGAAGAGAATTGTTTCCTCTGGAGGTGGATAGCATTTTTTCATCATGTCCTTTGGAATTATCTTTGATCATTGTATTGATCAGAGTAGTCAAGAATGTCACAGTTAATTGTCATTACAATATTGCTGTTACCGTGTGCAACGATCTCCCGGTTCTTTTCACTTCACTTTGTATCCATTCATATGAGCCTTGCTGTTTTTCTGAAACCACCTCCCTCCGCATTTCTTATAGCACAATAGTACTCCATCACAATCACCTGGCACATCTTGTTTAGCCATTCCTGTTTTTGCACATATAGTATAGGTCCTTTTCCTTTTTATTTAGTCTTTTTTGGAGTACAGACCTAGTAGTGGTATTGCTGGATCTAAGGGTATGCAGTTTTATAGCCTTTTGGACAGTTTCAGATTACTCTCCAGAATGGCTGGACCAGTTCACTATTCCACCAGCAGTTCATTGATGCACCTGTTTTCCTTTATCCCATCAACATTTGTCATTTCTGATGGGTATGAGGTGGTACCTCAGAGCTGTTTTCATTTGCATTTTTCATATGACTCCAGGTAGCTTTGATTTCTTCTTCTGAAAACTGCCTTCTCATATCCTTTGACCAATAAAGATCAAGGAATGGCTCTTGTTTTTATAAATTTGACTCAGTTCCCAATATATTGAGAAATGAGGCCTTTACCAGAGAAATTTGCTGTAAATTTTTTTGATGATACTTCATTATCTATGTTACCTTTGAGCAAAATGTAATTTCCCTGATTGTCTCTTTTAATTAGGTCTGTTTTTGCTTTTGCTTTTGCATTCTGCTCCAGCTGTTTGTTTGAATTCTATGTGTCTTTCTGTTTCAACTGTATCACTCATACAGAATATATTGTTGGATTCTGGTTTCTAATCCATTTTGCTCTTCACTTCTGTTTTATGAGTTAGCTTATCCCATTCCTCTTCACAGTAATGATTACTATTTCCCTCCATTCTATTTTCTTCTGTTTATCCTTCTCTCTTTTTATCCTGTCTCTTCTCAGAAGTCTGTTTTGCTTCTGACCACAGTCTTCCTTAATTTGCCTTCCCTTTCATCATCTCCCCTCACCCCATATCTCTGATTCCCTGCCCTTCCTTTTTCCCTGTTGGATACAGTAGATTTCTATACCCAGATGAATGTGTATGTATATATATTCTTCCCTGTTTGAACCAATTCCAGTGAAAATGAGGTTCAGACATTGCCTGCCACCTCCTCATTTTCTCTTGCACTATAAAAACTCTTCCTTGTGTTCCTCATTTACGTGAGAAAAATTTCCCCATTCTACTTATCTCTTCCTCCTTTTCCTAGTGCATCCCTCTTTCTTATCCCTACTTTTTTTTTTTTTTTGGAGACCATCCCAACATAACTGATTCACACTCATCCCCTCAGTCATTGTAGACTTCCAATAATAATGATAAAGTTCATAGGAGTTACCTGTATTATCTTCCCATAGTAGGAATGTAAATAGTTTACCTTTACTGAGCCCCTTATGATTTCTTTTTTATGTTTATGCTTCTCATGAGTGTTATGTTTGGATATCAGATTTTCTATTCAGCTCTAGCCTTTTCATTAGGAATGCTTGAAAGTCTTCTGTTTCATTAAACATCTTTTTTTTTCCCCTTGGAGGATTATACTCAGTTTTGCATGATAGATTATTCTTGATTGTAATCCTTACTCCTTTCCCTTCTGGAATATCATAGTTCAGTCCCTTTGCTCCTTTAACATGGAAGCTGTTAAATCTTGTGTAATTCTGACTCTGGCTCCATGATATTTAAATTGTTTCTTTCTGATTGGTTGCAGTATTTTCTCCTTGACCTGGGAGCTCTGGAATTTGGCCATAATGTTCCTGGGAGTTTTTATTTTGGCATCTCTTTCAAGAGGTGAACAGTGGATTCTTTTAATTTCTGTTTTACTTCCAGACCTAAGATATCAGAGCAGTTTTCCTCAATAATTTCTTGAAATATGATTTCTAGGCTCTTTTTTGATCATGAGTTTCTGGTAATAGAATAACTCTTTAAATTATCTTTTCTTGATCTATCATCCATGTTAGTTATTTTTCCAATCAGATATTTCACATTTTCTTCAATTTTTTTCCATTCTTTTGACCTTGTTTTATTGTTTCCTGAAGTCTCATGGGGTCATTAGTTTCCACTTACCCACTTACAATTTTTAAAGAATTACTTTCTTAAATGAGCTTTTGTACCTCTTTTTCCATTTGGCCAGTTTTGCTTCTTAAAAAATACTTTTCTTTATTTAATTTTTGTACTCCTGTTCCATTTGGCCTCTTCTGCTTTTAAAGCAGTTCTTTTCTTCAGTGAATTTTTGTTTGTTTTTTTAAAGTGTTATTTTCTTCAGTTATTTTTGTGCCTCTTTTAATTCTATTTTCATAATTTTCTTGCATTACTATTATTTCTTTTCTGTTTTCCCCCTGCCCTTCTTATAGCTTTCTGTACCACTTCTGGAAATTCTTGCTGGCATTTTTTCTTTGAGGCTTTGCTTGTAGCTCTTTTCAGATTGTTGTCTTTTTAAGTTTATGCCTTGGTCTTTCCTACTTCCATGGTAGCTTTTTGGTCAAGTTCTTTTTTTTATTGTTATTGTTTGCTTATTTTTTCCAGATTGTTTCTTTACTTTGAACTTTATGTTATGGTTGGGTTCTATTTATCTGGGAGTGAGGAGGCACTGTCCCAAGTTTTAGGCTTTTTAATGCTGTTATTTTCAGAGCTAGGTCTGGGGGTCTGCAAGCTTTTTGTTCTTCCAAGGTGATATATTCCTGGAAGGGGTATAGTCACTGCTCTTCTTTACCTAGAAAGGGCCCCTGCTTCCTTGCTGCCTCAAGTGCTAGTGCTCCTCTTTGCTCTGGTACCATGACCACAGCCCCTGTTTCCTTGTGGTTAAGCAGAAGCACTCCCTTCCACCCTGGAACTGTGACCCAGACTTGCTCATGGGCAGTAGAGTTGCTGTTCAGCACCAGCTATCCTCTGTGTCAGCATAGGGTCTCATGTAATCACATTCTAACTAGTTATCTGATTCCCTTACCATCTATGGACTGAGAACTCCAGAAGATGCTGCTGTTTCTGCCTGTTGTGACACTCCTCTCCTGTGGACCGCCTAAGCTGTCTTAGGTTAGAAAATCTTTCTCTCTCACCTTTTGTTGGCTCTGCTGCTCTACAATTTGATTTGAAGTATTATTTCAGAGTTGTTTGGAAGGGAATTTTGGGAGACTTCAGCTAGATCCTGGCCTGTACTTAGCCATCTTGGCTTCTGAATTCTTTCCTTGTTCTATTTTTTTTTTTTAAATTTCTGCCTAGTTTTTATTGTTTTATTCTGTGGCATGTTGCATGTAGCCTATATGCCAGTTAGGAAAATGCAATTGCAAAGTCACTTTTTTGTGTATGTTTTATTTCTAGTATTCATCTAAAAGAAGTATTTACCTCTACAACCAAATGCGACCTCTGGGAGAGTTTTAAAATTCCTAGGAGCCTTCTGCTTCTATTTCTTTATCTCATATGTACCCTTAAACCCAAGAGTAGAGATTTATATCTGCCAAATAGATTGCATCTTGGTGCAAAAAAGTCATCTTAAGGAGTTTGAAAAAGGGCTATTTTTACAATGAGGAAGTAGCTGCCTTCCAGAACCCAATGAGTTCTTAGAATTGTACACTTAAATGTGGGTGTCCTCCCTGAACTCATCTCAGAAGTATTGCTTGGTATAGATAGATTGAAAAATTCTCATTCAGGAATAGATGAAAAGATCTAATTAAGTGCTTTAAAAATGAATATTAGCCGTTACCATTTGATCAACTCAAGGGAATGTGTTTAGTGGAATTTGCAGGAACAGAGCTGGGGGCAAGGAGGGAAAAGTGAGAATACCCTACTGATCCCACTCTCCCAGGCTCATTGTAACTTCAAACCACATGATAGAATGGTATGAATGCTAGATTTATAGACAGAAGATGGATTCAAATCCCAGCCCAGCCCCTTAATGCCTTTGTGGCCTTAGACAAGTCATTTAATTTTTGTTGGCCCTACTTTCTTTATCTTTAAATGAGGGTTAGACTAAATCTCTTTCAACCCTAAATTTCATTATCTTTGAGAAGTGTACCAAGTGACTCTCTCATAATACCAATCTGCACCATGATTCAGCTGGTTTAGGACCAATGCCCAGGATCCTCCAGAAAGAATAGCTCACATTTATATAATATTTCAACACACCTATGAGGTATGTGTAATGCAAATACTATTATTCTACATTTCATAAATGAGGAAATGAGGGCTTAGAGGCTGAGTGACTAGTGTGTTAGGGAGCTGGGACTTGAATGTCTCCTACCTATAAACCCAGTGTTTTTTCCCCTGAATTATGCAGTCTCTGCAGTAAATCAGCTCTTCTGCTCTCCAGGACAAAGAGAGAAGGAAAGACTACAATTTTCCAAACCAGTGAATGTAATCCTCATCCTGGAACAGAATATATGTAACACTCTGCCTTGGGAAAAGAGGCATGTGTCCCCCTGCTAATCAGGGTAGCAAAGTCCTACCAAACTCCCTCATTCACAAGTTCTTTTAAAACCAGTCACAGGGTTGGAATGACCCTTAGAAATCATTAGCAAAGATATTTTCTGCTAGATAGCTAACAGGTGGTCATCTAGTCTCTGTTTTAAGATGATTGGTGCAGCTAGGAGAGGTGATGGGTTCCCCGCCTTTGGAGTCTTCAGCAGAGGTCTGATGACCATTTGTTGGGTGTGATGCGATGGGGCATTTTTCTTGAATGGATTGCATTGGATTACACTGGCTGCTGAGACCCCCATCACTCTCTAACTTCTCTGACTCAGGGGAGCTCTGGTGGTCGGGAAATTTTTGTTGTCATCCAGTCTCAGTTTGCTTCTTTCTTTCTTCTCCTCATTCACTGTTGCTCGTTTTGCCCACTGGGGCCAAGGACAAGTTTCATCTCTCCCGTATTTCAAGGGGGGAGGGATAAGCATTCGTAGTGCACCCAATACGTGGGAGTCGCAGTGCTGAGGGCCTTGTATTATCGGATCTCATTTAATTAATTAATATGAAGTAATAGTCTCACAAATGAGATTATTTGATCTCATTTAATTTGAAAACCTATCTTGATAGACTCTCTCCTCCTTAATTATTTTTTTCTAGGCTAAACATCCCTAATTCCTTTAGTTTATATTCCTGTCATTGTCCTTACTTGCTTGTGGTGCCCTAAAGTGAACCTGTGTTCCAGCTGTGTTTTCGGAAGAGTACAGTGGGGCAGATCATTTAGTCTTGGCCTCTGTGCTCCTCTTCATGACACTAAATACACTTAGTACAATAAAATGGCTAAGCTACTACACCACATCCAGAAATTAGGGAATACTCTGATCCCTGTGCTTGCTTTTATATAAATACCAAGTGATTGGGAGTAGGGGCAAACAGGGAAAGTGCTTGTTTTCCAGGATGAGGTACTTGAACTTTCCTGAAGGAATTAGGAATTCCAAGAGGTTGAGGTAAAGAGGGAAGAGCATTCCAGGCATGGGAAGGGCCAATGCAGAGAGGCAGAAGATGGTCTGGGATTATGTCTGGGGAACAGCAAAGTAGGTCAGTTTGGCTGGAACATGAGCATATTTGAGGAAAAGTCCTTAGTATTTACAGAGCCTGACTGCCTTCTACTGGCTTCAGGTGCTCAGATAATTTAATTTAGCATTTATATTGCCTGTGGTTTCTCCAGATTGTTGGGCTCTCATGGGCCCTTGTGAGATTCAGTCTTGGGGTTAATCTCCTCTCTACCCTCAAACCCACAGGATGATTTTTCTTCTTCGGTTACTACCTGTAACTGGTGGTATCGTTTGTCCTTTGTTCTTGAAGAGAACCAGTGACATTAACAATAGCAGCAACTGGTGTTAGTCCAGGAACATCTCCAAAAATGCTCATGATAAAACTCATCTCTAAATTTCCTGAAATGTTGAGTTTTCCTCCAAGCCAGTGGTCCCACTCTGTGATGTAGACTCCTCCCAGAAAGTAAACATTTGGGGATTGCTGAACAATCAATCTCCTTTCCTCTGGACCTGTGCTACCTATGTACTCACTGGTTTGCTCACCTACTAGGATGCTTTTCACGAGCCGTGTATACATTCCTCTTCATTGGCCAAAGAGCACACTGTGTCAGTACATTTCTCTCTCTTAAAGGTCTGTTCAATAAACTTGGGATTACCTAGAGGCAATACCTAGAGCTGGTACTAGCAAGAAAATCTCCCTTCTCTGCAGACTGGATTCTGGGATTGTGGTGTCTAAGGAATTAACAACCTCATCTTCTCTACTTAGGTTTAGGGGTTCACAAACATGGTCACAACAGCAAACAACTGCGAGAATGATTTGTACTCTTGTCATGGCCAGGTGATCAGAATCATGGTCTTAGAATTGGAAGGGACTTATAGGTCATCTAGTCTAATATTCCCCATGCAAGAGAATCTTCCCTGCCACACCCCTGACGGAGCATGAGTGAGTCATGCGTCCTCAGAATACAGCCAATAAAATGTGCCATCAGTCCATTCCATTGATGGACAGTTCCACTGGAAATGTCTTTTGAAATGGATTGTGCTTCCATAACATCCTCTGCGTCAGTTTTGCATTTTGGAAATAGGCTGACAAGATTCATTGTCATAGACCTTCTCATATTTAAAGACTAATATCAGGAGGTTCTCTTTTCCAGACTAAATATCCTTGGTTCCTTCATTCCTCATGTGACATGGTTCCCAACCTGCTTGCTATCCCACTTTCAAAAGGAAATGGGTATGTTTTGTGCTCTTTCTTTTTTCACTGCTCAGTAACTTGTTGAGAGAAATTTTACTGTGTTTCACGATAAGCCAATTCCAAATACATTAACATGTTCATTGGGAAGTTATCATTTCAATAGAGAATCATCCTTTTTTTTTTTTCTTTTTGGAGGGCAGGTTGGGGTTAAGTGACTTGCCCAAGGTCACACGGCTAGTTTTTTTGTGTTAAGTGTCTGAGGCCGGATTTGAACTCAGGTCCTCCTGACTCCAGGGCCGGTGCTCTATTCACTGCGCCACCTAGCCGCCCCTGAGAATCATCCTTTATAGTATATATATCAGTTCACAGATTAATAGAATGTGCTGGTAGATTGAGTGCCAGACATAAAAAAGACTCATCTTCCTGAATTAAAATCTGGCCTTACATGCTTACTTAGTTGTGTGACCCTGGGCAAGTCATTGTTTGCCTCTGTTCCCTCATCTATAAAATCATTTGGAGAAGGAAATGGCAAATCACTCCAGTATCTTTGCCAAGAAAATCCCAAATGGGGTTACTAATAAGCCTAGGATATTACTGAAAATGACTGAACAGCAACGGGAGCTGTAAGAGACCCTGGAGCTTCCATCCTTTCCCAAACTTAGTTAACACATCAGCATTCATCACGTAAGCTTGCGTCAAGCAGCTCACCGTCCTAGGCATGTGAGGTGTGTTGGAGATTCTGAGATGAACAAAACGAGTCAGTTTCTGCCCTCGAGGAGCACACAAACGATCTTTGGGAGGGTGAGCACTTGGGATGGAGGGGATCTCCAAAGGCAGACTCTAGGTTTATTTGCTAAGCTCAGCTCCCTCATATTACAGGTGTAGAAGATGAGACTTGGGGAGGATAAATGACTCTCCCTGCATCCCATTGTTAGCGTCTGAGGTGGTATATGAATACTGGTCCTCTTATCTCCTGTGTTTTACCCCTTATAACCTGCTGCTTCTCAAAGGGATGCAGGAAGGGATTCTAAGAAGTAGAGCTGAGGAGAGAGCTCATTCTGGGCATGACAAACCAGTCTGTAAAAAGGCAGGAGGGAGACCTGTTTGTGAGGAACAGCAAAAAGATTGAATTAGCCGCACAGATGGTGGGGCAGAGGTGGTGGTCATGACTAGAAAGGGAGATTGGAACAGTTTATGAAGGGTGTTCAAAAGTGCCAGATAAAGGAATTTGTAGTTTATTCCAGCAGCAGTGGGGAGTCTCTGGGGTTGATTAAGGAAAGGGGTGAATACGGGAGCCATGCCTTTGCTTAAGAAAAATCACTGTGGAATCTGTGGGGAATGAGTTGGAGAGGCAGAGAGACCGGTTAGGAGGCTGTTAAAATAGGCCTGGTTGAAAAGTCTCAAGGACCTCACTTGAGGCTATAACTGTGTGTGTAAATGATGAGTAGTTGCCTCATGTGAAAGATACTGAATCGTTGGTCGTGACAAGATTTGGTAACTAGTTAGATAATCTGAGGTGAAGGAGTGAGGAGTTGAGGACAGTACTGAGGCTGCCGTCCGTTCCCTTGATGAAAGTGTGTTGGTTCAAAAGGAGGGCAGGTTTTAGAGAAAACGTCATGAATTCTTTAGACATGTTAAATTTAAGATGGCTGTGAGACAGATGTGGGACTAGAGCTCAGGAGATGAACTGTGGCTGGATATATATCCTGGAGTCATCTTCATAGATATAATTGAGAAGATGACGAGGTCAAAAGAAGGTGCAGAAGAGGGTCCAGGGTGATGCATTGAGGCACACCCCGTGTGGAGGATGCACCAGCCAAGGATCCTAAAGGGGAGCTGTCAAGCCCCAGAGACACGAGTGGTCCCATCCCTCAGAGGCTAAGCAGCTACTTCCTGGGAATGTGGAGACCCAGATTCAGGTTCCCAGGCCCTGGTAACACCAGGGGCTGCAAAGAGGCCTGACAACATTGCCCCATCTGCACCCTGAGTGATGCAAGAAAACACAGGCAACAAAGATAGTAAATCTTTTACATCAGACAGCGTTGACACTTGGCATTGAGGTTTCCCAGGGTGCTAACCTGTACAGTGTAAATGTCTACTCACCTCAAGGGAATAATCAGACTGTCCTATAAGCATATTTCTAATGCTGGGGAAGATGGAGACTCACCTCAAGTTGAATTAGGCTATTAAAGGCTTGACGTTTTATTTTCTTGCTCTTCTTCTCTGACACTATTACTAGTAGGATCTCTGAAGGTAAAATTTTTGATTGATCTGTTTACTCGAAAGGATGATTCCCTTTTGAAATGATAACTTCCCAATTAATGCGTTTGGAATTGGCTCAGCTTGAGACCGTAGTTTTCTCCTAGTGAATTATTGAGCAGCAGAAAAAGAAATAGCACCAAGTATGCCCAACTCCTTTTGAACTTGGGGAGCTAAGGAGAGAGGAACATTTTAAGCCTAACGTAGATGTTTGGAAAACACTGCAAATCTTAGTATTTCAATTATAAGTTGCTGCTTGTGGAAATGGAAGGAAATTGCTTATCCAGTCAGTTATTGTGAAAGTAAAGTCCTACTGTAAATTTTCATGAAATTTATAAAACCTTATGACAGCCTTTCATGACAAGCTTTTTAGTATCCCAGGAAGATTTGGGGAAATGCTTACTGTTTTCCTTGGAGTGTTTTCCATTACCTTTAAATGTATCACAAACAAGTCACAACAGTCCTTTCTCTTGGGAATAGTGGTGAATTAAGACAAGGTTTTAGCATTGACATGGCCAGCTCAGCTTATTTTTACTGCCAAAATATTCAGTAAGAGACAGCTAGCCATGTTGTGAGCTATGTGAGTTGCTGAGCTAGTTTACTAAGATAGTACTTCTCAGGCACACAGGGAATCCTTAAATAAAGGGCATTAAAGTAAATAATGCACGCCTAGCATTTAGGAGCCAACTGGGGCTGGTTTGCATAGACAAAGATGACCTGCTTTGTGATTGATGGGATCCATTACTGTGGGGCTGTGTTTGTTCTAGACAACAAATCAGTAATTATGTGCACAGTCAAATAATTTATAGATTTTGGTTGGTTAGAGTTGTCAGGTAAAGATAAAAATTCTGAATGGGTTGAAATTTTTATTTTATTTTATTGATCTGATCCATGAAAAAATTCTTAATTCACATTACTTTTTTTTCCTGCTAACTATTATTACTAAGTCATGTCAGCAAGAGATAAAATGAAATTGGAGTCACATGTAGTACACTTTCATTTATCCAAAGATTAGCATGAAAATAGGATTCTCCCAGGGTTATGCCCTCTTGGTATTCTTGTAACTGACTCTACGTTTTCTCTTTGGTAGTTTCATCACTCCCATGATTTTAGTTATTTCTATTCAAGTAATTTGTGTGTGTGTGTGTATTTTTAGACTTTTGTATAGATGGATTTATGTATGTAGACTCTTAGTCCTCCCTAGGGCTTCCTTCACATAGTTCTACCCATCTCCACCTACTGCCACAAACCCAAGATGTTGCTTGAATTCATCATCTTTGCCCCAAAATACTCCTTCCCCTAACTTCTTGTTTCCTTTGATATTACCGTTATTTTTTAGTATTATGGTGAACTAAGTAACTAGTAAGATAATCAGTTAGTGAACATTTATTAAGTGCCTGCTACCAGGTAGAGGTTTTTTGGAGGATCCAAAGAGGCTTTGCTTACACTGAATGAAATCTGTCCCCCTGAAATGTTTGTGCCATGTCACTAGCTCTTCCCTTTGGGACTGAGGAGAACAAGTCCAAACCCTAGTTGAGGTTCTTTTATCTCTTCCCATTTAGGCTGTTCTGACATCCTCCCCACTGTCTATTTTCCTCACCCTGTTCCCTCCCAGTTCATCCTTTACAGGAGTGTAATCGTGTCCTTCCTAATTTATTGCAATAGTGCTTAACCTTTATTGTGTCTTGAATCCTTTTGGCAGTCTAGAGAAACCTGTGAAAGCCCATTTCAGAACAGTATTTTTAAATACATCAAGTAAAATATATTTGGATAACTCAGAAAACTAATTATATTAAAATAAAGATGTAACCATTTTTTTCCCCCATCCAAGTTCACAAGACTTTCTAGCCCTCCTCGAGTTTATTTAGGGATCCCAACTTAAGATCCAGTGCTCTGCTTAGACATTTGTCAATGGTTCTTTGTTTTCTGTCTACTGTATAATCCAATGTTTATTTCCAGCCTTAACGCGATGTATTCACTTTCATGACATACCCTACACTCCTGAGAAATTGAAATTCTCTTTCCATCTACTGTTCACATCACCTACCTCCCAACCTACTAGATCTCAGTGACCAGTTCTCTCTCTCTTAAAATCTGTCTCTTCGGGAACAGAATCAGGTACCACCTCCTTTGTGAAGACTTCCTTGTCCCCTCCTTCCCCTAGGATTTCTCTTAGTTCTGTTTCTGGACTTCTACTTTGCACTTAACTGGCTTCCCCTGGGTCGTAGTTGTTTTTATATTGGCCTTCTTCCCGGTAGATTGTGAGCTCGTGGTGCTCAAGACCTATGTCTTATCAATATTTCTCCCCCTAGTACCATGCCAGTACAAAGAAAGCACTTAACTGACATTCGTCCAGCTGGACTGAATATTGAATAATCTAAAGTATATTGTAAGATGTCAGATTCAGAAGTGGAATCAAGATTAGGGACCAAAATAGACCAAGCCTGTCATTTTTGAGATCTTGAAAGCCCTGTTCAGTCAGACAACGAGGATTTATTAATTGCCCACTATGTGCCAGCTGTTCATATTATTGGCTTAATTAGGCCCTCTCGAGTAAGTCATTTAGCTTCTCTGAGAATCGTTTTCTTCTAGCCCAGATCGATGATTGTCTATCATTCAGCACCTTAACATGTGACTCATTGGTGGCTCATTTGGGTTAGTTTAATATAATGACGTTTATGACTACTATCCATATTTATTGTGCAGACCTATGAGCAGTCTAATTCTTTTTAGATTTCTTG
Organism: Pseudocheirus occidentalis; assembly: GCA_028646575.1. Taxonomy (NCBI): domain Eukaryota; kingdom Metazoa; phylum Chordata; class Mammalia; order Diprotodontia; family Pseudocheiridae; genus Pseudocheirus; species Pseudocheirus occidentalis. Next base: position 33,080,650 of record CM053593.1, on the reverse strand, counting down.
TGGATTAAAAAAAAATTAACAATTAGAAAGCCAGAAAAGGAGAGAGCAAAGTTTAATTTATAGTTAAATAAGTAGACCTAGACACCTAACTGATGAAGGTATCTTGCCTCTGAAACAATTGTTTCCATGAGTGAAGGAATGAAAATGAGAGAGAGAGAGAGAGAAATACATGCGTGTGCATACGGTGTGCAATGTCTAATAAGTCCTATAGAGTGAGAAAATCATGAAGGCAATATGAGGACAACTTTAAAACATTGAAGGGCTCTCACATGGAAAAGTAATTAGATTTATTCTTCTTGGTCCCAGAAGCCAGCACTGGTATCAGAAATTGAAGATGTAGAAGCAGGTTGGGTATTTTTGTCTTTTGTTTAATAAGGAAAAATTTAGCAATAGTATGCCTATGGTGGTATTAATATCCTTGGAGGTCATCAAATGGATGCCAAATGGTATTGGTTAGGAATGTTGTAGAGTTGATTCCTGCTCAGTATGGGTTGGTATAATAGACAGTTTTGCTCTGGTTCTCTTTTGAGCCCAGATTTGGTGACTCAGATGGCACTGGGAAGCTGGACACCATTTACCCTTTGCTTTAGATCTTTAGTGGACCTCCGTTGTTTAATATGAAGTATTGTGATTGCCTAGAAGTGGAATCATGATAGCATTCCAGGATGGGTATAATACTTTATGAGACCAAATATAGATTCCATTTATTCTCATAATCAAAAGTCCTCTGTACTTAAGGAAAGTATTCTAGCATCTGGTAAATAGGGGATACTGAATAAACTGTCACTTGCTGATTGATTCTAAGTAAAAACTGCATTTACTTGTGAAATATCCTGTTGAAATCCAAGGCAACACAATATTTAGGGTTTAGGATTTGCATCCATGTGTTAACTGTTCTGTGTATCTTGGCCATCCTGACCCAGGAGAAGGCCCATGGTGACAGGGTTCAGTCAGATGCCAGAGGGTTTTACTGTTGTCAGCAGAGGGCAGCAGAGACTGTGCTGGGGTCCCAGGTTGATACTCAGTTTACCTTAGGGAAAGAGGAGGGCATACCATTGGGGAAGGTAGGAGAGGGATGGATCTGAGACCAGGATCCACAGGTGGACAGGTTGGATGAAGACAGAGATTAAGAGGTGGGCAAAGAATGGGGATCAAGTCAGCCATGGAGAGGAATACAGGAACAGATCTGGATTTCCAGTGGTGAGACACTGGTGACCTTGCCACCTCTCATCTTCAGAGTGGCACCTCTGTGGGCAGCCTTTGGTAGCTGGTGCAGACCTAGAGTCCGGTCAGGGGATGACCTTTGAGAATGGACCTGTGTGGGTTGCAACTCTTGTACCACATAGGTCTCTGCATAGGTTGGTTATTCTGTAAGTTATAGTGGTTCACGTACTACTGTAATTAAATACTGTGAAAGGATAATATGGAAAGAACTGCAGAGCTCCTCGGGTCCAACCTCAGCAGACTGGAAAATGAAAGGCAGGTTGGGAAACTGGTGTGCCCACAGCTGTGCCAGGAGCGGACAGCGGGATGGTAACCTGGCTTCTACTGATACAGCCATTGTTCATCCCACTCTGCTGCTCTGAGGGGATAACACGAGATTTGCCTGCTTTCTATTTGCCATGTTTTTGTATGTTTTCAAGTGTATGTGGAAAGAAGTCAGTGCTGTGTGTAAGGCACTTTCCCATTAAGAGAGGCCAGTTACCTCTTCTGTGGCTTGCTTTGTTGGTGCCTTGCAGCCCAGTTGGGATTATGGGCATTTTTGTCACAGGACACTTCTCGTATTATAGACCCTTGAGCATAAGGATATTTAAATAGTATAGACACCATAAATAGTTAAACCTATGTATTTTGTAACCTCTTGTTATTAGGTTTCTAGAACAAAAAAGCTGATGCCGTAGCAAACCCAGTGACTTTTCCTTATACGTTTCATTCTTCCCCCACCTTGAAATGTTTCATCTGCAAATGCCTATTACTAGGTTGGTTGAAAAATAGCTGGATGTAGTAGAGATATCATAAAACCAGTGAAATTTCTTCTCATGTGCCATCTCCCTCCAAAGGGAAAAACTGCCCTTAAATCATTTATCATTCTCCATAGGAATTGACAGTATTTACTCTTGAGTGTTGAGCTGTGGAGGGAAATTAAGATGCTTTGTTTTAAGTATTTCCATGCTAGAGACTTCTAAAATGTGTTTTATTGATGCTTTTTGTTTTTAAAACATTAGTCATTTCATGCACATCTTCCAGATTGAAACCACCTTTGTAACAAAGGAAAAAAAAAATTAATTGAAAGCATCTGCCCCGGAGACCACACCTGACAACACAGGCAGTGTCTGCCCTGGCGGTCTCTGGATTCCGTTGTGGGTGGGGCGTGGTCCCTTATCTTTTATTGGACTTGTCTTGTTTTCTCAGTTACTGATAATTTAGCTTTTTCATTTTCAATTCCACTGTTGTAATTGTTGTGTAGAGTTCTCTTGGCTTTTCTTGCTTCACTCTCATTTATGTCTTCTCATGTTTCTCTGAATTCGTCTTATTTGTTCCTTCATCTGCTGTAGGCTTTGTCAGTCTTTGCCCAGTGTGTGAGAACTTACTCTCTTTCCAGTTCTTTGCAGCTCCAGTAGCAAAGACTGCTGCTTTGAATATTGTGATATTTTTGAGCTTTGATTCTGTCCTCACCTAAAGTGATCTCAATCTTTTTTGTTTGTTTTGTTTGGGCGGGGGAAAGTAAAGGCCTTTGGAGTTAAATGCCTTGCCCAAGGTCACACAGCTAATACATGCCAAGTGTCTGAGGTCACATTTGAACTCAGGTCCTCCTGACTCCAGTGCCAGTGTTCAATTCACTGCACCACCTAGCTGCCCCAGTCTCAAGCCTTTTGAGTGAACACCCCATCAGCAAAATATTTTTGAGTACACACATTTAATGTGTATATATATATATTTACTTACTTATAAATTAAATAATGTACTACTGTATTTAATAAACATACACATTATAAAACACACAAAAGTTGAAATTTCAAAAGGCTGTGTTGAACAAGTAATATTTAGCTTTGGAGCCAAGACAGAGCCAATGGACTTTATTGCATGAAGCAGTGCCATAGTGAGACCCATACTTTAGGTTAGCCACAATTAAATGGCAGCTGTGTGGAAAGTGACTTGGGAAGGGAAGAGACTTTAGAGAAAGAGACTAATTAGGAAGCTCCTTGCAGTGTCCTAGGAGGGAGAAGATGAGGACTGGAGGGGTAAAGGAAAAGCACGAAATCTGAGGTTGCAGAGGTTGGAGTGATGAGATTTGACAAGTGCCGGGATGTGTGGGGTAAGGGCGGTGACCCTGAAGTGCTGCATCTGGGTGTCTGGAGGCACGGTGATGCCCTTGAGAGCAACAGTAAAAGTAGAGAATGGGGGTGGGTTTGAGGGGAAAGACACTGGGATGAGCTCGGCAGTCCAGATCACAGGTGTTCATGCCTGCTCCTTCTGTGCCAGCCAGAGCAAAAGTAAAAAGACCAGGCTCTTCCTGGCCTTTGCCCCAGGGCCCACCCCGCTGTGGACAAGAGGAGAGAAGGAGGTTGTTGAGAACTTCATAGCAGAGGAACAGGGCAAGGTGAAGGGAGTTGTTGTCATGTTGAAGACAAGCTTCAGGACTGCCTCTTTGGGGGAGGGCAAGCTATAACTCATCTCCTCCCCTCCAGTGGGTTGACCTTTGGAGTCATACTATGGCTGGTGTCTACTTTGGAAACCATTATTCTAAATAATTTCTCCTTTTACCTTTTTTTGTGCTGTATTTAATACATATTAATAATTGTAAAGGACTTTGTCTCCTTCAGTAAGATTTTTATTGTTGTCAAGAGGTTTTTTTAAACAATAGAATGAGTCTACAGCCAAAAATCATGTCACAGGCCTGTAATTCTTGCTACATAATGATGTATTTGTAAATATTATAAGGATATATGTAAAACAGTTTTGAATAAACCACATCAGCTTATATGCTGTTTCTACTTTTAGTTCTTATCTGTTTTTAATGTAGCAGTCCCTCAGAATACTCTTCCCTTTCTTCTCCTCCACCCCACCCCTATGCACAGGCATTTGCAGCTTCCCTGGAAGCAGACAAGCCCAGGTCCAGTGTCTCTGTGGATCTGCACTCTTAAAACTAATTCATGAGTTTGCGAGTCCCCACTGGTGCATTCACCCTTAAAAGTCATACAGTTAACAAAGCTCAAAGCAAAGGCATTTACCAAAATGGATAGTATGAGCAGCAGTAACAAAACATTCACCACAGAAATCTGGGGTGCACCCTCTCAGATACATGCAGAGTCTGGGAAGGATGGGTGCTCACATAGAATGTGTTTGTAGAGATCAGGCCTGGCCAAGGCATTGCCCGCCTCTGGTATTTGGGGGTCCAAAAGCCTTCTCTCTTTTTTTCCCTGCTCCTTCTGGCTTTACCTCCTCTCAGTAGCTGAACTTGACTTTCCAGTTGGAATCTCAGCCGTCACTTTCTGCTGGATGAGGCAGAGGGCACGGGCAGAGAATGTTGGAGAATAGAGGTAATTTGGTTGAAGACCACAAAAGTTTATTTTTTTGCTGGTCATTGCTCTCCCATCTACACAGATCATTTTTATTCTGATGTGGCTATAAAATCACATTTAATAAAACCCAGGAAGAAGATACCTTAAATATATAATGGTAACATTTAAAAATGAACTAACTCTGGTGATTTCCAAATGGGGTAATATCAGAAAGGAGTATATTTTTGTAGGAAGAAAAGTATTTAAATTGGGCCTTTCTTGCTAATGATTTAAATCAATTTGATTTAATTAAATTCACTCTATGTTAAACTTCAGTCGTTCCAAGACAGTTGATTCAAAATATTCTTCAGGGCAACCAGAACTTATGTGACATGCCTATAAAATAGAACTGATCCATAAGTCATACATACCACTCAGTCCTATCATTTTGTAGTCACGCCTCATGTCCCAAGACCAAAACAAATACATGACTCATTAAAAGGTTGAATCCATTAGTAGATGGCTCAACTTCAGAAGGAGAAAATTAAATTGTACCCAGCACTTAAGCCAGAATGAAGACTGATGGCTCATGCCATATTTTGACAAAGCATTTATACCATGTAATATTTTGAAATAGCAGCTGAGCCAGAGTTGACATGTGAATGCCTTATTTAATTGAATTTACACTGCTATGTTATTCTAAAGCTGCAAAACGCTTCTTCAGTGAACTTCCCAAAAGCAATGACAAATACCCTTTTAGCCCAGCTCATAAATTAGTGTTTTGACATTCCTTTTGAAGTAAGATATATAGGTGAATTTAATAGGTTTAAAATACAGAATGAAGTCCATAGTGTTCAGAAGCAAATTAATGAGTGTTTATATTTAACTACAAGTATTTTTAGAGTCATTATATTATTTTGGATAGACAGCTCACCTCAGTGTCAGGAAGAGGTGGGTTCAGGTCCCAGCTCCCTGAGCAAGTCATTTAAGCTCTAAGCTTCAAAGTCTCTAGGCCTGTAAGTGGTGCATCAGCTGTGGCTCTGCATTGGTTACAGGAGGCTCCTTACATTGAAATGCTTGACACTAATGAAATTGCTGCTCTGGGCCATTCTGAGAAGTGTAGCTACACTCTAATATATGGAAAAAATAACTTTAAAAAGATCCACACCAGTCAGTCAGCAAGGATTTAATTTCCTTCTGTGTACCAGGCACTGTGCTGGGCATTGGAAATACGACCCCAGAATTAAATAGTGCTCTCAAAGAGATGAGAGCTTACATACATGCACACACATACACACGTGCACACACATGCACAAAACAGACACAAGGTGACCTTGGAGGGAAGGGAGGCCTTAGGATCTGGGGAGACCAGGAGCAACCATGTGTAGAAAGTGGCAAGGAAATGGAGGGTCCCAAGAGGCAGAAGTGAGGAGAGGCAGCATCCCAGGCACGGGACAGCACCCCAGGCACAGGGCAGAATCCTGGGCATGGGGTGGTGCCCCAGGCATGGGGTGACATCCCAGACACAGGGCAGAACAAGTGCAAAGACATGGGAATGGGAGGTGGCAGGTGGTATTTGGGGAAAATCCCTCTATGGCTTGGCATAGAGGGAGAATTTAGAATTGGAGAAGAATGACACATCCTTTTCAGTGCTTAGGCCAAATATACTTTGATAGTTTGAGACCCCGTGAACTTATCACATGGGTACTTCTGCAGATCCAGTCCCTTTCTGACTCAGGAGGTGGTCTTTGAAAGTTGACCACAAGTAACCCCTCCATATCCCACCTGGCGATGGCCCTCTCTCTGGTCTTGTGCTGGAACAGTTGAGCCCGGGCCTGTGGTAAAGCTCTTTCAGCATGGTGAAATTCCACTGCTTTCAAAAATCCCACATTGCCCTCATGCTAAGAGGAGGGGACTTTAAAGTGGGACTTTAGTGAAGAATTAGTCAAAATAGTGAGATAAAATTCAAGTAAGGAAAAGTGCTGGAAAATGTAAAATTCTAATTATGTGTTAATTATGCACATTCAAATGCAAGAAAATAGGGGATATTTATGAAAAGGCAAACTATTTTAACCTAAAGTTTGTGCTGAGAGTCTGTTCTGGAGTTTAATATGTGAGGGTATTTTTATGAACTGAATCCTATGCCTAGATGACAAAATTATTTTCCACTACCTCTCAAATAGGTGCAGAGTAGGGGTTCTTAACGTGAGGTTCACCACCTTTTAAAAATATTGTCATAATTTCATTTCAATGTAATTGGTTTCCTTTCTAATCCCATGTATTTTATTTTATGAATTAAAAATAGTTCTTCTGAGAAGTGGAATAGATTTCACCTGATTGCTGGGGGCAGGGTCTTTGACACAAAAGGAAATGGACCCTGAGAGAGAAGAGGGACTATGGCATTTTATAACTATGCACATAAAGCCTGCAGCAAAACTGCAAAGTGGCCACTGTTAGTGAGACCTACGTTCAGGTGTCTATCTTTTTGTTACATTAATTGGAGTGTTGGTTCTATTAGTAATCTTAACACATGGCAAGTGTGAGTAAATGAATGTTGGGCTGAGAAGCCAGGTTGTCAATGAACAGGCCAACTTGAGTTGAAGAAAAATGACTTCCAGCTCTTCTCTGAAATATAGGCCCATCATTTCAATACAGAATACTCTTGTGATAATATTCCATGACCATGAATCACGGAACACTGTAATCTGCAAAAAATCGAAGTTAAAGATTACCTTAAGGGTAGCGAAGAGGCATGTATAAAAGTGCAGCACATTGCAAACAAGGGCTTATGAAGAGGCAGAATGGAGGATGTCACCAAAATCATGTCTGAACAGAGAAAAAGATGGTGCTGGTTATGTGGTAAGACTGAGCAAGAACAGACAAAAGTCTACCTGTTTGCGGTGTCCTTAGGATGCAGAGGGAACATAAGCTGCTTAGTAAATGCTTGTGGATTTTTAACAAGTGCATTTCACCCCCTTGTGTGAAACTTATGGAAGGAGATGGGCAGACATGAATAGGTTATGATCTGAGTCAGTGGTGGACTATTTGAGTTAAATATAAAGCTGTGCTTCTCACTTAGCATCAGTTTTTTGTATAAGCCTCTCCAGGTGAAGATGAAGACTGTTTCCTCCTCATTTCTTATAGCACAGTAGTATTCTATTACATTCATATACCACAGCTTGTTTAGCCATTCCCCAAATGATGGGCATCCCCTTAATTTCCAGTTCTTTGCCACCACAAAGAGAGCTGCAGTAAATATTTTTGTACATATGGGTCTTCCACTTCTGTGATCTCTTTGCGACACAACCCCAGAAGTAGTATTACTGGGTCAAAGGGTGCGCAATTATTTGTAGCCCTTTGGGCATAGTTCCAGACTGCTCTCCAGAATGGTCGTATCAGTTCACAGCTCTACCAACAATGCATTAGTTTTCCAATTTTTCCACATCCTCTCCAGCATTTGTTACTTTCCTGTTTTGTCATCTTAGCCAGTCTGACCAGTGAGATGTGGTACCTCAAAGGAAAAATGTGCACACAGTCACAGACACATCGTACATACGATGACCAACTTTGATAAACCGGACTCTTCTCAGCAATGCACAGGTTTAAGACAACTCTACAAGTCTCAGGATGGAAGGAAATATCTACATTCAGAGAAAGATCCAGAAAGAACAGAGTTCAAATGGAGACTGAAGCAAGACATGCTATCGTTCTTTTTTATGTTTGGTTTTCTTTGGGTTCTTTTGGTTTTCTTTCTTCTTTCCCATTGTTCCCACCATTGGTTACAACCCTTCTATACAACCAGACTATTGTACAGTGTGAAAGTATTTGCAGATCTTATTCTTGATTGCAAGTTGCCATGGGGTTGGGGGGGGGGGGAGGGAGAGGAGAAAATGTGAAACTCAAGGGATTGTGGAACTGAATCTTGTAAACTAAAAGTAAATAAAACAAGCCAATTAAAAACATATATATATATAAAGCTGTGTTTCAGAGCAAGATTTAGTAAGCTAATGATCTCTACCTTTCACTCTACTTCTGATTAAGGCAGAGGATAACAGAATTTCTTGTTGGATCTTTGAAAATACCGTGTTTCTTGGTTTCTGTCCTGACTGCCACCTACACATTATATAACATTCTGGATGAGAAAGCACCAGAGGAAAGTTAGTTTTATCGGCGAGCTTTTGGGGAGGATAATAGGTGATTTATAAGGCACAACTATACTTCCCGTATCACTGTACGGGGGATCCATCCAGTGATTGTTTACATTCTAGGACATAGGCATTGTCAGTTACCCAGGCTACGCTTTCCCTCCCATCCCCAGCCGTATTTCTGTAGTCTGCCTCTCTCACGTTAGCTAGTCAGGTTCTTGCGTGATAGGAATATAGTCTGTGGCTAGAAGCCCTTCTAGTTTAGTGAGACCAGCCATACCTTCAGAGTGGACCCAGGGTCATACTTTCTCACCACAGTGGAACATTGGGGCAGATACTAATAAATTGGGTTCAATATTGTGCTTCACTTTCCCTGGTCCAGTGGAAATGGCAGTGAATGCGACGTGGGAAGTCCTGGGGAAATATCTGAGCCCCTCCTCTTATTACTTGCCTGAGCCGGGCAAGTCATTATTCCTTTAGACCCCTCTTAACTCTTAAGTTTGCAATCTTTTAATCCATTAAAGAGAATTGGCTCTGTTGTTAAAGAAAGCCCTTAACTTGCTCCTTTTCCTTCCATATGCCTACTCTATAGAGTTTTCTGACAGTAGAAGCCATTAGAGAAATGTAGAGCAAATTGCAAAGAGATGACAATAACCTGATGTTATACATTTTTATAACTCAGATGATGTATTGTTAGAAACAGTCTCAAACTGGAAACATCTTTCCAATGGTCACTTAAATAAAACTTGGAAATAGAGTAACGGATCTTTTAAATTAAGATTCTTAGTTATTTAAAAGGTCAGAAATCAAAATAGATTTCACCATAATTTTCTGTAAGTTTAATTTCCCTTTTTCTTATCTAATAGCAGACTTCATGACAAGCCACCGTTTATACAGGCATAGATCGCTGCATTGTGTGTTTCTGTTGCATTCACCATATGTTAACCTGAATCTCCTTTCTCTTTCATAGTTTATCATTATAGAGATGTAAATGTGGTAGCTGAGACCTGATGGATAATTTTCAGAGAAACGATTGATTTCCGCATATTTTATGTACATCTTAATGAAAGTACTTTGCTTGGCCATGATCAAAATGGAGATATATTTACATAATGTTAAGCATTTGTTCCTAGCATTTGGAAAAGGGCAGTACTTAAATTTAATTTTTAGTGGGTACATGTATCTGTCACACAAATTTAGCAACCAACTGCTTGAAGTACAAATCATTGTACCCTGGAAATCGGCAAGGTTAATTGTAATTCGTGTTGCCTTTTTCCCCTTTAAGCATACCTTATGGCACATTAATATATTAGTAGGGCTGCTTCATCTGTGGATTGTATTTATATTTAGCACGTCAGGAAAAAAAAAGTTCCATTTCTTTCTTTGTTAGACCATTCGTTTTCTGCATCTGGTTTGGATATTTCTTAGCTTATTTTGAATTTTCTACATATTTATGGTACTTGTTTGTGCTAAAATCAGCAAAATTTAGAGAGGTAGAAAATTTCAAAGTGCCGAGTATGTATCTCACACACATACACACAAATAGTGTTTTGATGTTTGGGGGAGCTGTGTTTTATTGAAATGTTCATTTAAATCGTTGTGGAAGAATTATTTAAATTACTAACAAATACCTATTTTCTTCATCTTCATTGGAGACACATATTAGGTCAACCTCCTCCCAGATATGTGGACACATGGAATTGACTTCATTCTGCCTTTCCCTCTATCTCTCCTTCTGTTTCTCTCTGTCTGTTTGTCTGTGTGTCTATCCATCTGCTTGTCACTCCCCAGCCCCATATATTCCATCCAAGTGAATCAATCTCATTCCTGGTGTCCCCTCATTTATCACTACAGAGAATTAACGTTCTATCCTTACACACTTTTTTTATGTCTCTTCCTCATCACACTCTACTTTGTTTTATACTTCTCTATGTACATATACATAGTAAGATAAGTACTGGTTTTTTTTTAAATAGAAAGCTTTTGGTTGGGGAACACTAATGCCCAGGAAGGAGGCATGCAGGGAATCCTAGAGGCAGAGGTGAGCCAGGGCAGCACTTCAGGCATCTGGAAACAAAGTGTACTTAGGCATGAAGGCGGAAGTTGGAAGATGTGATATCTTGTACAGGGAGCAGCTGTGGGCTGAATATGGCTGAAACACAGAGTGGGAGTGGGAGTGAGATGAAATCAGTGGGGAAGGATGGGTTGGAATCTAAATGTGAATGGCTTTAAATATCAAGTAGTGGAATTGGAATTTTATCTTGTAGGCAGAGGGAAGCCATTGAAGATTCTTGAGCAGGTGAGTGTCAACATCAGAATATTTTATTAACAAATGTCAATGTGGCAGCTCTATGGTGGTTGAACTAGAGGCAAGGCTAGGAGTAGGGAGACTAATTAGCAATAATTACAGCTGTCCATCTAGATGACAAGGGCCTAAGCTGAGGTGAGGGGGAGAGAAGGGAACGGAGAGGAAAGATGGTATGAATGTAGGAGAACTGTTTAATAAGACTTAGCAAATGCCTCAGTATGGGGTTAAAGGAGAGTAAAGAGTCATGGATGAGTGAGGCTGCAGACTGTGTGACAGGAAGGATTTTGATGTCCTCAACAAAAAAGAGAGAATTTAGGAGGAGGAAATCTGAAGGGAGGAGGAGTAAGGAATAGTATCTGAAGTTTGGGCTTGATTTGCTGATGGCCTATCTCAGATGGAGATCTTTACTGGGGGATGCTGACCTGAAGCTCATGAAAGACATCTGTAAATTTGGGAGTTCTCTGAATAGAGATGATGGGAGCCACTGAGAGAAACCACCTAGAAAGAGAGGAGTAGATATCCCAGGGCAAAGCTCTGAGGTAATACTCACAGTTAGGGGAGAGACAGAGATGGACCAGCAAAGCTGTGGTCACAGAGGGAAGAAGAAAACCAGAGAACCAATGTCATGCACGCCTTGGGATGGGAGTATTTGGGAAGAGGAGCTGTTCAGCCGTATTAGGTGCTGCAGAAAGGTAGAGAAGAGGCAGTTGTAAGAGGTCATTGGTTACAATGACCAGTTACAGTGAGCAATTTCAGTTGAGAATTTGGACCAGAAGCATGATTGCAAAAGGTTCAGAGATGAGCAGGAGGTGAGGAACTAGAAATAATGAATATAGGCAGCTCTCTTTTTCTTTGTGGGGGGAGATGTGAAAGGGAGGATCAATAAAGTGCGACAGCTTGAGGGGGAAAGAAGGGTCAGGAGATTTGTATAAGGATGGGGAAGATCTGGCCGTGTTTGTAGACCACAGGGAAAACATCAATTGAAAATAAAACGGGACAGAGTAAACTCAAGCTTCCAGAAGAGAGGAGGAGGTGAGATCAGGGACAGGAATAGGAGGGTCCCCCTTGGATGGGTGCAGGGCTGTTCTTTCTCTAGGACTGGAATGAGGAAGCAGAGTTGGGGGGTGATGGGGAAATTTGGGAAAGAGAATTAGAAAGAAGTGGGAGTGTGCCAGTGATGACCCCAGAAGCCAGGACATAGGAAGGGGGTGTCAGCTTGTGTATTGGGATTCCCAAGTAAAAGTGCAGCTGTTGGTTTGGAGAGAAAGACTGACCCAGACAGATGTAGAATTCCTATAGGAAGGAATGAGAACTGTTGGGGCTAGTAGGTAACTACCACCAGGACCTAGACAGGGTGATGTATTTGGATTGGGTGAACTTTAGACGAAAAAGAATTGATGGGTGGAAGTTTCCTTAATGAGCCAGTTTCCTGCTTGTACCTCTCTTCCTGGTCCAACTGATACAGGTGCATGAGAACAAGTGTCTCTGGGTATCCTGGGATGCATTTATCTTCCAGGGCAATTTCTGTGATGGTGAGAAGATGGAAGAAATATAGGAGCAAGAGGTCTGATAGCAAGAGTGGTTTGTTGGTACTTGGATGGTGGTTCCAGAAGGGTCCAGTGCGAGGGGAAGGCAGGATGTGATAGGCTAAAGTAAATCAGAACCGGGGAATGGCAGCCAGGGAAGACTTCTCTTCTTCCCCCAGACCTAGCTCAGATTGGATTTGGGGGACAGGAAGGGGAATGGCCAGGTGGTTCTGTTCTTTATGTAGGTAACTCCCCAAACTGTACTTACTTTGTATAAGTTTATCTAGGGTTTTACATATGTTTCTTCATTCACCTTGGAAGGAAGGTCATAGTGTGATTCCCATTTCACAGACAAGGAAACAGTTCAGTGACTTAGTCATGGTCACTGGGCATCTGAGGCAGGATTTGAACACAGGCCTTCCTGATCTCATGTCCATGCTCCTCCTCACTGCTGCATTTCTAATACCCTGCTGGACACCATCTCCCTTTGAATGTTGTGATGTTCACAGTTCTGAAGTGAGGATCTCACTTTTCCCTCCAGAGCAGCCCCTCCTCCACAGTTCCCTGTCCTCTCCAGACACCCAGCGTGGTTCTCGCAGGGTCGCTCTTGTTGGTCTCTCTCTCCTCCATCAATGTCCCGTCCATCTCCTGATCTATCAGCTCTTATCAGTCTCTTCTCTCTCAAATAGTAATCATCATCAGAGGGCTAATAACATTTTAAAAGTTACTTCCCACAGCTTCCCAAATGAACGACCCTCCTAAGGCCCAGCAGAGCCACTCACTGGTGCCAGCGTGCAGAGTGTGAGGCCTGGAGTCAGGAGGACTCATCTCCCTGCCTTCAGATCTGACCCTCGGCACTTCACTTAACTTTGCCTCAGTTTCCTCACTTGTAAAATGAGCCGGGGAAGGAAATGGCAAACTGCTCCTGTGTCCTTGCCAAGAAAACCCCAAATGGGGTCATGGAGGGTCAGGCATGATTGAAACAGCTGAGCAGCAGTCTTGGGCAGAAATCTTCAGGGACTCCCTGTCGCCTTTAGGACATTGTACAAACATTGTCATCTGCCATTGAAGGCCCTGCTCAGGTTGGCTCCAGCCTGCGCTTCTCACTTTATTTCACGGCTTTGCCCCTTTAGATGCTCTGCACTCAAACCAGACTTAACCTCTGGCTGCTCCCAGAACTCGTTCCCACTACTGTACTTGCTCATAGTAGAAGCTTAATAAATATTCGTTAAATTGAACCACGAAACGTTCATTGACTGTCTCCAGTGTGCCATTTTGCTTGACAATGGGTGCCGAGCGAGGTCTTTTTAAAAAATCACATTCATAATTGATGTAGCATTTTAAGGTTTCTAAATGTCCATCCTCTTCAGCCACCCTAGAATGTTGGGAGAAGATACTCAAGGACAGGAAGAGGGAGACAAGGAAAAAGTGATCGGGAAAGCAGGGACGGAGAAGTAAAGTAAACAGCAACCGCCAATGAGTATGGGGAGAATTTAGGATACAGTACCCCCAGAATTTAGTCACCCACTTCCTCTTCCCAGGCTGTTGAGTTAAATACAACTTGTTGTCTTGGTACTTTCTGCTGGGACAACACATGAGCAGAACTGGCAGTGTCCCAGGGTAGAAGATGCTGGGGACCAAGGTCTGCTTCCAAGCCCACCCAGCTATAAGGAACTGTTATAAGGGATATAAGGAACTGTTCTTCTGACTCCTGTCTTCAGAGATCTTATCCTGTCTACTATGTGATAATTCTTGTCTGATTTAAGTAAAAATAACCTATGCCAAATGAATTAAAAGGAAGATAGAACCTTTACTGCTCAGTCAGCCAATAGGAATAATAAATATATGCAGCTTAGAGAACATGAGAGGAAATCCAGCCCCAGGTTACCCTAGGGCCGCGGTTCTCAACCTGTGGGTTATGTTCAATTTAAATACATCCTGCATATCAGATATTTACATTACAGTTCATAACAGTAGCAAAATTATGTTTATGAAGTATCAACAAAAATCATTTTATGGTTGGGGGTCACCGCAACATGAGGAACTGTATTAAAGGGTCGCAGCATTAGGAAGGTTGAAAACCACTGTACTAGGGGAACAAATCAGGAATCCACGAGTGCCCTTAGAGAGGAAGAATCCGCTCAGCAACATTTTAGTCTTTCTGCATAGAGAAACCATGAAGATAGTGCATAGCAGGGCCTTCCTCCTTCTCTCACCATCTCCTGTGCTGTCTGCGACCCTCTCCAGACTCATCCATACTCACAGTTTGGATCTTTGGCAAAGGTTAGTAAAGTGGAAAGAAAAGCAGCAGACACGAAAGGCCCAGGGTCTTAGCCTTTCACTTCAGTTGAGCAGATCTTTACCAGAGTTTTCAAGGTGCTAGTGAAACAAAGACAGAAGTGGAACAGTGTTTGCACTCAAGGTTACACTTTACAGTGTGTTTATATATGATGCAGAGTAATTTGAAGCAAATCATGCTGCTAAGTGTTTCGTCTACTCTGTGCGGAGCTTGCAAACTAAAACACCCGTGGAGGGGTGGAGGTAGGAGGAGGGGTGTGTGTGTGTGTGTGTGTGTGTGTGTGTGTGTGTGTGTGTGTGTGTGTGTACACACCTACATAGGTATGATGCATAAACTGAACATGGAACCATGTGTAGCTGAGTTGGTCCCTAACTTAAAAATCAAGTTGTATTTCATAATTTTACCTGTAAATCCATTGTTTAAAGCTTGACATTAAGCAGTATTTGATCCATAACATGGTAAATTCTCTGTCATATAATGCCCTTACCTGAAGCATGAACTCCCTTTATGAGATAGTCTGTAAATGATTATCTCTTCCCAGCTTGAAGGCCATTAGTGATAGGGAACTCACTACTTATTAAGGAAGACCATCCCTATTTTTTAATAATTCTTAATTTTTTTCCCTTTATTGAGTCAGAATCTGCCTCCTTCAAACATCCCTCCACCCCACTGGTCCTGGTTTTCCCTGTGGAGCTGTGTAAAACAAGCCTAACATTTCTGCATTATAGCCTTTAATGTATTTGAAGGTAGCAGTCACATCCCCTGTGAGCCTTCTCTGGGTTGCACCTCCTCATTTCCTGCATCTCATCCTCCTCTGGCTTGGTTCTGAGGGCCATCTCTTCCCCCATCAGCCACCTTTTCATGTGCTCCAGCTAGTACTGGTCCCTCGTAGAAGCAGGCATAGTGCTGCAGATGTGGTCAGATCAGGGCAGGGCAGAGAGGGGCCGGCACCTCCCCCATTCTGAACATTACACAGGCTAAGATTAATGCACCCTTAGATTTCATTGGCCTTTTCGAATGCTGTGTTACACTGTATAACTCAGACTGGTCTTGTAAGGAGAGCAGGGGATCAATAACCCTTGGCAGCCTGCATGCTCCTGTTGGTGCTTTTCCACAATGCATTAGGGTCCCCTTATAGGTGATACAGGAAGCCACCGATCAAGGGCACACCTGAATGAGGTGTGGGTGCTCCTGTTTGATTCCACCGAAATCCTACATCCATTGAAATACCAAGGAAGCGCGGGCACAGTGGAAAGAAGGCTAGATTTAGAGCCCTAGGAGCTGAGTTCAAATCCTGTTTCTGACACTTTGGAGAAGTCATTTTCTTCATCGGTAAAATGGGAGGTTTGGACCAGAAATAACTGTGATATCCCTTTCAGCTCCTGCTCTGAGCCACCCTGTAGAGTCACTACTTACTGCCGCAGTAAATTTGCAGTCTCTGATAAGTCCTGGGTCTCATTCTCATGGACTGCTGGCCATCTGTCCTCTACTTATGCATCTGACATCTGAGTATTGGGTTCACGCCCATCCCTATTCAGCTTCACATTTTTAGCTTCTAACCATCATTGTGGCTTGTCTGCATCTTTTGAAGCTCATGTTTGTCACGGAGCACAGTGAGCTTTCCTCCCCAGCTCCAGGCTGTCCACAGATGTGATGGACACTCCTGCTGTCACTGATAAGCATGGCCTGTGTGTGGAAGAGCTTTTATAGGCAGGGATGGTTTTTATTTCTGATAGTGTGGCTGTCAGCTGTTAAATGAAGAGTAGCACACACAAGGAAGGACATGTCCTCACCTTGCCCCTTCTCTTCTCCCACCACAGTGACCGCCCCTACAAGTCAAGAAAAGAACATGGTGATTGAGGTAATGGTATGGTAACAATCTACATCCTTCCAGGTGTGAGACATGGCTAAATTGGGTATTTGTGATTCTGGAAGTTCTTTAGATCCTTAGGGGGTACTGAATCAGCCAGCCTAAAGTACTCAAAGCATCTGTAGTTATGAAAACAGTGAGGTGACAGAAACTTTGCAGTCTTTTTTAAGGCTATGAAGAATGTCCTCCAAATCCAATGCATCACCAATCAATTATTCTCAAAATAAATTAGGGCTGGAACCTCCCATCCCACTAAGGAGCATCTCCCAGTAGCAAACCAAGTTCTTTCTATTTCTGATGTAATTTGTTATCATTTACTTGTTGGTCGAATTGTTTCTCTGCTTTTCTCATTATAACCATCCCAAAGGCATCATTCCATGAACCTTCTGCTTTTCCCTCCTACCCCCCTTCACCAGATCACTTACTGACAATACCAGCAGGGCAATGCAAATTGTTAATCTATGGGGCAATCATCTGTCTTCTAATCTAGCTAAATTAGCCTAATTTAAATTGTAGCACCTTGTAAGCCAGCACCTCAGGTAGGATCCAGATAAATTCTTGTTTGGATAACTGCAGCCCAAGGCCCAGAGGCAGTTTGTCAAAATGACAGATTTAGGTCCGAGGTGTGCACTTGGAAGAAATGCTGCGGTGACTTTCTTCCTTTGACTTGATTTTGGAGTTTTAAGAAACCTAATTTCTCTTTCCTGAGTGGGCATGGAAAGCTAACTTTTGCCTAGTGCCATATTAACATTAAACATCATTCTTGAAGTGAACTTGAAATTAACCTTGATTACAAAGGGTTAATTCCTAACCAATTAATCCTTCTCTGAGTATCTGACCTTGCAGAAGTTGTCAATAATGTTGGACTCTCTCCATTCCCTCTTCCTCATTTGAATGTTACTGCCTTTTCCCCATCAATAGTACTTTCTCCTCCTGGCACTGTGTCTGTGTCATAGATTTTTCCATCACCATCAACATCCATTTTGCTAACCAGGATTTAGGACATCTATAAAGCTCTCCCTTTCTCAGCAGTGCCTTCCTTATGAAACTTTTCTCTATGGGTATTTTCTTCACCTAAGTCCTTGTGTCTGGAGGTGACCCTGGGCTCCCAGAGGCTATGCTGGCTGGCCTAAGATTTGGGATATCCCACTAGGCTGAAAATGAGGTGAGTTCACATCTGACCAAGGACTAAATAGCTGTTGTTAGAGGACTAGCCCAGCCAGCCCAGCGTGGAGAGGCTTATCACCAGTATTGGCCATGAGGTAGATGATGGACACTTTATGTATAGCATCCAATCTTCATCAGTGGTGGAATTCTCTCCACTGATAAAATTGTAGAACCTTGACCTAACCAGTGTTTTCCAGGAAGAGACCAATTGGAAATAAAAATATAGGAGAAATTGATGTGGGCTTAAGAATTCCAGGAAGACTTGGCTCAGGAATCATAGAGCGTTAGAGTTGGAAATGGATTCAAACTCCTTATCTTCCAGAGGATGAAGCTGAACCCAGAGAAATTCTGTGACTTGATTTTCATCAGTATCTGAGGCAGCGCCATAGCCTGGACTGTCCATCCGTGCTTTTCACTGGAGCCCACAGCTTCGAGAACTAGAACAGCAGTAAGAAAATTTTAAAGTTATGCTCTTATCATTCTATGGTATTAATAATTTATCTCGTTACATTAATGGTAATGAACCTTGGAGAAGGAACCAGCTACTACAAGCTTGCTGCCTAGCCAGGACAGACAGTCATGGAAGGGACAGAGATCCAGATGGCACTGAGGTGGTTGATAGCTGACTTCCCTTTTTTGGGGCCCTAGCCAGGCAGAGAATGGGAAATTATTCTTACAGGAAAGTGAATTAGTAAGTTCAGGGGGCACAGTTTGGAGGTAGGTAAAGCCCTTTCTTCCTCAGACTTAGCCTGACTTTCTGGGGGGGATAGCAAGACCCCACATCTGAATTCCCAAAATTATATTTCATCTCCTGGTCATACATAGCATCATCCTTCAGATCATGGAATCTCTCCAACAGAAGTCATTGCATTTCCTCAAATGGTGAAACAGGCTTTTAGAGGTTACAGCGAGTTTAATACCTCCCGATTGATTCCCCTGCACCTTCAATCCCAGTTTTCCCAGGTATAAAAATGAAAATTACATAGTATTCTTGAGGCATTTAGAGTCTATGTTTATATAACTGCTTGGAAAATCCTTGGATTGCGGTACTAATGAATTTGATGATTCTTTAGATTATTCATTCTGGAGCACATAAATAAGTCTTTAGATATGTTTTAATGGAGTCTTAGTTTTGATAGATTGCCAGTTTAACCAGCTATTAGGATTCAGATATTTTTGCTTTGGATTTGTAGAGTTGTCAAAACAGTGCTCAGAACTCAGAATTTAAGACGTAGGCTGACATTTTGTTGTAAGTTAGACATCCATTCTCTAATGAACTAAAGTGAAATTTGATTCACTTTATGACATACAGTATTAGAAATTCAGTCTTAACAAACAACAAACATGTTAAGGTTCATTCCTATGCCCCCCCCCCATCCCCATGGTGGATATGACAAGATACCTACCCTCAAAGAAGGCTGAGACATGAACATAAACATAGTTCAAATGACAATATGATAAATGGTTAGGAGGGAAGAATTTCTATGATGATTCTTTAAATAAATAATAACATTTATGAACTGTCAGAGCAGTGCTCTTAAATAGATGGTGCAAAACCTCTCACCTCAATGTGCGTGTGAGTGTGAATGTGCATGTGAGTGAATGTGCGTGTAAATGTGAGCGTGTGTAAGTAAATTAAGACTCAGTGGTTTATTCCAGATTGCAATTAAACTGGAGCTCTGTTTCAGGGCTGTGAATCCTTCAGCAAGTACCATCTTTAATATCCCAGTCAGCACTCAAGAAAAAGAGGCTGGCCCCGCCTTAATTGACTGCATGTGAAATCACATTCCAGTTTCTTCTTTTCCTTAAAGCCGCAGGCTTTAACTTGTAGGCATTTCTCTTCCTGTGTCACATTAGCATCATTTGAGCTTACTAGAGAGCATTTTGTTTTTGGTCCCTTGCAAATGTTGATTTCTCCTCTTTCAGTTTGCAAAACTATATGACAGGAAATCTGTGGCTAAATATCACTTGATGATTTCCATCTGTTCACGTACAATGGTGTTTATAGTGCAGTCCAGATTGTAGTGTGAGAGAAATGTCCTCTTACTGCATCTAGAATTTTAAATGATCATTGTACATTCTAATGAGAAAACCTTTTTAAACAAGTTGTTTGCAACTGAGTAGTCCAATTTATGGGCAGCTTCTGTTCTGCCACCTAACATGGTTGCCATCAGTCAGCTTGAAGAACTTTCTTCTCAGTGGTTTAGTTTTTCAACTTCAGTTTCCTTCCCAGTAAAAGGACAAGGCTGAAGCAGAGGATCCCTAAGGGCTTTCTCAGCTTCCGTGGCTTGTAAAGCCAGAAGTCGATTTGTTTATACTAATAGTGGGAGCCAAGGGAAATGTGTTGGTGTGAACAGTCCTTCACGTGTTGGCATCTTGGGTATCTTTCATGAATTGTCTAGCTGTTGAGACTTGGATTGTTTTTTTTTTCTATTTTATGGATTATTAAATACGAGTAATTGGGAGTTTTGTCCTGAGAAAAGAATAATAAATTATTCATTTAGTAATTTTTGTAAAATAACCTTATCAGATGTATGCTTCAGTTAATAATCTGATCAGGTTTCTCTAGCGGTTACCACTGGGCGCACATAGTTGGTGGCATCTCAGTCGGACTGTCACATCGTAGCATTTCAGACAGAAAGTTATGTTTCCATAGCAAATTGAAGAGCCCTGCCATGACATATAACATGCAAAGTTTAATGTGCCCCAAAGGGATGAAGGCAAGGTCATCTTAGACTTTACAGTGATTGAGCTGGAAAGAAAGGAAGTGCTGCTGTTGTATCATTTCAGTCATGGGAGACTCTCTGTGACCCCATCTGAGGTTTTCTTGGCAAAGTTTAGTATACACACATGCATGCATACATACATGCATGCATACATACATGTGTTATATATATGTGCACACATACATGTTATCTATTAGTGTAGTAGTGCTGTATTAGTAAAGATTAGAAATTTTGCCATTTCCTTCCCCAACTCATTTTACAGGTAAGAAACTGAGGTTAAGTGACTTGCTGAGGATCACATAGCTATTAAGTGTCTGGTGCTGGATTTGAACTCAAATCCTCCTGGCTCCAGCCCCAGCATTCTATCTACTATGCCACCTACCTGCCCAAGGAGGAAAATACTGAAATTTATTTTTTCATTTAAAAGGGCATTTATTACCTTCTGTGTGCTAGTTACAGCACTGACAAATTGACTTTCAAAACACATTGAAATTTAAAACATATACAAAAATTGGGTGATTTTAAGCCTTTATCCAGAGATTTTTTTCCCCCATTAAACCAATAATCAGTTGATACAGGAGAGGAAACCAAAGGGCAAGAGGAAGACTTTGATTTCTCAGCACTACTGGGAGAGGAGGCTTAAAGAAAGGGCAGACCCTGTGGCTGTTTGGAGTACACAGGAGGAGGACGGTGACGAGGGCTGACAGCAGAGAATTCACAATTGCTGAACTGTTCTCTTTGGTTTTCTTTTTTTCCCCACTCCCAAGGGGAATGATTTTTGACTGGTACAAACAAAGCAGACATAGGTGATCGTTGTAGAGCATAGGTTCCTAAATGAAGTGGCCTCGTAACCCTGCAGCTTGACAGGCAAAGAGACCGAGGCCCTGAAAGCCGAAGAGATGGCCCTTGGATGTAGGAAGTGGCAGAGTTGGTTCCTAAAACCAGATCATCTGACTCTAGGTCTGGTGCCCTTTCGGCTGCCCCACATGGTGCCTTCCAGGATGAGGAAGGAGATGGCACGGGAGCACCTACCAGCCTGTGGCACCTGTCCATGTCACTTGGTTTAGAGGAGACATTATCCTTGGGTACTGAGAGACCTTGCATTGTGATTACTGAGCTGCTGCTAAGGATCTTGGGAAGGTCAGAATGATGGTCTTGTGATGGTCTTAGAGGGGGGCATTTGTCCCAACTTTTAAAAAATAGGAAGAGAAGTGAATTTAATTTTAATTCCTGGAAAACATTGATGGTATATTATTGAAAGTTGATAGCAGGAAGTCAGCGGGCTGCACCAAGCACAGGGTGTGCCAGACCGACCTCATTTCCTTTTTTTGACAGAATTGTTTAGAAGAGTTCATAGGTAGTTTATTTAGATTTTAGCAAAGTGTATTATCACATAGCTCTCTATTCTTGTGGAAAAGATACAGAGATGTGAGCCGGGCAATAAACGGTATGATTAGACAGCTAGACCCGAGCAGTGTTTGTTAATGGTTCCGTGTTGGCACAGAAGGCAGCCTCCGGGTGGGTCATCTTTGGTTTGTGGCCGCTTCTGGGGGCGCTGTCTAGCATTTTCATTCATGGCTTAGACAAAGGCCTACAGAAAGGGGACGCTTTTAAAATTTTCAGATGATAAAGAAGAGGCAATGGCTAGCACAGTCAGAATCCAAAAGCATCTTTACTGGCCAGAGCATTAGGTTGAATCTAGTAAGGTGAGGGTTTCTCCGGAAGTTGCCTATGCAGTTATAAGACCAGGAGCCATAGATGGACGGCGGTTCCTCTGCAGAAGATCTCAGCATTGTAGCCGACTGACTACAAGCTAGGTGGAGGTCAGCAGTGTGACCCAGAAGCCAAGAAAGCTGATGCAATTTACAGCTGCATTAGGAGGGTTCAGGGTCCAGGACCAGGGAGAGAAACATCCGGAGCCTTGTTCTGTCCTGGTTGCCACAGTGGATAAGCCAGGCAATCGGTGCCTAGAGGAGGGCCGTTAGGATGCTTAAGGAACCTTAGTGGCCGCCCAGATCAAGCCCTTCGTTGTACAGAGGAGTGAAGAGGGAACCGAGGCCATAGGAAGTTAAGAGACTTGTTGAAGTTGCTCACCAGCTTTGAGGTCTTTAGTGTTTGAGAATCTGCCCCATGGAAGAGGAAGAGACTTTTCCTTTGCAATCTGGGGACATTCACAGTCAGCAGATTTTGGCTGTTCTGTAGGAGAATGGGATGACTTCCGACAGGGTGGGACACGTGCAGTCTCAAGGCCACATGTGGCCCTCTTAAGTCCTCAAGCATGACCTTTTGACCGCATCCAAACTTACAACAAAAGGCTTGGTTCTGTGAAGTTTGGATTCAGGCAGAGGGCTGCTCTTGAGGACCTAGAGGACTGCATGTGACCTTGAGGCCACAGGCCCCTCCTGGTTCCCCCCTGACTGAGGAGATAGCAGGGTTCCCCAACTTGGATATATCTTAGAGGTCTTCTTATTCATGTCCAGGTTTGACCCCATGACCTGTGATTCAATGATTTCAAACCAGCAAGATGCAAAAACATTTGTTTTACTCAATTCAATTTAGAATGTTTATTGTTTCTCTGTGGACAGCTAGGTGGGTGCATTGGATAGAGTGCTGGATCTGTAGTCAGAAGAACCTGAGTTCAAATCTGGCCTCAGACATTTTGTAGCTGTGTGACCCTGGGCAAGTCACTTGACCCTATCTGCCTCAGTTTCCTGATCTGTAAAATGAGCTAGAGAAGGAAATGGCAAACCACTCCAGTATCATTGTCAAGAGAACCCCAGAATAGGGTCATGAAGAGTCCTACACCACTGAAATGACTGCACCACAAATTTTTTTTATCTCCTGTAAATTATTCCTCATGTAAATTTAATACAAAACACGTATTTAATGTGCAAAAAAAATGAACTTAGAAAATATAATAATCATAACAACAATAGCTCTTAGCTTTCCAGGCAAAGTTCTTGCTTTAAAGCAATCTTGAGAGGTAAATGAAGGGCCTTTAGGAGCCTTTGCTTCACCTAGACGTCTGAATTTCTGGGATGTGTCTGAGCAGTCACAGTTAGCGCATGATTCTTTGGACAGGATTGGGTTTACACACAACTGGAGGAAAGGAATGAGGACTGGAAGGCTAGCACCCTTCGCATGACATCATTCTTATTTCCAGAACATTTCTGTATCAGTTACCCATTTTTAGCATCCAAATGGCGTTTTTCACATTGAAAGCCTGAACTTTGAGAGCGAGCAGCAAAGTGTAAATATATCAAGAATTAATTATCTGAAAAACAGATTCTTTCAAGATGGGCGGCTGAATGAAGCCAGAAGCACTTCGGCTAGCTCATTACTCTTCCTCCATTCTCAGGTCCCCATGTGGTGGTGAGCACAGTGGCAGATACACTCTGCTCCTTGGCCCTACTCCTGGCGCAAGGCCGTCCTCTGCAGGAAGCTGGCCTGCTCCTGGCTCCTGGCTCCCCCCAACCCCCTACACACAGAAACGAGGGCCTTTCCCCTGGGTTTGTATTTATTTTGTATTTACATAGTCATTTGCAGTTTGTTTTCTCCCTTGGGAGGTGAGCTCCTTGGGGACAGGGACCACATTTTTGTCCTTTTTAAGTATCCCCAGAGTGTATTGCTCTGTACCTGGCACATAAGGAGCCTTTATAAATGTTTGCTAATTTGCTGACCAGACCGCTAGACAGTGCCACAGTGCACAGAGCGCTGCTCTGTTTGTTTATGGCTACTCAAAAGAGGTAGTAGATTGCTCTAAACTGGTGATCAGCACACACACAAACACACACACACACACACACACACACACACACACACCCATCAGAACAAAAGAACACATCTCAGAGGAAGCAAAGAGAAGAAACCGTATCTTGACTGGGAATTATGTAATCAATAGAAATTTAATGACCATATCTAGTCTTAACACAGGTGAGGGATTTAGACATGTTGTTTGTGAATGTCTGTTTGAGATACCAATATGGGGGGGAGTGGTTAGAAATCATTACTTTCCAGGTGCTGAACTATCCTTCAATACATTCATTAAAAATGCAGTGGCAATGTGATGGCTTTATTTTGAAGGTACAGATAAGGAAAGGAAGACTTTCCCTTACTCATCTTCCAGAGTTCAAATCTGGCCACAGACCCTTACCAGGTGTGGCCCTGGACAAGTCACTTAATCCTATTTGCCTCAGTTTCCTCATCTTTAAAATGAGCTAGAGAAGGAAATGGAAACTCACTTCATTATCTTTGCCACAAAAACCCCAAATGGGCTCACAAAGATTGAAAAACAACCTAACAACCACAGAATTTGCTGACACTTGTCTAGAGGCTAGTTGGCTGTGTGACCTAGGGGTAAACCTTTCTGCTTGGTTTGGTCTTAGCTTCTTCGATTGTAACATGAGGGTGTTCAACTACATGAGTTCTGAGGACTCTTCTGCTTTTAAAATTGTCTTCCTTCTGTCTGGGTCCAATTTTTATCTAAAGTTCCAAGTATTTCTTCTCAAGTCCCTTCACAAATGTGGTTATTACAGCAAATGAGATGTACGATAGCACAAAGTGTACTATTAATGTACACATCGCTAGAATATAGCAACATGCAGCAGAGTTTCACATTTTCCTGTCACAGGCTCATCACGTGACAGAGACCATTCATGTGGGTTTTGTTTCTTGCAGTGAGACAGTAACCATACACACCTGCTTCCTTATAAAAGTCAGTTCAAATTTGCAGAGATAAGGTCGTCTCTGCACTTCAGAAGCCTTCCTTTCCTTATCTGTACCTTCAAAATAAAGCCAGCACATTGCCACTGCATTTTTGATTAATGTATTGAAGGATAGTTCAGCATCTGAAAAGAAAGGAATGATTTCTAGCCACCACCCCCTGTATTGATATCTCAAACAGACATTCACAAACAACATGTCTAAATCCCTCACCTGTGTTAAGACTAGATATGGCCATTAAATTTCTATTGATTACATAATTCCCAGTCAAGATACAGTTTCTTCTCTTTGCTTCCTCTGAGATGTGTTCTTTTGTTCTGATGGGTGTGTGTGTGTGTGTGTGTGTTTGTGTGTGTGCTGATCGCCAGTTTAGGGCAATCTACTACTTCTTCAAGTAGCCATAAACATGCAATACTGAAATAGTGCCTTTTAAACACCTTTCATTTTGTTTTAGGCAAGCACTAAGTAGATTATGTCCCACGTGGTAGCTGGGGATTTGTGGGAGCTAAATGAATGAAGATAATATTCTCCTAAGTAATTCATACATCTCTTTAAAACTTTATATTCTGATTATGATTTTCCTTAAGAAAGAAATGATGATACTTAAACTCTTTTAAGAACCTATAATTTCTTAAATGAAGGTACTCTTCCCCCAACCTTATTCCAGCTCCCCCTCCTCCTTTAATGCATAATCTTCAGGTGTTACTGTGGGCAGAAAGATACTTATCCTACCAACATCAGGATGAATCTCTCAGAATTTAAGTTGGTTCTAGGACAACAGATGTGCAGTAAATGCTCACTTTGTGAGTTGTATATTTGAGCTGAAAAAAATCAGAAGTGAATTTCATAAATACTCACTGGCGTATCTCAATAGAGCACCAACCCTGGAGTTAGGAGGACCTGAATTCAAATCCAGCCTCAGACCCTTGACACACTTACTAGCTGTGTGACCTTGGGCAAGTCACTTAATTCCAATTGTCCTGCCCTCTCCCCTCCAGAGAGCAAAAAACAAAAAATTAGTTCTTCAAAGTAAATATCTTTTTGTTGACTTTGAAATTTCAAGCTGGTAAAATCATTGGAAGTAGTCAATTTGCACTGTATGGCAAAGTGAGAAAATGGCCCTCTACTTAACTTTGAAAAAATTTGACATTTTAAGCTCACCAAAAACAAACATACAAAAAACCTCTTATTTAAAAGGAGGATACTGAACTTTGGACAAAATCTAATTTATAAGATCATTTGCCAGTTTATAAGAATGAAATTTAAATTTAAAATTTCTTTGAGGCTTGAGGTATTTTGTTTAATGTTACTCAACTCTGTGCGCATTTGTACTCAACTCTGTGAGTGCGCATTAGCCCTCAAAAACCAAACCAAACCCATCCATCAGAATTCTATTTATATTTTATACTTTTTCCTGCCTAGACTCAGATTTTTAAAATTAACAATGTCTTTGTTCAGCCAGCTTTAAAGTGGAAGACCAGATTTTTACTATTTGGGACCCCCAGAGTTGTAAAGCCATTACTTTTTTTTTCTGTTGCCTAACTTTTTTGTTTACCAACACCACCGATTTTGTCTTCTGTAGCTCCCTAGTGGCTTTAAGGAAAGCAGATATGCCCAGTCCTTCCCCCCCCCCCCCAAACACATACATACACAATGAGAGGGGAACGTGGGCTGACTACACTAAGTGAAGTTGACACTGTTTATATCCACCTCCCAACCTGAAAGAACTGAAAAAACTCTTTTTAACATGCCAAGAAGCCATGATTTTCCAACTGATGCATATCACATTTTTTTTCTCTTTTCTTCCTGAATTTACAGTAGCCTAAAGAATTTCCCAGTTAGTGGCCCAATTTCTGGAAATGAGCCCAACAGTAACTTTTCTCATCCTTGAGCAAGAGATGTCTCTAAATCGTTGTTTTCAAAGCTTTTCTAGCTTTACAGGGCCTGTTAAAGCTTCTACTCCTCTGGCCTTAGCCTTCTAAAATAATCATAACCTACCTTTAGATTAGTTTCTACATAAACTGGTGTGGATTATTATCCTCCCTTTACAGATGAGGAAATTGAGGCTTACTGTGGAAGTAGCTTCCCCAAAGTTGCATAGTGATTGTGAGAGGTAAGATTTGAACCCAGGGCCAAGCCAATTATGCCTTTCCCCACTACTTTGCACTCTCTCTCGTTTGGTGTAGTTGTCTTCACTCTTCTTCACTTTCAATTCCAGAACCTCCCATAGGGCAGTTTAACTGTAAGGAAAAAAACTCGTTTTGTTTGTGACTTCAGATCCAATCCTGTATACTGGTGCCAAGCTAATACGCTGTCTTCATGATGCTGTTTTCCTGCCCTATAATTTCTGGTGGCGCTTGCTCTCTGCTTCCTAATATGAAATTGAAATTCTCCTAATGACCTTTTAAAGACTTCTGTGATCTGAACCCCATCCTAGTCCAACTTGTACTACATTTTTCTACCAATGTTTCTTCACTGTCTCATAAATATGTCTTGGTACTGTAGCAGCAAGCACCCCAACATGCCCAGGATGGCTGCTAACACAGGTTCTTAGATCTGCTTTTCTAAAGGAAAGCAACTCAAAATGGGTTAACAGTCTTACTTTAATATCAAACATAGATCATTTACCTAGTTCAGGGGAAAAAGTCAGCACCCTGAACTTCAGAGAATACAAACAGAAGTTACAACAGAAAATAATACAATTAAGCAGACAGGGCTTCCAGCCGTCTGACCATGACATCCATACCTAGTTAGTTACCAGAGAGGGAAGCACCAACATCTGGGTTTTCATAGCCGGGGGGCTCAATGGTTGCCCAGAGTCTCATCTGGCCAAATCATACAACTCTTACCAAAGTGAGCCCCAAAGCAAAAATTTACATCAGGGTATATATAGACTTCTCCTGGATCAGAGAATGTCACAGCCCCCTCTTTTAAATTGGATGATTACTCAAGTGTATGCATGTGTTTGCTTATGTATATGTGTATATGCATATACTTTTGTACAGATATGTTCATTCAATTTTTAAATAAAAAGTATTGTACTTTATAGAAATTTGACTTAACTTTTACCTGTTTAAGAAGAGAGTCACACGTGAAATGACCACTTATTTATCTTGTGGGGTTAATCCTTTCTTGTATGGGAAAAAGGAATTTAGTAGGATATTAAATCAGAATATTAAACATAGGGGTTTTCATAATTTTTTGGTCCTAATTATTTAAATTTGTACAAAATTTATATATGTTAAATAAATATGTTAAATATATATGTTATATATGTTAAATACATTTTAAAATAAAATTTTTATTTCAAACATTTAAATGTTAGTAAATATATGACTTATTTAGAATATATATATGAAATTTTGAAATTATGTAATATCATTACCTATGTCATCATTATATATAATGATATTATGTAACTTGCACTACATTAAAAATCAGAGGAACATAGATTTAGAAGGGGAAGGACTCTTAGCGGTCACCTAATCCCACTCACTTATTTTATAGATGAAAGTATTGTGAACCAGGAAGTTTAAGTGCCGCATCGGTACTAAGTGACAGACAGAATTTAAGCCAGAATTTCATAAATAGTGGCTGCCTCTAAGGAGCTTACTTTCACTTTGAGCTGAAATAAATATTTTCTCTAATAAAGAAATAACACCTTTAGGATCAGTTTAGATCATAAGAACTTGACATCGTCTCTGGCATTGTCTCCCTTTTTTGTATCCACCCTCGTGCTGTGCTGAGTATTTCAAAGAGGCTTATCCAGGCCACTAATTTAGAGGCTTCATTTATGTTTGTCAGTAGGAATGTTCACTCCCTGTAGAACCATAGATCCAGTGAAGGCCATTTCCAACTTCCTCACTTTGGAGAGTAAGGCCAAGCGTTGGTGTGATTTCCCAGGGGCCCATGGGGGAGTGAGCACCGGAACAGGATTTGAACTCTTATTTTCTGCTCTTCCCACTGTACCAGCTACTGTACGTAGCAGATAATATTTCTGAGATGCTCAGTAGATGAATTGCAGACCAGGGTGTAACACAGAAGGCGGGAGACAAATGTAGAATGTTCTGTGTTGTGTTTGAGCAGCATTGTTCTCTTTCTCTATCAGAATGATAGCACTGTCTCCCCGGTTGCTTCACTTAACTTACCTTTCTCCTTTCCCCAGGCCTTAGCAAATGCCTGCAAGCTGGGGCAGGACTAGGCTCCGTCAGAACCATGGACATTTCCTGGTTCCTGGTTCCTGCCTCTTCTTTTCAGCTTCTGTGGCACTTTGATGAGGCTGGGGCAGGCTCATGGGCAGTGAGGGAGAAGAGAATTCCCAGATTGATTTCCTTTGCTTGGGAAGCTGCTGACTGTGCTCACTCGCTGGGTCACTGCGTTCCTTTGAGGATGAGCATAGAGAATCTAGGAACTGGAGAGCTAGAAGGGTCCTTCAGGATCATCTAATCCCATGTTTGACAGAAGAGAAAATAGAGGTGTGGACGTATCAAGAGACTAACTAACCCAAGCTGTTAGAGGTAACACCAGGGCCCAGAAGCCAGGTCCCTGATTCCCAGAACTGTGTTTTTTTCCATTACTCTCATGTAGAATCAGGTTTGCCTCTTAAGATGCAGTAGGAAAATATAGCCCTGTGGTAAAAATAGAAACACATTAGGTCTGCATTTTCCATCTTTTCAGTAAAGAAGGCTGACATTTCACCAGTGACAAATAATAAATAATACCCACTTGTCTGCTTCCAGGTACTGGCAATACCAAGGACTGCTAGAGAGAATGTGGAACTCTAAGGCCCTGATTAACCAAATTAATGACAAAGATACATTGTTTAAGTATTTTATAATGAGGAGTAAATCCAGACTAGGGGAAGCAAAAGTCCGTTTTCTTTTTATGTTTATAAAATTTTTTTCTAATAGGCAGAAAATATGCCTACCCAGTTCATTGCCTGTCACTAAAATAATCAGGTCGATTTGCTTTTGCTTATTGTAACAGAATTAGTCTTGTTAAGGATATTATAGGATATCTATTACATGGCTACATTGGCCTTTTAAACTAAGTAATAATATTTCTTTTTGGTTTATATCCAACTAGAAGAAATGATTTGTTTTTTAAGGAAGACAATATTAATCCTTTCAACAATCCTCTAAACACACGCTTCCATGATGCCAACTTCCGATTTACTGTCTTCTATAGCACTGAACCTTAATCAGTAAACATTTATTAAGCACTTCCTGTATGTCAGGCACTCTGCTAAGCTCAGGAGATCCAAAAAGAGGCAAAGGACAGTCCCTGCCCTCAAGGACTTTGCCACCCAATTTAGGAGGAGACAGTGTGCAAACAAACAAAGCAAGCTATCTACAGGAAAATAAATAATCAACAAGAAGAAGGCATGAAAGTTAAGAGGGGTTGGGGAGGGTTTCCTATAAAATGGGATTTTAGCTGGGCCAGATAGTGTAGAAACAAAATGTCTCCACTTTTCCCTTCATCCTGAAGATGGACTATTATTCACTGTATCCTTTTAATTCCAACTAAATAAATTCCTTTTAGAATAATTAATTCATCGAGGGGACGGCCAGGCGGTTTGCTGACCTTAAGTGCCACCTGAATCCAAGCTGAGTAGTGATGTAGCTTGGCAGCAGCAGTTAGACAGTGGAAAAGGTGAGCCTTGAAAGTGTCCCCCTATCTCAGTGTTCATTCCAAGATCATCCTGTCATGCACAGTAGCTTACAAGTGACCTTTCTACAGGGTAATCTCTCACATCTCTGTCCAACTCTGCGATTGTGAAGTTGTGATTTGGGGGTTGCCCTGACAGCATTTCCCACTTCAGTACCCCACTCTTTCTTCTCTGTCAAAAGCGATCATTGAATCAGGATGGTTGTTCTCCCCCTCATTTCGCAATTATCCCTCGTATTACACATGAATTAACTAATAGTGATTGCAAAGCACTTTGGAAATGTAAAATGCTGCTAAAATATAAAAAATATTGCATCCTAGTGCCGTTATAATTAAAGCTAAAATAAAAATAAGTAAAAGTTTGTCTTAAGGACATCAATTTGATCGACATATGTCATTCTATGTAACTCGTGAATCCCAGGATTATTTATTCCTGTGTGGTTGAGCATTCTAGCTGCAGTGAAGGAGATTCCTATGTGATTATATGTTGCCAATATTATAGTAATGTTGGTAAGCTTTGTTTGTAATGAAAAGTGATTTTGAAATTGTTTTGAGGTTATCAGCTTCTGCACACGTGCAAAGTTTATTTTATGGACTCCACAAGAAGTGCCTCACATTGTAAAAAGATATTTTACAATGAATTGTGTACCCAGCGGCTCAGTAACCTTGAAGATAATTTCATCTAATTTTCGTCTTTTGAATTTTGACCAGCTTGTAACTAAAGTATCTTGACTATCTAAGTGCTTTGTAAACTGCTTGAGCAATACTAAAAAAAAAAAAAATGCTGCCTAAAGCCTACAGCCCTGCCTTTGAGAGCCTGAAAGCCCCTCTTAGGAGTCTGGCCCTTCAGGACAGTAGGATTTCATGGCATTTTTAAGTACAGATGATGAGGCAGCCAAATCTGGGAACAATTCTTGACTTTTTCTCCTGAGATTGAATAGCTTTGATTCTGCTCAGGCTGTTTCTGTAGCCCCAGACAAACATAGCCAGTGATGTCCTGAGCTTGTTTCTATCAAGGGAACACAGATGTAAGACACCACCCTGGGCATCCGCTGGAATTCACAGTAATTTACAGTATCCCCAGAGAACCAGCCACTGTGGGTCCCCACGGACTTTTCCAGGACACCAGATTGAAGACTGCCCTCAATCTTCCCTCACACAGACTGATCTGTTCTCTACTTAGCCTCCACAAAATGGAAATTGGCCAGTTTTCAGATCACCAGCAGTCTTTTGCAGTTGGAATGCACATTAAATAACCTTATGGTCATCACCAGCCTCTTTGAAGCAGGGTTCCTTGTATGTATTTATTCAGGACTGGTGAGTTTCTTCCTTTCTTACTTAGATTGAATGGGGTTGTGCTTGCCTGGTGTCCTTTCTGCTACTAATATTGTGGGCATTTGTACAATTTCGTTGCTTCAGAAACCTCAAAAATAGGTACCGAGGGTTCAAAGAAAAATTTTCTGGATTATCACAGATCATTATTTTTAAAGCCGTGTTCCATGAACTTTCTGTTATAAATATTTTATTAATTATATTTCAGCATAATTTGATTCCAGTGTACTCTGGGGTTATTTTATGCATTTTACCACAGCTTTCTGAGAAAGGACATGTAGGTTTCCCTAAATTGTCAGCAGGCCCATGGCACAAAGAAAATTTAAGAGCCCCTGCTATAGAAAACCTAGTCCCGACTCAAGTTAACAATGTGCAAAGCAATAGGAATGGCCATCATCTCTGGCTTAGGGCATTGTGATCGTTCCTGTTTTCAGTTTCTGTTTTTACCAAAAGTGGATTTTCTTTACCCCTTTTATTTTGATTCTAATTTTTAGAAAAAAAAAAAGATAAATGATATTTCTGGGCCTCCAGAGGCCTGCCTTAGGCAGACATGAAAGACTGCTGTAATTAAAAGTTTTAAACTGGCTTTGTGCTAGAGTAACTCCCACGGATTCTCAGAATGAGCATCTGGTTTATTCTGACCATCTGGGAATAATAGTGCCCTTTTACTAACAGCTTCCTTCTCAGTATCTCTCTCTGGCTGTCTTCGTTTGGCCTTCTACATTTGGAGCTCGTGGGAGCCCAGTGCCTCTACCAGGTTAGGACCAGCTTTAAGAAACAACAGCAGAGGGGCAGCGAGGTGGCTCAGTGAATAGAGCACCAGCCCTGGAGTCAGAAGGATTTGAGTTCAAATCCAGCCTCAGACACTTAACACTTACTAGCTGTGTGACCTTGGGCAAGTCTCTTAACCCCAATTGCCCTGCCTTCCCCCCCTCCAAAAAGACCCAGTAAATAAATATTTTTTAAAATATTAAAAAAAAGAAACAGCAACAGAAAATCCTCCTTTTCCATGTTTTAAAGATGGGAAAATTGAAAGGATCCTCTAACTCTGGAGAGGCTTCCTCTTGTTGCCTCCAGTGCATAGAATCAGAATGTGTAGAGTTAATGATTGGATGCCATTCGAGAACCTACACCCAGAAAAGCAATAGGAGGTGAAGAGTCTGTGCTGGCCTTATAAATAGGGAGTTGCCTGAATGTCCTTGAAAAATGGTTTCTCCAAGCAGCTGTAGTATTAGACTCTGAAATGCCCCAGGCCAAAGCACTTGATTTTGTTTTGCGAAATGAACTTCCAATAAATTGACTACATTATTGGGCTATAGGAAGTTTGTCAAGAACAATAATACTTTAAGCAGTGTTTCTAATAATAACATTCAGCAACACCATCCAGGCAAGAAACTTGGTCTTTGTGCTGAATGACTCATAATTCCTCACAGTAATTTTCAGGTAAATAATTTCCGCAGTAAATATAAAGTATTAAAATTGAAAATATCAGTCTGTCAGGTCTACAGCAAATGAGCTGTCCTCTGTTTTTCTTAATGGGTAGAGTTTTGTTCGATATGTCTTGATTAATTTTAAATGCCCTCATTCTTAGGGCAAAAAAATCTTGTGGACCATCAATTGTATCTGCTTGGTACTATATACCTGCTCAGGACTATATAAGACAAATACCAAAATAGTAATTTATATTGAGAACTGTTTGGGGAATGAATGATTGAATATACAAATAAGAAAACATTCATTAGGAGTATTATGTATTAATTATTGGGATAAACTATGGGGAGACAAATTCTAATTGGAGGAGACAGCAAAATACAGGAAAGTTCATCAGCAGGGCTGATGGGAGAGTCCTAGTAATCCTCACAGCAGCAGCAAGGAGGATGGGAGGGCTGGTGGTGAGGGTACCGCAATGGGAGTCCAGAGCAGAGAAGGCAAAGACACTCTTTGGAGCGAGTCCCCTCCCAGATTAAAATGTAATTGGGGAATGTGTAACACAGTAAATAAAAATTTAGTAAAATATAACATCACATTTTTAAAACTAAGTCTACATGAGACCTGCAGGCATCCAGGATGGAAGAACTAGTAGCCCCATTTCCATTTGAGTTTGACACCAGTGCTTCAGGTCATGTTCCCATTTGGCCTAGCATATTGACTTAGAAAACCACAAATTAACATTATCTAAGTTTTATTGCATTTTTATTTGTTTTGTTAAACATTTCCCAGTTTTGATCTCATGCTGACACTGAAAATTGAACTTTGAGGCCCCATGCAGCTGAATTTGACTCCGCTGGCCCAAAAGGATGCCTCAGCAGGGCATATGGTAAGGTGTGATGGCTCTTAGTCTTGTTGGAAGGGTCATGTTTGCTGACTCCTTGCTCACCAAAGTGGTGTGAGTGACCATGTTGGGATATTAATCAAAGATGTCACGCACAGAACAGAAGTCTGAATGTTGTCACATTTTAAACATTAAGCCCTGCAAGAAGCTGGGCAGTAAACAGTAGAGAAGAGGACCTAGGAAGGAGCCTGGAGATGTGCCCACAGGGAGGGAGCAAGAGGGGAACAATGGCTTGGGCAAAGAGCCTGAGAAGAGCTGTCAGTCAGGGGAATCGAAGGAGTGTGCTCTCATAAACTCAGGCTCAAGAGAGTGATGTCCAGTTACTGTGATGTAAAAACAGTGTAACTTGGGCAAAAACAAGGGCAACAGGTGACAGTGACATGAAAGAGGAAAAACTTGGGCTTGGACAGAAAAAAAAGTCCTGTTTTTCAATAATTGTTTTCATTTGTAATCCTATGTTTTTCATTTTATGCATTAAAAAACCTTAATCTGAGAAAGATCTGTTGGCTTTACCCTGTGCCAAAGGGATCCAGCGGTCCATGACTCACAAAAACCCCGGTATAGAGGGAGAAGGGGAGGGACGATGCTAGATGGTTCATTAGATACTGGAAATATTAGTGTGATGTGATGTCATGAGGCTTATAGCCCTGAATCAGCAAGAATGTGTTCTGTCCCCATCTTCTTTTTACCATAGGAAGGTATAATAGGTGAGCTTCCCAGGCAGTGGACAGGTGTACTGGCTGTGGGCACTGGATGTGGTCAGCAAGTGAGGCCCCAACTATACTCTTGCAACTGGTCCTTTCCCGCTGCTGCTGTTCTGTTCTGTTTATGCAGCCAGCCCTTGTTAGTTTTATACCCCTGAAGCTGCCATTCATCCTGATATCAGCTGATATTGGCACTTTAGATCAAGGTGGGACCATATAAGACAAAGTAGATGAAATTTATAAAAGGGATCCAGCACATTGTCTTAAGCCTGAGGTTAACACTCAGGCCAGTAGGAGATACTGGCTTCCCATCATGAGCCCTGCCTTCCATCTGGACCAACCAGGATGTGATGCAATAGACTTCAGAAATTTCTCTGTCAGAAATGGTTAAGTTCTTTAAAAATGCTGGCATTTTGCCATTACAGATCATTGGTCTGGCACCTCTGCTTGGGTTGTACACCTCATTCCTCTCCTGGAAAAATTACATGTGAACATATATTTGTTTTTGTTATAGAAATCTTGATTCTTTTTCTCCTCTAGTAGAATGATCATTACAGATTGCTTTCTCAATTTCTCAGATTTTTTAAAATCATCTGTCATGTTCTAGGGACTTTCCTTCACTGCTCCATCCGTGCTGCTACTTTTCACTTTAATGAAATCTAAGCATGTTTATCCCTCGCTCTCTTCTGGAAAAAATTATAGCCTCCTGTTTGTTCTTTTCATACCATAGCTCGGTTGTGTCTTCTTGGATATCCTCTTGTGTGCCCTCTTTTTCTCAGTTAATGGTTTTTAGTCCTGCCCCAGAGGTGAAAAACACCACTCAGGATGGGATGTGAGAGCAAATGCTGCTTTCTGGGTTGGCTTAGGAGCCAATTAGCTTTCTTGCTATTTAGCAAACCATGCTGCAGAGGCAAAAATTTGAGTATTTCTCACCATTCTCATGTACTGTATAAGATGTGTCTGTAAGATTGTGTTATGAAACGTCTCTCTTGGGGGCCCCCTCTAGCCCAGAAAACAGACCTGATTGTCCTCTTCTTCACATCTGCTAGTTGCTCCATTTAACATTGCCTGATGAAGACCCAGACTTACCATCTCAACCCTTTCACATGTCTGCTTCACCATTTGCATAGGTGCCTAAAAGGACAGAGCTGTTCCCTGGCATTGTGTCGAACGCAGAGATCATCTGTGTATACAGTTGTGATATTTAACTTTAAAGAAAGTAATGTGTAAGATGACTTTTGTTTCTGCCCACCCACTGTGTAAGTACTAGTATGCGGTATAAAAACAGAATCTCAGCTTTTGATGCCTTTATTAAAGCTAGCCTATGCAGGATTGCTGTATTACAAAACTATTGTACTCTGGGAAGCTAATTGGGATGGCACGGCAAAGGCATAACCTCCCCTTTTGCTGTTGTGTTTTTGGTTCAGTTTTAGCAAATCTTTCATTCTCATAAGGTCAAACTGTCATCCTGGGGCTGATCCTTTGAAGGGCCAGTTCACTTTGCTGTGTTCCATGAGCATATACTCTGTACATAACTTCCTGTCAGCTCTTTCTCTTAAGGTGGATTGTTCAGTTCAACTCAGCAAATAAAACTCTACTATGTGTGAGGCGCAGTTCTCAATGCTGAGGATACAAAAAAGAAGTCACATAGTCCCTAACTTCAGGGAGCTTATGTTCTAAGATGGAAAGGAAAAAATGCCAGATAATTTTGGGAGGGTAACCTAGACAGAGTGCTCTTGGACAATATTATATTGGATGGGGCTATGTTCAGTTGGAGAGACTGAGAAAGGCTTCATGGAGACTGAACTTTGAAGACAAAGAAACATTTTGAGAGGTAACAGTGAATAGAGAATTCATTCCAAGGTTGGGGAAGGAGGTGATGTGCTCAAATGCACAACGGAGGTAAATTGCATGTACAATTCAGGAAACCACTATGGTCCAGTGTTATTGAAATCTAGAGTGTATGAAGAGTTCTATGAAACAAACTTGGAAAGGTGCTGTGTGGTCTGTTTATGGAGGACCATAAGGGTCAAATTTAAGAGTTAGAGTTTTCTTCTTCAACCAACACCAGCTCCCAATCTATTATCACTTAAACTCCTCTCCTATCACATATTCTGATTATAACATGAGCTCTGACATTCCCTTCCATAAATAAGGGACTGGGAATTATAAATTCAGGTGGAAATAATCCATAGCATTGGCCACTAGGGATAAAAAGTGAAAAATTGGCTGAACGAATCAGCCTAAAAATCATCACCACTGTCAGAAAATACATTTAGTGCACTTATCAAATTTGATGATGCATCGTGAGAGTCAGTTCATCTCATTTTAGTTTGGGCAACCATCTTATTGAAAGAAATAGGCATATAGATGGCCAAATCACTGACCAGTATGAGTATAAGACCTTTCCGTTATCACAGAAAAAATTGTCAGAGCCAAATACTAAAGACTGAATAATTTCAATCAAGTTAACTGAAAGTTAGGTAATCAAAATCAGGAAGACAATGTAAATGTTGCAGAGAAAATGTCTAAAAATCCAGGACAAGATATCTTCATCATAAAATCATGAAATTTTGAAGTTTGAATGAACCTTAAAGATTCCAAAATTTTGTTATACAAATGAGGAAAATGAAACATGGAATGTTTATGGTTTAGCCATATCTGCTGTACAGTGAAATTCCTTCCATTTCTCATTGATTCCCATTCTCAAATTCCTTGCCACCAGAAAATATCTCCCATTCTCATTAGTTGGAAAGCAAAATGGACATACCCATCCTGCACAGTTGCTAATCCATGGAGAACAGGAAATATGGACATTGAGACTCTACTCTGGCAGTAGTAGCATTGACCAAGAAGAAACAATCGGTAATCTTCTCTTGTACCACTATTTCCTTCAGTCACCACCAGCTCCAGAGCCTCAATCACTTACAGTCCCCTACTATCACATGCTGTTACAATGAGGGAGATAGAATCGCAGAACCGATCTAGTCGTGATGCGAATGCCACTGTTATCTCCCATAAATCAGGGATTGAGAATCATCTAGCCGGCTGGCTCTTATATTTTCAGTTGTATCAGTTACCATTCCCTTAAACAGAATATTCCGGTAGAGATAAAATGCGGCTCATTCTGTCTGACCTCTAGAATGCTTTTCTTTGTTTTTTATTTCAACTCTTCCATAAACAATTATGACAGATGCATGATTGGTACTCTACCGTTTCCTCCAGTGGCAAATCCCAATTGTGAATGCCAAAGGACGTAGCAAAGACATTTAAACCAGTATTGCTCAGGTCTTCAGAGCCTGAAAGAGACTTTTCCTCTCCAGCCTTTTCTCCTGGGTCTTCGTACAGCCCTTAGCTGTTTCTAGTATTGCCTACCAAGCATACCAAAACAAGTAGGTCATGGTTTTCCATAGCAAATTAATTTCCCAAAGGGGAAGAGGGCTTGTGTTTTATAGCTCTTTAACAGAGTATCACAGCAATACACGGATCAAGTGGGGAAGAGTTTGTGTGTTTCCATTGTGCTTGTTGGGAAGATTATTATTGGAAACATTTTAATATTGTATGTTTGGGGAGCGTGTTGTATAAAGTAGTTATGTCAGATAATTTCCTTCCCTGATTTTTTTTTTAAGATTGGTGCCCATTAGCTAGGTAGTATAGCAGGTAGAGCACCAGCCCTGGAGTTAAGAAGACCTGAGATCAAATCCAGCTCAGACATTTATTAGCTAAGTGACCCTGAGCAGCTCACTTAATCCTGATTACCTCCTAAAACAAACAACAACTACAAAAAGATTGGTGCCCATACAGGAAAATCCTCCTCTCTGCTCCAAATATGCATCAGGCTTGAATCCAGCGTTGTTAACCTAAATGAGGTGAAGGATGAGCTATATTGATCGTTCTTTCTTTCCTTCTTTTATAGTTGGACTTTGCTAGCACACGCACAAGTATGTTTGTACTTGGGAACACAAGGACAGCTTTCTCCACACAAGAAACAGTCCCCTTAGCTTGACCTTCTCATACTTAGTGTATCACAACATGAAAGAAACAGTATCAGGAAAGAACAGGACCTCCTGATGTGATACTTAATATATGAAAAATGCAATCTAAAATTTCATTTCATTAGATTTAGTAGCAGTCCATTTCTTAGTGACAGCTCTGAAATGGAAAAGTGTGGACTTAGGCAAATCTTCAAAATGTTCAATTTTCCCCCTCTGATCATTATTTTGAATTTATGAATAATCTCCCAAAGACCAGACTGCAGAAAGCTGTTTTGTCACCCAGGGTTAGTAGTGGCTTGGTTATGTGGTAAGACTGAACACTTTTCTTGAGATGACTGATTAAGGTTGTTTTGAATGCTCTTGCACCAAATACAAGGCTAAATAATTCACAAATATGTATTTCTAGATTCATTTGAAAACATCACCCTGTGCTACTGTTTTTGTGTTAAGTGTGGGCATGTTTCTTTTATTGAAGAATCGTCCTAGAGAAATGTTAGTTCTTCTGTCTGGCACAGTCAGAAATTTGCCTAGAACTTTTTGGTTATTTCACATATGTGTTTGTATTTGCTTGTATCCAATAAAGAAGTTGCATTTTGCATCTGACCTGCTGTAGCTGCACCAGCGCTCTTAAAGAACATCATTTGGGACTGAAAGACTTGGACAAATCCTTGATTTTGGTTTTATTTCACAAATCAGCCAATCTGTAAACATTTAATAAGTGCTTGCTGTGTGCCAAGCATTATGCTAGGCTACCCATAAATGAAGATGTGTATATTGCAGTGGAAAAGCATTACTGTGTGGCAGCTCGATGACAGAGTGGATAGAGCACTGAAACTGGAGTCAAGAAGACCTGTGTTCAAATTTTGTCTCTCACACTTACTAGCAGTGTGACCCTGGGCAAGGCTCTTGACCTCTCTCAGTGCCCAGCACCCAGCTCCCAGAGTTGTTGTGAAAACCTAGGGAAGATAACACATCTTGCACTTTGCAAACTTTAAGCACAATATAAATACTAGCCATCGTTGAGCTATAATGGTGTCTTTTGACCTCATTATTGCTTTGTTGCCTTGAGGAGCCTATGGCTCTTGGTTATGGATGAGGTGTCAGTCTCTATTGGTGGGAAGAGTTTCTGCCACAGAAGTTCTCTCCATGCATTAAATCATAGGTATGGCTCAAAGAAAAGTTACATGATGAGGATGCTTCATGGTAGAAGAGAGAACATGATGAACTGAAAGTCAGGCGAAACCTGGGCTTGAATCCCACCCCCGCACCTTCTATGTTACCATAAGCAAGCAGTGCCACCTCTGTGCCACCTTCAGTGTAGTAGCTGCTTCATAGGATCCTGGTGAGGATCTGATAATTTAATGTGCAAAAGGCATTTCGCAAATCTCAGAACTACACAAATGCCAATTATTTCCATTATTATGTTGTATGTACACATAAAGGACACGCGTGTAAATAGATTTCCTTATATTTATGCAATGCTTTTGATCTCATAGAATCAACACATTGTAACTGTCACTTGGCAAAGAGCTAACAGGTCAGAATGCTGAGAGGTATGTGGCGTGACGATTCAGGTTGTAATGGCTGTGTCGCAGCACTTTAGCAGGAATCGTGTGACCTTCTACATGGATGTCAGATGCACAGCATGAGAAATGGTTCTAGGAAGCCATAAATAATGAAGAATGCTGCCAAGGACAGGCCCCACAGTTCTTGACTCTATACATACGGCTCCTCTTCTCTTGTATGCTTCCTAGGTCATAATCATACCTCAGGTCTCCCTGCCTTCCTCGTTCTGGCCTCTGGTACTAATAGCAGTGCGGCCCAGAAAGTTTAGATAGCAGTCTCTCTGCTTTCCTTATAAAAGCCTATGATGGATCTTTTATTTAGCTCCATTATTTGGCCAATCAGCATTGTTAAGAACTTAGTATGGCATTCTGATAAACACCAAGGAAATGAACAGAAACAGTCCCTACCCTCAAGGAGCTTACATTGTAATGGAACAGACAACAGGCAAATAACTGTGTACAGTTGAACACGCCACAAATTCACCTGAATCATTGCTACCCAGGTGGTTCAGGAGCTAGAGCAGTTGGGCTGGAGTCAGGAAGATCTGAGTTCAAATCTGTCCTCAGACATGACTGTGTGAACTTGGGCAAGTTACTTAACCCTGTATCTGCCTAAGTTTACTCATCTGCAAAAAGGGGATAGCACCTACAGTTCAGAGTTGTTGTGAGCATTGAATGAGATGATAATCATAAAGTGCTTAGCGTGGCACCTAGGACTTAATAAGTGCTATCTAAGTGTTTATTATTATCATTATGGCTTTACTTTGAAGTGGTAAGTGCTCTATTAATTGTCAGCAAAATATAGAGTGACTTCCTTTTCCTGGTGTTTTTTCCCCCATCTGATTCTGAGCAACAATATGTGTGTCCTTGAATAGACTGAAGGGGATAGGAACAGGTAAAGGGTAAAAATCATGGGATCCATTATAGAGGGGGAACCTTTTAAGTATAACTTAATTGCCTTAGAAAGCTGCCCAGAGCTCAGAGATGCTAAATAATTTGTCCATGGTCACAGAGGTAGCATGTGTCAGAGACAAGGCTTGAACCCTGAATATAGGACATCTTGTAAGAGCCTGCTTTGTGCCAGGTGCAGCAACCTAGATGTGATCATGTTGCAGGGCTAAGCTAATGATGGTGCCAGTCAAAGAAGCAGCAGGAAATTAGAAAGAGAACCATCTTTTAGGAGAGGCTTAGCTATGTTGAATTTGAAGCAAATGTGGATCATCCAGGTTGGCTGATAGAGATATAAAACAAACTTAGAAAGGGCAATGAACCTTTAGGTATAAAAAGATCACTGGAGAATTTTGGTAGAAAGGGGGACACAGAAACCACCTGGAAATGGTCCAGAGATCCTTACAGTAGCAACAAATGAGAAGAAATCAATGGACCCCTTTTATTGTGAAGGGAAAGGAGTTTTAGGGAGGACAGCAACTCCTAAGAGCTAAAGATAGGGATGAAGAAAAAATATTTTAATATGTTTAAGTCACTGAACAGTGGAATTAGTAGATGGACTTTGGCAGTATGGCTCTCTTTTTTTGGTAGAATGTCGCACAATCTCAGTAGTCTTCTTCTTGATCCCTTCCGTACATAGGTCATTGTTTTCCCATCCCCTAAGTGTTGCCCAATGTTGCCTCTCTTCACGCCTGGTGCAAGCTCTTCTAGCAGCCTCATCTGTTTTTATGACTTCAATTTTCATCTATATGTGAATAATTTTCAAGTCTCTATCTCCACTTCCAGCTTTCCCTCCAGCTTTCCCTCCACTTTCCATTTCCATATTTCTATCTGCCTCCCATCACGTGAACAACACACTGACTCCACAAGCTTGAGTCAGGAAGCATTTATTAAGTTCCTGCTATGTGCCAGAGACTGAGCTAAGCTTTGGGGATACAGAGAAAGGTAGACATTGTCCCCACTTTGGAGGAGTCCACAGTCTGATGAAGAAGATAGCACGAGCACTTATGTCCAGATAAGGTATGGACAGGATGCATTTGACATAATCAGCAGAGGGAAGGATCTCACATTAAAGTCTTCTTGTGGAAAGCGGGATTTTAACTGGGACTTGGAAGGAAGCCAGAGAGGAAGATGAAGAGGGAGAGAATCCCAGACATGGAGGATAGCCAGTGAAATTCCCTGAGTGCTCAGGGAAAGAGGACATCTTGTAAGAAGCAGTAAGGAAGCCAGTGTTGCTGGAACACAGAGTATATGGGGGAGAGGGGTGGTAAGAAAAGTTTGAGAAAATTGGAAAGGTAGGCATGACTGGGTTATGAATAGCTTCAGTCTTGGGAGGTGATTGGGAGCCGCTGGAGGTTATTGAAGTGGGGGCAGGGGATGGGGGTGCAATGATCAGACCTGTACTTGAGGAAGATCATTTTGAGAGCTG
Source organism: Pseudocheirus occidentalis (assembly GCA_028646575.1). NCBI lineage: Eukaryota > Metazoa > Chordata > Mammalia > Diprotodontia > Pseudocheiridae > Pseudocheirus > Pseudocheirus occidentalis. The sequence continues at coordinate 33,037,413 of CM053593.1, read as the reverse complement.
AGTGGTGAATGGACTAGAGTGGGGAGAGACCTTCCTTAGTCAGGGAGACCAACCAGAAGGCTACTGCAGTAGTCTGGGTATTATGAGGGGATGAAGGGCCATACAAGTTGGTGCTAGTGTCAGAAGAGCAGAGGACTCATATCAGACCCACTGTCACAGAAGGAATGGCAAGCCTCAGCATCTGATTGAAAATGGAGAGTGGAAGGGAAAGAATTTGAATCAGGTATATAGGTCATAGGTAGTAGTGACTGGAAGATGCTGATGCCCTGGACAGTGATAGGGAAGTTGAGAAGGGCGATGGGTTTGGGGCAGAACAATAAAAGAGTTCAGGAGAGGGGAGGGGAGGAGAGCACGAAGAGGAGGAAGGCAAAGTTCAGGGCTTACTTTCTCCATGGTTCTGCCTGGAATCCCTCCCATCTTCTGGAATCTCTCATACCAGGCTGCCATTTGTCATAATATTCAGATCCCTGTTTTTGTTAGACATGTCTGCTCCCTTCTACAAGAGTATAAGATCTTTCAAGGTTTGGGTTAAGTCATTTTTCCTCAGGTTATGTTGTGTGACATTTTACTTGAAATATTTCCATCAATTTTGTACTTAAAATTTCAATGTTCTCATTCAGTAGAAGAATGAATATTCCTATTTTGACTTTGTATTCTCTGACACACTGTATTTAACTGTTAGCCTGTTCACTCTATCTTACTCGAGCAAGTAAAGAAAGACTATCTCAGAGAATACCAGAGGGCTGTTGAGATTGATAAAACCTTGGAAATGTATCTTATTTAAGAACTTTGTATTTTAAAATGCTTATCAACAAAAAGCATCACCTGTTTGATAGTAAGTAAAATATAACTTGTATTCTTTTATTGTAGATAGCTCAGAGACATGAAAAAATTGTATGAGTGCATACTGGATTGCTAGAGTATGATTACAATTCTTTTCCTAGCAGGTAACATAGTTTTGAAATGCATTTCAAAACATTTCACCAGCAGTGTTGAGGTTTAGTGGTGCTAGGACCCCAAAATAGTGAGATGTGGGTCCTGCCCAAATGAATTTGACACAAGCCTTATTTCAGCTAAAGGAAAAGAAAGTTTATTAACAATCTGCCATATTGGCCAGACTCTTAAGGAATCTCAGGATTTGTATCCTTAGTGCAAGTGGGACAGATTGAATCTGAGCACCTTCATGGATACAAAACATACAGAACAACTGCGGGAGGGTTCTAGGGTTGGCCAAGTAGGCTGAGGTGATTGGAAGAGGGGTCTAGGAAGGATCTTAATGGGAGTGGCCAGTAGGCTGTGGTGACTAGAGGTCAGAAGCCAGGAGCTAAGAGAGTGGGGGGTTTGATAGGAGCAAAAGTAGGAAGTAGCTGAGGTAACTGACAGTACAGGGCTAAGTTAAGGGTAACCAAGAATTGACCATAAAGATAATGAAAGACTTATAGCCTCAGGTGAACGCCAGATCTAGTGAGGAAATTCAAGGACAGTTCAAGGTGGAGTTTTCTAGGCCGGTAGACAAAGGGGACCCAAATCTTTTGGGGTGAGAAACAAAGGTCTCAGCTTGGGCCCATATCCTGTCAGTGAAACAAAGTAAAAAAATAAATGTGGTTGTCTTAGGTTTTTTACTTTACATGATTCAAAGTATACGCTGCCGTGGATGTCAAATTCTTTATTTTCTGTCATGTAGAGTGTAAGCCCATTAAAGGCAGACTTATTTCACGTTTCACACTTACGTTTGTATCCCGGTGCTTAGCACACAATAGACAATAAATGATTGTTGATTAAGGTGTATTCAGCTTCTAAGGAAGTATGTACATGTATATACAAAAAGTTGTTCGTACAACTGAGTGTACAAGCAATGGGGTGGGAGGTAAAAATAAGAATAGGTAGGTTTCAGTCCCATGTAGATTCTTCTATGGTTTCTGAATTGGGGGAAACTAAAGATTCAAATTATGAAGATGACTGCCAGCTGTGTTGGTGTACCTATGGATCTCAAACTTGAATTTCTTTCTTGAGCCCCAGCACCGCATCACCGACTGCCCATTGAATGTCTCTGCCCAGAGACCGGCATCTCAAAGTCCATGTGTCCAAAAGAGAGCACTCTTCTCCCCTAAACCACCCCTTTCCAAACTTCCTAAAAAAGTGAGAGCTCAGGTGTAGATAGCACTTTGAGAGTTTACAAAGGGCTTTTAAAAAACAACTACATTATCCCATTTGAGCCTTATTACAACCTTGTGACAGCAGCTAGATCAGGATTAGTCGGACTAATGAATCCCCTGACGTGGCTCCACCATTCATATTGGCGCTGCGTATTTCCACTGGGCTGAAATGTAGGACTGTAGTTTATGTCATTGTACTTTCAGAGAGTGTGGATGTGAATTGGTGCAGCCACTCTGGGGAGTTAATTATTCAGACTAACTGGGATCTCATTATTATTATTATTATTATTATTATTATTATTATTATTATTATTATTATTATGGAGGATAGCCAGTGAACATTTATGGAACACTTTAAGGGGGCAAAGCACTTTACAAATAATGTCTCTTTGGAGCCTCACAACAGCCCTGGCAGGTAAGTGCTATTATCCCCATTGTACAGGTGGTGAAGTAGACAGAAAGTAAATAATTTGCCCGTCACACAACTGGGAAGTATCTGAGGCTGGATTTGAATTCAAGCTTTGCTAACCCCCTCCAGGTCCAGCTCTCTCTACTGCTCCCCCGCTGCCTGTAGCTGTGACAGGTATTTATCCACATCTGCAGGGTGGGGAAACTGAGGTTTGGAAGAATGATAAGTGACTTCCCCCAGTCATACAGTGTCAGAGACAGGATCCAGACTCAAATCTTCCTAACCCGTGTCCTCTCTTCATTCGCTGGATGATGCATTTCCTCCGTTCCTGTGGAGGGTGCCACTGTGCTCTAGCTACCCAGATTCACAACCTTGGTATGAGTCTCATCCCCATAATCAATCAACTGCCAAGTCTTAATGGACAACCTGACCTCACAAAGCCACCACTCATCTGTCCTCTTGTTGGTGTTTGTCCTTCGTTCTCAGAGGACCTGTGATGTCATGACGGTGATGTCTGGGTTTTGGAGTGAGTTGGATTTGGAGTGAGTGGGATTTAAGCGAGGCCATCAGAGTCCAGTGGTGGGAGGAGTTGGGATGCCTAGAGATGACTCAAACCAGTACCACATCCTCATTTATCTTCCGCTTCCAGTCTCTCTGGCTTCCCTCCCTAAGCCGTCCTCCACAAAATGATCTTAACTCACAAGTCCAACCAGCTCCTCCCCTGTAGAACCTACATTGGGTCCTCGTGGCCTCTAAAGTAGCTTGGCAAAGAAAACTCATCGCAATCTTCCTCCAGCCTGCCTGTCCAGAGTCATTTCATCTCACTGAGCCAAACTGCCCTCCTTGCTTTCTCGCCCCTCTTCATCCACCCTGGAGTTCCCTCTTCTTGGGGTCAGATGGTTTATCTCAAAACCTCTGTTCATAGACGATGGTGCTTAGGCAAGCCGCGTCTTCATTCCTCTTCAGGAATGTTCCTGCCTTCCTTTGCCAAGCCTCCAGGCTGGATACCTTCTTTGGGTTCTTTCTATGAGTTATCTTCCCCCTTTAGAATGTAAGCTGCTGGAAGACAGGAGGTGTCACTCTGCCTGTACTTGAGTTCTCAGTACTTAGCATGGCGCCTAGCACATTGTAGGTGTGGCCTCTCATCTCTGGGCCTCTACCCACAGGCTGCTTCTCTGGAGACTCCTGGCTGCCCCACCCTCCCACCTCTACTTTTTAAATCCTTAGCTTCCTCCATATCACATGCTGAGATCTTGCTCTCTGTGGAAAGCCTTTTCCTTTATACTCCTAATGAGCACTTTCCTGCTTTTCCCATAAATCCCATGCTGGACGGCATGGAAGCACTTTATGATAAATACTGTTTTTCTGTTGGATGTTATCACCAGCACCTAGACCTAGCAGAGTATCATTCATAACAGGCAGTTAATAAGTACTTGTTGGACTGTTCAGTTGAATAAATTAGTAATGAACCTGTATCTGTCATTGAAAGCAATGAGATATTAAAATTCCATACATTCCTAGGCTGTTCTTTAGGTTACAATTCCTGTACTTTGAAAAGCAATGAGAATAATTTCCTTTTGTATAGAATTTTTCATAATGGTAGTGTTTCCAACTACCATCAAACACGAGCAGACAGAATATGATGCCCCCTCACCGTTTGGGTAGGATGGAAAAGTGTTGACACCGGCTTCAGAGTGCAGTCACACCATGAATCTCAGACTCCCAAATAGGCCGTGTCTCCCACTCTACCCTCTATCATCATTTTTTTCCCCCAATCTGCATTTTATAGTGAACAGATAACATGCCTGTTCACATTCACTGACATTGAATGACTTACTCCTTTATACCTCTGTTTATTTTGCTTTATTCTTTGGAGAGATAGAAATTTTATGTCTTTTGTCAAGGCTCTTTTCAAATCTGTGGTAATCTGGATATCCTTATGAAATATCAATACTAGGTGTGAAATAGCTTCTGCAAAGCTAGACATGGACTGTTGCAAGCATGTGTCTGTCCTGGGCCATGCCACAGATTTGGGAGATGCCACAGAATTAAGGTTCTGTTGTGAGAAAGGAATTGACATAAAAACCAGTGATGTAGGGTCTGTATTGGATCGGTCATTTTTAGTCATGTCTGGCTCTTGGTGATCCTGTTTGGTATTCTCTTGATTTGCCATGTCCATTTCCAGATCATCTTACAGATGAGGAAACTGAGGCAAACAGGGTTAAGTGACTTGCCCAGGATCATACAGCTATTGTCTTAGGCTGGATTTGAGAGTCTTCCTGACTCCGGGTCCCATACTCTGTGCACTACAGCACCACCTAGCCGCCCTGTAGAACTAGAAGAAATGTTCATAGATGAAGAAGCTGATGCCCTCTGAAGGCTAAGTGACTTGTTCTGACTTATGAATGGCTGAATTGTATTTCAGTTCAAAGTCCTGGGGCTCCCAGGCCTGGCCTTCTACCCCAATGTTGCTTACAAGAGCCCTCCCTTACTCCTTCAAGGACCCTGGCTCTTTTTCTAAGTTCTAGAGTGTACGTTCATCTATAGCATTCATAAGCTATACGTTAAAAAATAATAATAATTTAGAAATAACTCAAACAATGCTTTGTTTATAGCTTCATTGAAGAAAAGTTAACTTTAAAATTGGAAGTTTTAAGAATCAATTGCCTACATTCTAATTTTAATAATTAATGTTATCAGTTGAGTTGACAACTAATATTATCCCCAAAGATTCAAGAAACTTCAAAGCATCTCTAGTCAAAGAATGCGTACTAAATTGGATAAAAAGAATTAGAACCAATGAATACTGACCAAGTACATGGGCATGTTGGAAATACCATCACTGGTTTTCAAGTGTTGTCACTGGGCAAAAGAGATGAATTATCTGTGTCTGTGCTCATTTTTCTATTTACCATGAAATTTGGTGAGCTAGCTAAGTGACAGCAGTATCATAGATTTCAAGCCAGAAGGTACATTTTTTTTAGCTCATCCGCACCAAATCCCTCATTTTATAGAGGCTCAGTGAAGGGAAAAACTGATTTGAAGCTAAGTTCTGAGATCCTGATTCCTCTTTCCCTGTAAGTCACCCCCTGATATTCCTGGGGTTGTGTTCCTGATGGCTCCCCAGGATATGGGGGCCTCAGCTGTAACAGAAGTCAACCCTTTACCGAGCCTGTCAACAGTTTACAAATGTGACAAGACGATTACACCAATCAAGGTCCCTTATTTAGTATTTTTTTTCTTTGTGGAAATGACATAGCATTTTTTCCAAGTCTCTAATAAAAAGAGCCTTAACTTTCCTAAGCTGACATTTCCAAACTTCATTATATAATAATATTAATAATAATAACTCATTAACTTATTTAATGTAGGTGAAAAGACAAAAAAAAAGGCACCATACTAGTGAGGATTTAATAATTACCCAGAATTTTAGCAGTACATGTAGCATTATGTTATTTAAGGAAAAGATCCAAATTCTGCAGTAGAGCAGATATTATATTAAAGAATGTAATAAACCAAGGACAGTGATCATTTTTAACAGATGTATTATTTTGTATACCAGGTGTCATGTTGGGTTTTTTTAAAGCTATATTAGTTGTTATAAGTTCTCAATAAACAGAGAAGATGGAGATTTCATGTTTTGTAACATTTATTTAATACTTTTATTCCATGAGTTGGATGCATGATTCTTAAATCATTTTGAAAATATTGATTAATGCGTATGCAGTTTTACAAGCAGATGAAGTAATTATAAAAAAATTATTTAAATTGCAGTTGACCTTTAGTCACTTGTCCCCTGGAATCTAAATTGGTTTAGTCGTTTATGAAACCCCATATAATTTTTTTTTCAATCCCTCATTTCAGACAAATGGGCAAGACTAGATTCTGAATCGTCAATTGAGAGTTACATGAATCGTTTAAAGGCAATTTCACGCCCATCTGGGCCGCTCTAGGAGAAGCTCCCGTCTGTCAGCTGCCACCAACATTGCTTTGTCCCTTTAGCAGAAAAGAAGTGTGTGTAGTTGTATCAGAGCTATCTCATGCTGTCAATATCTGGAGGGGTTTGGGGAAAATATATATATATATATATTATATAATACTATATTATTATATAATAATAAAATATATAATATATATATTAAAAATTCTGTATCCACCATTCATTGGCACACTCAATACATACTTGGTGAATTGAATCATTATGGCACCAGCCCCAAGAGTTAGATAGATGTAACATTATAATATCACAGTGTTTTATCTTGAAGAGTCATTCACAGATCACTGTAGATTTGAAATCGAAGACTTGCGAAATCACAGGTCAATGGGTGAGTATTTCAGAGATCCGTCTCCCGAATTACTATTAAGGGACTGACTTTCAGAACCACTGCATGGTATTTATTCATCACATGAACCAGAAGCTGCTTCTGTTCAAAGAGGACATTGAGGAAGCTGGGTCATCTGTTCGTGGATAGAGTTTTCTTAGGAAATCAAACTGAGAATGAATAAGCCCTTTCTTCTGGGCTTAGATAGGAGCAATCCCTCAGTCTGTCTGGGCCTCATCTGTGGAATGGACTTATTAGCAGAGATGATCCCTAAAGGCCTGGCCAGCCGGGAAAGGGAACAAGCATTTGTTAAGCTCCTACTGCGTGTTCCACCCTGTGCCAAGAGCTTTACCATTATCTCCTGTGATCCGCACTACAGCCTTAGGGAGGAAGGTACTGTTACTGTTCACATTCTATAGTTAAGGAAACTGAGGCAGGTGGAGGATAAGTGACTTGCCCAGGGTCACACAGCTATTAAGTGTCAGGGTTTGAACTCAGGTCTTCGGGCTCCAGGCTTAGCACTCTACGCCTTGTACAATGTAACTGCAGCTACCGTAGCTTTAGCTGTGATTTTGTGCATTTCTGTTCAGTTATGCATCATGTGGAAGACAGATGTACCACACTCAGGCCCCTTACAACTTTGTTAGGGAGACAAGATTTAGACATTTGAGAATAATTGTTTGATTGAATTCGGACAATTGGAAAAAGTCACGTCCTTATTGTAATCAAATGCCAAAACAAACAGGACAGGCAGCCGTTTGAATTATGAGAAGACTGAGATTGAAGGAACAAATCGGCCAGGTCTGGATGTACTTTCTGGGCATCCATGGGAACCCATCGGGTTCTTCCCACTGTCACCCACCAGGATCCTGGAATCAGATTTGATTGTTCTCCATTCTGCCCTTTTTACTACCTGCCTTGCTGTGTACCTGTTCTGGTATGGATCCCATTCCGCTCCTAGAGAGTAAGCTCTTTGCGCAAAGGAATTGTTTCGGTTTTTTTGCTTCTCTGTCTCCAGAGCCTAGCACAGGACTTGGGTCATTGTAGACTCTTAGTCACTGTTGCCGTGCAAAACTGTTGGTTAGAATGCTGGTATGGTTTCTTAGACCCTGAAGGGTGCATTTACATTTGTAAGCAAACTGAAGGGCCCTTAAATCTTAATCTATCACCTTGGACCTCTTTGTTCCAGTATCCTCTCCTGTGCATTTGAGATCTCAGGGAAGGGCTCCTCCCTCCAACCTGCAGATGACAAGCCTTCCTGCCTTTCCCTTCTCTTCCCCCCCTACCCCGGCCCCCACAAAAAATTTTGAGTTATTGGCAAACCCTCAAACACTTTTGCCATTAACATTCATCTGTGCTTGTTTTCACAATTCACGGTTCATTTTTGCAGTTGTCTTGTGTTCAGTGCTGGCTGTTTGCCCTTCTGTGTTAGACAACGATTTCAAGTTTGAGAAATTGTTTGCTCATGTGAAGTGGCTTGTGGGAGCCTAAGAGGGCTTTCTGGGTACACCCCACTTGACAGTTCTCTTTTCACTTGAAGGCTAAATTGGCATTTGCACATCTGTCTTCAGAGGTGGTTCTGAAGCTGTGGGCTTTGGGTAAGAGAGCGGGAGCCACAGGAGATTGTCAGAATGCTTGGGAAAATTAAAAACGCCGAAACACTGTAGGCTGTGGAGTAAACATTCAGAAGTTCTATTGACACCTCTTTAATTGTTCTTCTCAGTTTTGATGGAGGGAAGTTGTGCCCTAGGCTGCACCTGTCTTCGTGTCTGTAAGATTTACCATTTCCTGTCCTTCTAATTTTCCCCCTCCAATAAAATATCTACAAAAAAGGGGCAGAATTATTCAGACCAAAGCTGTATCCTGTCTTTATGCAACTTTTTAAGATCTTGAAACAACCACCCACTTAATGAGCTCTATGGTGTGTGCTCTGTACAACTGATGTTACTTACCAGTAGTGAACCATACGTATGTGACTCTCTTTGCCCAGCAAGGGGGCCATATGTATCTTATCAGACCACTGATAAAAATGTTAACTTAGTACAGTGGAAAGCTCAGAAAACTGGGCCACTCCCCTGGCGTAGACAGGGCACTCAGGTTGGAATTCAGTATTTCAGGGTTTGGATCCCCCTCTGCTACTCAGTAGCTTTGTTATGACCTCAATCACTCTCTTTAACCAGCCCGGGCTGTCGTTCCCTCGCCTATTAAACGAAGAGGTTGAGTTGTGTGGTCTTTGACGTTCGTTTCTGCTCTAAGATCTGTGATATACCACGATTCTGTCTCGTCACTTTGCTGGTTCTTAATTTTGTCACTTACAGAATAACTTAGTTGGGTTTCATGAGGTTTCTTCTGAACACTAAATGTGGTATGCTGTGATCTTGAGTTATCAAACTTTTAATGGTTGGTTACTCTTTGAATCTGGCCGTTCAACCAATTCCAAATTCACCTGAATTATGGTATTGCCTAATCACATTTTTCTTCTTTTTTTAAAAAAAATTATTCTGAACTTAATAAATACTAAATAAAATGAGCATCTCCATGCACACAGCTAAACAGGAAAAGAAAATTTGAAATAAAAGCAGAACACTCATCCAGGCTTTCCTCTCCTTTTCTATCACATGTTCTAAGAAAACTTGATTTCTTCCCCGAGTTCTCATTATTTCCATTGGAAGCAGATAATTAGTTTGGTTTTTTTTTCAGTGAAGATCATAGGCACTTAGACTTAGAACTGAAATAAACCGTGGTTTTACTAGTGAGGAATATGAGGCCCAGAGAGGATGAGGGACTTGGTTCACATCCACACAGCTAGGAAGCATCGGGTGGAGCAGATTCAAACCCAGGTCTTCCCGATTCTGATTTCAGCGAAATAGCCACTATGTCATGTTGCCGCTCCAGAAAAGAAATTTCCCTAGATTGAATCCTCTAAATTTAGAAGGGTGAAATTACTGTTAAGCCGACGTAAAAAGTTATTGTCCTGCTTTGGCAGATGTCTAGATAATTGAAGTCTTCCTTTAGTTACTGTAACGTGCTTTTAACCATACGTGGTCACTTCCCAGACTTCTCTTTCTCTTCTCTCTGGTTGGGCTGATGGATGTCGCCACACAAATGCTTCCTGCCATAATTCTTCTCTTGTAGCCTTTCTTAGTATGAGCTGCCACTCTTCCGCATCACCACCGCCACTGTCCCAGCCACCTTCTAACAGCCATTTTTATTTTGAAAAGGTCCAGCTTTTAAATTGTGGGTCTTACTCTCGCTGGTCTTGGCTCATGATGTCACATTTGCCTCCTTATTTTAGCATTTCAGATTTATCTTGTCTCATGCCCACATTTTGTGCGTTTGTCTAAGCCGTGGGTCTCATTAACTTGTTGCCGCCCATTTTCTTAGTTTTGTTTTGGTGTCTTTTTTCTGTTATTCTCGCTAAGCTTTGGCTGCTCACCATGGTATCTGCTTTGGTTTATTAATATTTGGCCACTTTTCCTCACTCTTTTCCATTTAAAGCCCTTTGGATTAGGTGATTTGTATGAGATTTTGAAAGAGATGCAGAGTCAGGGGATGGGCTTAGATTAGAACATCCTTCCACTCTAGATAACGTCAGTAAAAAGGATAGAATGTTTAATTTTTCTGCCTCCTCTGTGGGGCTGTCTTCCCTTTCATCCTTTGTCCTAAGACCCAGTGTTCTCTGCTTCCTTCCTGATACCCCAGCCTTATTCTGTGTCTGTTTCCTCTTACAGAAAGGGCCATCGCAAGACATGAAGTGCGTGAAATTGAACAGAGGCATACGATGGATGGTCCTCGGCCAGATGCAGCTTTGGATGAGGAGGAAGACATGGTGATCATTTATAACAGAGTCCCTAAAACTGCAAGCACTTCATTTACCAACATTGCCTATGACTTGTGTGCAAAGAATAAGTACCATGTCCTTCATATAAACACCACTAAAAACAATCCGGTGATGTCCCTGCAGGATCAGGTAAGCTCAGGGCATAACTGCCCATTGATAGGTGTTTTCTCAAAAGTTTATTTACCATCACTACTCTGAAGGAGCATCTCATTTGCAAGAAATGTATATTTCTTATCTCTTCTGGCTCCCACAAGCGTCTTAAGGACTGTGACTTGTACAGTTTTGTGACCTGTGCTACGCCTAGGATTATGCCTTACACCTAGTAGGAGGTCAATAAAATGGTGGCACAGTGAATAGAGCACTGGACTTGGAATCTGGGAAACTCATTCATCTTTATGGGTTCAACTCCGGCCACGGACACTTGCTGCCTGTCTATGATCCAGAGCAAGTCACTTTACCCTGTTTGCCTCAGTTTCTTCCTCTGTAAAATGAGCTGAAGAGGAAATGGCAAACTACTGCAGTATCTCTGCCAGGAAAACCCAAAATGGCATCATGGAGAGTCAGAGACAAATGAAGGGACTGGCCGGCGCAACAAGAATGTTTGTTGAATATTGAACGAGTTGTTTTCTTTTAAGTAGAGAGTAAGCTTCCCAGTTAAATGTCCTTCGACAAAGATGCACGCTGTTTCACAGTGCTAAAACAGAGGCTATATAATTAATATGATTCTATTCCACAAGCATCATTTAGCGTCTTTGGGCCCAAGGCATTACGCCAGGCATTGAGGAGAGAAAGATGGAAAGATGAGCCAGGTTTTGACTTCAGGAAGTTTTAGCTAAATGAGATAACGGATAGAAACCACTTTGCAAACCTCACAGTATCATAAAAATGTTGTCTGTTGTGGTCAGAGCTAACCTCAGTTATTTGCATTAGTTAGCTCTCAAGGTGACACATTCACATTATCTTTTATCATTATCATCATCCTCATTACATAATAATGATAGATCTTTTATTAATTCAAGGATCTGCAGCTGTGTTGGGTGGGCTACCGCGTCTACTGTTGAACTCGGTGGTCTTTGACAGTTGTTGTTGCTCAGTCAGTTTAGTTGTGTCCAACTATAATAAAATGTTTTTGGATAGTACTGATTCATTATATAACCTCTCTTTTGGTGCTGTGGAGTAATGTGCAGCCTGCTGAAGGATGTTCCATTAGGGAGTTTACTCGGCTGTTATTCTTAAAAGGAAACAACTCATTCATTCAACAATCATCCTTTCAGTGGTGTCTGACTCCCCATGACGCCATTTTGGGGTTTTCTTGGCAGAAACATGGAGGTGGTTTGCCATTTCCTTCACTAACTCATTTTATAGATGAGAATACCAAGACAAACAGGGTTGTTATTTGAGAGTTGTCGCAGCCAAAAAAGTTAATCCATTTGAAGCCTACCTTAAGCAAGGTGGTGTGAAGCCTCTCCAAACTTAGAATTTAACTGGTCCTCAGACAGAGAGCTAGTTCATCACCAGGTCTTTACCCAATGGAATATAATACAAGTCATTGTGTTTTAACTAATGATGTAAGTAGTTTTTATTTGAAGAATATACATATAAAATATATACATAGAAAATTCTAGACAGTAATTATGACCCAATTTGTAACTGTCTTCATCCATCTCAGCTCAACTTTTTGTAATTTTTTTGAATGAATGGTCCTTCAAAGCTTCAGGAAGTCAGAAATCATATCTTTTTAAATTTGTTGTGTCCATGGAATCGTAAAATCTCAGAATGAGAAGGGACTTTATAGGATCATACAATTCAACTCATACGTCAGCAGGAATTCACTCCTTCTACCCCAAAGATTTAAACTCCTTAACAACATAGTAAATCTTGTAATTTTTGTAGCTGAAAAATGGAGCCACTTCTGTTTTCACTGTACCCATTTGGTGGTCATCCAGATCCCGAATAAATTGAATTACGGGAAGCTCTTTGTCTCCCAAAGCATTGTATTCAGTAAGTATTTGTCGAGTGAGTGGTTTGATTTTAAGCAAAGTGTGAAAAGACTTAATAAATAATCAAGGAGCACAGATGGCTTACAAATAAAGAAATACACATAGTAAACCATCTCATGGAAAGTTCAAATAGCCTTTTTAGCTGCAAAATAAATTAGGATTAAAGTGACTAAGTTACCATTTGATACCTAGTAAAATAAGTAAAAATTATCACCTCTAGTGATGGATAGGATGCGAGGAGGAAACAGGCGCACTTATACGTTGTTGGCAAAGTGAATGGGTTCATTCTTCCTGTATTATGATCTGACTTGATGTAACCAAAAGCTGTAAAACCATTTTTACCTTTTCTTTGGACAGTTCCACTTGAGAATAATGGCCCAAAGAAGGGGAGAGGGAATTGGATCTAAGACTTCATCGGAAGGAGATTCCCTCAGCCAGGGCAGGTCGGCATCCTCTATGCAATTTAATGTTCTTAAAAATGAAAGGGTTCCCTAGAGCAAAGCTGGCCCACAATGCTCACTCCTGAGTGCCAGCGATCAGATTAAAATAGCTGGGAAATATTTTAACAAAATAGATAAAAATACAACAAAATATTGATAATATAACATTTTAAAACTAATTCATTTTGGGACCAAAGAGATCCTTACTTGTGGTTTAATGGCCCCCATTTCTATTTCAGTTTGACAACATTGGCCTAGAGCATGGAGGTTTAGTGACTTATTCAAGGGCTCACCACCAGGATGAAGGATTTGAACTTGAGTCTTCTTAGATCCAAGGCTGTCTCTTTGTCTGCTACAACACACTGCCTTTCCTTTCTGACAGTGGTTGTTCGGGTTTTGTCTTTTTTTTTTTTGGAGACAAAGTGACTTGCCCAGGATCACACAGCTATTAAGTGCCTGAAGCTGGATTTGAATTCAGGTCCTCCTCACTCCAGGGCTAGTGCTCTATCTACTGCACCACCTGCTTCCCCCCCTTTCCTTCAGTACTCTTAAACATTTGTGTGAGAGAAAGGATGGGAGATGGGCTGGAATTTTGAAACCTTCCCTTTGAATGGCCTCCTTTGGAGTCAGGTGTCTTCTGACCGTGGCCTTATTAAGAAGCTGTTCATAATAATCCCATAATTAGGATAACATTTTCTCCATACGAAAAGAGTTAAAATTGTTCCTTTATAACAGAATGAACTGTTATCACACAATTTGGCCTAAGTGCACTCTCCACACTGAAGCAAAAGACTGGAATAGCAGCGGCCCAGAAGGCTCTGATAGACCTGCCTTGGCAGGAGCTGTTTGCGAAGGCTGGTCGTCTACACGCGTCATCTGTCCCTGTTATTCTTGGCTGCTGCGCACTGCGCTCTCAGTCACTACCGTTCCCATCACCAAAATCTACCGCCCTCCGCCAAACCAAATAAATCTGCTAAATGAAAAGAAACACGAGCTTATTTAGCTAAGTGGGTCATAAAAACGATACATTATGTAATGTGGCCCATCTCAAGGGTAAGTGCGCTGAGTGTCTGGCTTTTATATGGTGTTCAGCAGGTTTTCAGTCCATTTGCATTACTGCTTCTCCGGCTCCTTGTTTCTAAAGGAGCTCTTTCCTAAGGCTGCAGAACAATTTGGAGATTGCCTCAGTCCTGTCGTCTAGCAGCACCCCCTTAGCTCCATTGTCCCTCTGTGAGGGCTTCCTTTGTGTTCGTTCTGGGAGTTGATTGGCCGGCAGCGGCATCTACCATTTTATCTCACAAGCGCCTCAATATGACATTGACAGGTATCCTGCCCTCATACATTTTCCTAATTTCGTTTGGTTGAAAAGAAGCTCCTCTTTTTCTCTCAATAGCTTGTTAGTTGTAGAGAAAAATAAAATCGAGCAGTAGGAAAGAAACATAAAAGCCATCGCCCTGAATGCAGAATAACACTTAGAGGGTAGCTTTGTGGGGCAGCTGGGGGATTGCTCTTGAAAACATGAGGACAGATGACTTCAGAACGAGCTTTATACCTCATGAGGAGCTGTGGATCAAGAAATTACTTTAGAAACAGTTAAGGCTTGGACCTGTCTATGCAAGGACCAAACGCATTATCTAGGGACTTGCTTTCCTATAAAAAAACTAATCCTTCAAGCAGTCCACAGCTATTCTCCCTCTCCCTCTCTCTCCTCCCTCTCTCTCTCTCTTTCTCCCTCTCTCTCTTTCTCCCCCTCCCTCTCTTTCTCCCTCTCTCTCTCCCTCTCCATCTCTCTCTCTCTGTCTCTCTCCCCCCACCCCCATCTCTCTCTCTCTTTTCTTTTGGAGGGATGTTGAAGAACGTGAAAAAACATTTTATTAAGCCATTATTTTCTGAATTGTTCTAAGACCCAGGCTTCCAGTGTGTGACCAGCGTCGACCTTATTCACCCCAGGGTGCATGCTCCTTGAGATTTTTAGCAAAAAAAAAAAATGTTTTTAGCCAGTGTCACTGTTGTTCAGTCATTCCAGTCCTGTCTTTTGGTGACCCTGTGTGGCGTATTCTTGGCAAATATACAGTAGTGGTTTGTCATTTCCTCCTTTCAGATGAGGAAACTGAGGGAAACTGGGAGAATGGACTTGCCCAGGGGTAACAGAGCTAGTAAAAGTCCCTCAAGAAGATGAGTGACACTCTGTCTGCTGTGTCTCCCAGCTGCCCTTTGGCCAGTCAGCTGGTGCAGATGTGCCAGCAGGATCTTAGGAGGTGGAGAGGGAAGGGCCGGTGGAAGTTAATGCAGCCCTTTAATCTTACAGATGGGAGGAGAAGGAAGCACCTTGCCAGAGGTCACCCAGTGGTAAGTGGACAAGGCTGGACTTGAACCCAGGTTCTCCGAGTTTTTCACTTACACTGCCCTGAAGAGGTTTAAAAGCACTTTTGTTCACCTTATTTCAATTTACTTACTTGATCCCCCAAATGGTCCTTCCTAATGGGAGGAATTATTACAGCCCATTTTAAGAGAAGGAGCCTGAGGTTCAGAGAGTGTGAGTCCCTCCCTGACAGACTCGAGGTCCGGCTGGCAGCTCGCCAGACCCACCCTCGTACCCGCTTCTCTGTCTCTGTTCATGTCCTTGCATAGCCTGAGCTCCTCCCGTTCTTTCATCCTCTGTGTCCAGTTAGTGGCTGAGGAAATCCTTTCAGTTCTAGGTCCTGGTGTCAGAAACCTAAGGATCCTCACGGGCCACAGAGGGACTTAATTTTGAGATGGAATGGTACCTGTGTTGTATTGTATTTTTATTTTGTTAAATGTTTCCCAATTAGATTTTAGTGGTGGGAGTGGCCAGGGTGGCACAGCACCCACAGGCCTTGTATCGGGCACCCCAGCCCGCAGCATCTCTTGCATCATTCCCTTGGTTGTGCATAGCTACTTACAAATAGAGGAAAGCTAGGTGGTGCGATGGATAGAGTGCTGGGCCTGGACTCGGTCTGACCTAAGTTCAAATCCTGCCTCAGATGCTGTGTGACCCTGGGCAAGTTTCTTCACCCTGTTTGCCTCGGTTTCCCCATCTGTAAAATGAGCTAGAGAAGGAAATGGCCAAATATCAGCAGTATCTTTGCTAAGAAGACCCCAAAAGGGGTCTCATGAAGAGTCAGACGGGACTCAGACAACTGAACAACAACGCGTAGTAGCCCCCTAGTTGGTTTCCATGCTGGACCGTTCTTTAATTCAGTTCAACAAACAGCTGACCTGGGCCTTGGGGAATGGAGATCACACATGGGAGTGGCACAAAACCAAAATGTTATAATGGAGTCTCCCACCTGGTAGCCTGGGAGATCATTAAGGCATTGTCGAATGCAGCCAACTGCCTCAAAATGAGGTATTTACTGATAGTCCCACCTCTGCTGTCTTCAGATCGATGGCTCGTTTTTGGAAAATTGCTTTCTGTTAACCTTTCCCTTGGTAAATTTTGTTTTAATAGAACAAACAAAAAATCAATTCTGTACCTCAAAAAAGTAAGATAGAATAACATAAAATGATTATTGCAGTTGATTCTATATGCAACCATACCCATCTGTGATTTGTCATGTGCAAAAAGAAGGGAAGCAGTGTGTCTTAACCTGATTAAGGAGTGCCTGGGAGTCCCCTTTGCTTTCACCAAATTAGTTTATAAAAACAACAACACATGAATTGTCATACAACCTTTAGCTTTTACTGAGTCTTTGACATGGTCACATTCATCTACTTAATACACTATTACTATTACAGCTTAATTTATACTTAATTATAATTATAAACTTCCCTAACCAATGACAAGCAACCCTGATTGGTGGACATTGAATGAAGAAGTGGACTAAAAGTTCTCAGCTCCTCCTGCTGAGAACTGGCTTGATCCTGAGATTCAGTCCCCCTCCCACACCCAGCCGTCTGGGCAGGGGGGGCCTTCTCCGTGTGGCCCTCTCTAGTTCTCTCCTTCATGAGTTGAGTGGCCCCAGAGTCTGACAGAGGAGACCAAGGAAAGGGGGTTCCCCCTCCACACTGGATTCTGTTTATGCTCTAAAGAGAAATTAGGTGTAATTAATTATTATTATAGCTTAATACAGCTATTGTTATTACAATTATTACATAGTATGATTTTTGCTCTTCAGGTATTCAAAAGGTCCTCCTCCAATCTCAGCCTCTTTCTGTGGATTCACCTCCAAATGATCCTCCGTTCCCCCCCCCCCTCTGTCTCTGTCTCTCTGTTTTTGTCTCTCTGTCTCTCTCTGTCTCTCCCTCTCTCTCTCTGTCTCCCTCCCTCCCTACCCCCCTCTCTCTCTTCCCCTCTCTCTCCCTCTCTCTCTGTCTCACTCTCTTTACACACACACACACGTGTTTATATTATCTTTCAGTCTCTCCATGACAATAAGTTCCATAATTGTCTGTTCCTATACATCATGGTGATTACAACCAAATCTTCTGTCATGTCACTAGTAATGGAAGTTGATCTATTAGGAAACTGGTCTTACCCTAATATCGTGTATGTGCTATTTTCCTCAATGATCAAATGAGATTACAGGTAATGCCCTTTTGAAAATCTTAAAACACCACAGTAAATGTTCATTCTTGTTATTGCTAAACAAAGCTAAAGCTCATGGAAATTCACATATTTAAAAAGAGTTATTTGAAGAGCTTTATTCCATAATGGATCTCCCTGGAGGATCACAGTTGTTGAAATACATCACAAAAATGTGCTAGTCTTATCTGCTTCAGGCCATGGGGCCGGGGGCCAGTCGGAAGCTCCTGTCTTATACACTGGCCTTATTCTGAATCACCCCTTCTAGTTAGTTTTGTTGTCAAGATTCCCCAATAAAGCAACCTTCTTGCCCTCCCATTATAACACCTGTAAATGATACTGAGACCACCCTGTGCACACCCAGTGGCCCATATACTGAGTCCTGGGCAAAATGCAGCCAGTCCCAGAGAAGGAAGGAGCAGGAGCACAGTAACTGCTTATAGCAGGGCGCCTGTCAGTCAGGGCAGATGGAATAAGCTTAGAGCCACCATCAAGGCCACGTGCGTTTTCTTACCGTCTCTCAGGTGGTAGGAAGGTTATCATTTTCAAGTGATTAGAGCGACCTATTCTGCTTCGTATCTCCCCTAGCACCTAGCCCAGGACAGTGTACATAGTAAGGGCCCAATAAATGTTTATTGAGTGGAATTAAATGTGTATACTTCATAGACAGTGATTATGAGCCAATTTGTGGACTGGTCTCAAGAGTCTCTTCTCATCTTTACTAGTAATTGATATATATATGAGTGTGTGCCTGTGTGCAGGTGATGTGTGTGTGTGTGTGTGTGTGTGTGAGATGCATTAAAACCCTAAGACAGAGTTTCTGGGTAATTAATAACCAGTTTATTAATCAGACTAATCAGCAATCAATAAATTCATCATCAGTGGTTTCTCTTGGTAACCAAAGATGATCAGGGAGACTTTGAACACCTTTAAATCCCTTCTGAAAGGAAACTTCCTTAACCAATAAAAATCAGCTCTGAAGATTAAGAGGGAAGTGGGAAATTGGGAAAGAATATTTACAACCAATGTCTCTGATTAAGACCTCATTTTGAAAATATACAGGGAATTGAGTAAAATTTACAAGAATATAAGTCATTCCCCAGTTGATAAACGCTCAAAGGATATGAACAGACAATTTACAGAGGTAGAAATTAAAGGTATCTTTATGCATATGGAAAAATGCTCTAAATCACTATTGATTCGAGAAATGCAAATCAAAACAACTTTGAGGTACCACATCTCCCCAGTCAGATTGCCTAAGATGACAAAACAGGAAAATGACAAGTGCTGGAGAGGATGTGGAAAAATTGGAACACTAGTGCATTGCTGGTGGAGCTGTGAACTGACACAACCATTCTGGAGGGCAATGTGGAACTATGCCCAAAGGGCTATAAATAATTGCATTATTTTGACCCATTAATACCACTTTTGAGGTTGTATCCCAAAGAGATCATAAAAAGTGGAAAAAGGTCCCATATGTACAAAAATATTTATTGCAGCTCTCTTTGTGGTGGCAAAAAAACTGGAAATTTAGGGGATGCCCATCAATTGGGGAATGGATGAACAGGTTGAATGGAATGAACAGGATGAACACATATGAATGTGATGGAATACTATTGTGCTATAAGAAATGGGAAGGAGATGGACTTCATAATTACCTAGAGAGGCTTATATGAACTGATGCTAAGTGAGAAGAGCAGAACCAGGAAAAATTTGTACACAGTCACAGATACATCATATGTGTGACAAGCAACCTT
>CM053593.1:32950388-33017842 GCA_028646575.1 Pseudocheirus occidentalis | reverse complement strand
CATTCAGAGAAAGATCTAGAAAGACCAGAGTTTAAATGGAGACTGAAGTAATACATGCTATCATTCTTTTCTATGTTTGGTTTTTTTTTTCTCTTTTCCCATTGTTCACTCCATTGGCTACAACGCCTATACAACCAGACTATTGCACAATGTGAAAGAGTTTGCAGATCTTATACATGATTGTATGCCACCATGATGGGGGTGGGGGGTGAGGAGAAAGGGGAGAAAAATCTGAAACTCATGTGATTCTGGAACTGAATCTTGTAAACTAAAAGTAAACAAACAAGTCAATTAAAAAAAAAGTAAATTAAAAACAAAAGAAAGAAAATCAACCCTGATTGGTGGACATTGAATGAAGAAGTAGACTAAAAGTTCTCAGCTCCTTCTGCTGATAACTGGCTTGATCCTGAGATTAATTCCCTTCACACACACACACACACACACACACACACACACACACACACATCCACACATCTGAGCAGGGGGAGCCTTCTCTATGTGGCCCTCTCTAGCTAGTTTTTTCTCCTTCATGAGTTGAGTGGCCCCAGAGTCTAACAGAGGAGACTAAGGAAAGGGGGTTGCCCCTCCACACTGGATTCTGTTTATGCTCTAAAGAGAAATTAGGTGTCCCAGTTGGGTGGGATCCTGCCCAACTAATGAGCGTGTGCCTTGAAGGCTGGGAGCCAATCTCTTTTCCCTCAGCCATATCCTTCAGAGTCTGACTGACCTTTTCTGGAATTGGGTTTTAAGACAAACAAAAAGGAGAGAGTGGATAACAAATTAATAATTAGTTATTAACATAATAGCATTATATTTATATGTATACACACACACACTATCTTAGAATCCTGAAATCTTTGACTTGGCATGACAGTTCTGGGCTTGCCTCAGAGCAGCATCCCCTGGTCACAAGGTGATTTTCCTTCTTCATTGTGACCTCTCATAAAAGGTCAAGGGATCTCAGTTTGGTTTTTGTTGGTCATCCTTAGTTTCAGGGAGGAATATGTGGCAGAGGGGGAAAAGGGAGCTTTTGGAGTTTTCCCTGGTTTGAACGGCAGTGGGATATGGTGGGAAGGACCCTGGACTTGGTCAGGACACCTGCCTCTGGTCTTGATCAGTTGTGTGACCATGAATTTCTCCATGTCTTGGTTCCGTCATTGGTAAAACGAGCAGCACTGAGCTCTGTCTGCTGCACGGGGTAGTCATGAGGAACATCCTTTGAAAGCCTCAAAGGGCTTGCTCTGTGAATGCTGGGAGTGAGTAAAGGAAGAGCTCTTCTGGATGCTTGGCTGCTTCTTCTTGCATGTTTCCATTGGAGGCTCTCTCTCACCTAAATGTAGTTGGATGGCACTTTTCTGACCTTAATTGCTCCTCAGCTTTTGAAATGGATCCTTTCCCATCATTTTACTGGATTTTTGCCTGCTGCTGTTGTTTTTCTGTTGTATCCGACTCATCGTGACCCCATTTGGGATTTTCTTAGCAAAGATACTAGAGTGGTTTGCCATTTACTTCTCCAGCTCCTTTTACAGATGAGGAAATTGAGATAGACAGGATTAAGTGACTTGCCCAGGGTCACACAGCTAACAAGTGTCTGAGGACAAATTTGGACTCAGGAAGATGAATTTTCCTGACTCCAGGCCTAGCTCTCTATTCATTAGGCCACTTAGCTACCCCAAGTACACTTCACCAAATGTTATTTGTTCTGGGGGAAAAGTTTTAAATGAAATATTATTAGAGGTCAGTTCTCTGGAACACATGCTATAGTCTGTGCCTTGGATAGATAACTAAAAAAGTATAGGAGAGTTGCATTGGTTACTCTTAATTTATTAAAGGCATTTTTATAAAATGATATTGGTCAGGGCAGTGTTGTGTAGGGACTTTTTTCTCTTGCTTTTTCAACTCCATGGTGATTTTCCTACCAGTTTTAAGATATTTTGCTTTCTTTGACAAACCCGAAGAATTATTTATTGTTTGGAATTTTACCTGGCTCTCGAAGGCCTTCTGTATAGAATTTAAGATTTCAGCATCTCTTACCAAACTTACATTCAAAGCCATTTTATATTAGCCAAACAAGAAAGCAGCTTTTGGCTCTTTTAATTTCCTAAAGAAAATGCTTTCTTTGGGCTTTTCTGTTTACTTAAAATTAAATAGAAAGCTTGAAAAACGTCAGATTAATTCTGAACATCTCAGGAATCAGGATGCATATAAACAGAAGAGCTACAGATATTAACAGCAAGGCTTGCCATTGTACCAGGCAAGTTTTTCCCTAGCAGTTGGTTCAGGATCAAGAGGAATCAAATATTGTTACATTTATCATGTAGCTCAGAGCTGACCACCTAAACATCTGGTTCGCCCTTGTATTGAGACTACCTCGTTGGAGAGCTGGATGAGGCCAAGGTGGGAGGGAGGAAGAACTCCAGAGCAGGCACAGGGGAAGTCATTTTCTGAAAGTCGAGATTTCTTAGAACAAATTATTTAGAAACCGAAAGTAAAAGTTTAGAGGTTTGGTGCTTGCTAACCTTCTCTGCCATATTCAAGGGAAAAGATTTTTAATTATTGGGAAGTGTGGTCCAAACTGCATTAAAGGTCAGAAAACCAATTCAACTGCTGCTTGTGTGGCCCTGGGCAGGTCATTCAGTCTCCTCATCTGTGAAAGGAGGAGATTAGATTGGATCAGCTCTGATGGCCCTTCCCGAGGGTCTCTACACAATCAGGTTTTGGAGCATAGGCCAGTGGGTTTCCACATGTAGCTATTAATTTCACCCCAGGTTTGGGACAGGGAGGTGAGGCAGAGGTGCCAGCTTCCTTATAGGAGAAGAATGTATGGACTTTGTAATCCACCTGAGGATGTGAAAAGTTTGATAAAGTCAGATGATTAAGGTAGCTGGGTGGAGCATTGGATAGAGTTTGGGGCTCATCGTCATGAGTTCAAATCCAGCCTCAGATACTTACTACCTGTGTGACCCTGGGCAAGTCACTTCACCCTTTCTGCCTCAGTATCCTCCTCTGTAAAATGAGCTGGAGAAGGAAATGGTAAGCCACTCCAGCGTCCTTGCCAGGAAATCCCCAAACGGGGTCACAAAGAGTCAGAACAGCTGAACAATAACAATAGTCACATAAGCAAGCAGACCTTCGTGATGCCAGCCTACAATATTCCGTGATATTATTATTCAAGATAACATTGGGTGATTGGCGGATCACAGTGGGTGTGAAGGTGTGTGAGGGCCAGCCTGAGGGAGGAGATCATCCTCTGAGACTTTCCAGGTCGGTTCTTTTAGACAAACCTTTATTGTGTGCCTGCTGTGTTCAGGGAGGGAGGTCTGGAAATGAAGAGCATTGTCCCTGCCCTCAGAGCACTTAGAGTCTAGTCGGGATGAGGTCGAGGAGAAAGGGAGCAGCTCTGCATGGGACAAGATGACCATTGTCTAGTTCCTCAGGCAGGCGTCAGAGCTCATATACTGAGCGCTGTGAGGCTGGCCAAAGGTTCACTCCACAAGTCCTCATAAGGTGAGGCTGAGGTGGGTGAGTCTGAAGAGCGGTGCTTTACCCTTGGCATGCAGGGAGTGTGTGGTGGAGCAAGAACTGAGGGCTGGGGTTCTCATCTGTCCTCATGGTCTACTTCTCCTTCCTCTTTGCCACATTGAATTAAAGAGGGGAACAGTTTGCTTGATGGAAATTGGTTGTCAGATAAGGTTCCAAAGAAGCATGTTGGAGCTAAGTCTTCTTGTGCTGGAAGAGAATGGCTTCAAATAAAAATGGATTCTTGCTGGTGGAGAACCCCACAGCTTTGCCTGACCCTTTCACAGAGGTTTAATCAGGAATGATCTGCCCAGAAAAACAACTTCTATGTTCTCCTAGTAGGATTCAACCGCAGGAGCTTCTCTCTTTTCATTTGTCTTGGAAGTAAAGGGAATAGGTTAGTTTTTGGACCCTCCATGTTAGGGGAAAGGGGCAGGGGAAGGACTGCAGAATCCTTTGTTTTAATTCCCTTTTTAATATTGGCTCCCCAGCTATCACTCAGACACGGAGATGAAAGTACACCATTCCCTATTAATTGTAAACATTTCTTTTTAGCAGCATCTGTTAGATTGTCTTCTCCCAAACCTTCTTTAGACCTTCATTCAAATTTTGCTCATTTTTCCTCACTACATCAGGGAACTATCCTTTCTTGCTTAATCTTATCCTATAAAGCAGTTTTATAACAAGCCACATAAGGGATGTTTATTTTAAGTAAATGAAAGAGTAGGAGTGAGTGGAATGGAGTAGATAGTAATTAGCCAACTTAATAGTAGTACTCATTCAATAGATAGTAATTAGCCAATTGGAATTTGGCCAGGGTAGTCTGGCTGACATTCCCACCCTTTTATGTGGTCAGAAAAAAAAGGTTTTCTAGTTATTTGATTTTTTTTTTTTGTTTTTAACTTAAGTCATCAGAATTTTGAGTTTGATCTGATTCAAATAAAATGTTCTAGGTTCTTGGTGGGACAAACTCTCTCCTTTTCTAGAGGATTGATTTTGGTCTGACTCAGCTAGCACTGAAATTATAAGTGACTACCCCTGCCCAGTCCGGTCTCCCCAAAGGTCTCCTGCCTGATTACTTGCTTATCTGGCTCGGCTCGGGTTATAAAATGTGACAAAAATCACCACTTAAGGTGGTTCTGCTCTAGGCTGGCCATAAAAACATCTCTTTTCATGGACCTTAGCTAATGACCCATTCCAGGACATCTTTCTTTACAGCCTAGCTCAAGCATGACAGGAAAATTCCCTTTGAATCCAAGTACTTTTTAGTTTCTTCTCCTCAAGCTGGTATTTCCAGTTTTCCCTGACTTCATCTAGTCAGTCAGTCAACCAGAATTTATGAAATACCTACTATGTGCTGTGC
This sequence comes from Pseudocheirus occidentalis, assembly GCA_028646575.1. Lineage (NCBI taxonomy): Eukaryota > Metazoa > Chordata > Mammalia > Diprotodontia > Pseudocheiridae > Pseudocheirus > Pseudocheirus occidentalis. Next base: position 33,012,960 of record CM053593.1, on the reverse strand, counting down.
TAAGCCCCAGAGAAACAGAGGTAAAATACAGCCCCTGTTTCCAAGGACTTCACAGCGTCATGAAGGAGACAACGTGCAAAGAACCACATATACACAAGAAATATACAGAATTAATTCCCCCTCTGGCATTAAGGGGGATTTGGAAAGGCTTCTTGTCAAAGGTGGGATTTTAGCTGACACTTGAAAAGTTAGGGAAGCTGCGTGAAAGTGATGAGAAGGGAGAGAATTCCAGGCATGTGATGTAGCCTTTGGGGATGTCTCAGGTTAGAAGATCTTGCGCTTGGGACAGCCAGAAGACCATTGTCACTGAGTCAGAGTCAGTAGTAGAGACTAGAAATGTAGGAAGGGGCCAGTTTATGAAGGACATTAAAATCCAGACACAGGATTTTATTTTCAGTTCTTGAAGCAGTAGGGATGATAAATGGTCAAAAGATATCAAGAGGCAGTTTCCTGGAGTTTAATGAATAGGAGGGTCACATGGTCAAACCTGCACTTTAACAAAGTCTCTTTGGCAGCTGATTAGACCGGGGTAGGAAGAAACTTGAGACGGGGAGACCCACCAGCGGGTGATTGAGGTAACTGTTGTTGTCTGCCGTCAGCCCTCTTGTTTTCCTTTTTGTCTCTCTCTAATTAAATTTTATTTTCAGATCTGCATTCTCCCTATCCCACTTTACCTTACCCTCAGTTGAGAAAGTGAGAAAAACAAAATCTTTGTTAGAAATACGCATGGTCAAGCAAAACAAATTCCTGCGTTGGCCATGCCCCCCCCCCCCCAATTTCTGAGTCTGCTTCAAGTTCATCATGTCACCTATCAGGAGTTGTGAAGCTTGTTTCATCTTAAGTCCTCTGTAATTGTACTTGGTTATCATTTTGATCATAATTACTGAATCTTTCAAACATGTTTCTCTCAAACATTGTTTATTGCATGTTGTTCTCCTAGGTTTACTCACTTTGCTCTGCATCCGTTCATAGAAGTCTGCCTAGATTTCTCTGAAGCCATCCCCTCCATCCCTCCGTAGAGCACAGTAGGATTGCATCATATACATGGACCGTACCTTTTGCAGCCATTCCCCAGTGGAAATGCTTCAGTTTCCAATTATTTACTTTATAACATGGCCAGATCTGTTAACAGTTTCCCCTGCAGTACTTTACTGTACCTGTTGTCCCACAGTTCTTTTAGCATTATCATTTTCCATTCTTGTCAGCCTTTCCAGTCTGGTAAGTGTGAGATAGAACCTCAGGGTTGTTTTAATTTGCATTTCTCTATTTGTGATTCAGAGCATTTTTTTTTTTCATGTGGTTCTTGATAGCTTGAATTTCTTCCTCTGAAAATTGCCTCTGGATGTCTTTTGACCATTTGATCTTGACCATGTTGACCCTGTGGATTGACTTTTATTATAATGTGAATTAGTTTCCCATATATCTTAGAAATTAGACCTTTACCAGAGATACTTACTGCAGAGGGTTTTTTTTCCTATTCACTTTCTTTTCTAATTTTAGCTGCATTGGTTTTGTGTACAAAAACTTTTAAATTATACATGATCAGAATTGTTCTGTTTGCCCTCCGTGATAGTCTCTGTCTTTAGTTTAGTCATAAGCTATTCCCTTCAACAAACTTTTCTGTCTCATTAAGCCTCCCTTTTCTGGAATATGATTCGCTATGATTTTTCCCCTGCATTTTCCAGTTAGGATTTGGTCTGCTACATTTTCTCTCTCTTTATGGAGGATGTGTGTTGGAGGAACTGAGTCCTTAGTACTGAGAAAACAACAGGGAGTGTAGAAAGAAACAAAGGAATGGCTTAAGTTACAGTCGTAGCTTATATTTACATAAACCATAAGTTATCAAGCACTTTTTAAAATTTTATTTTCAATTTATGAAATAAAATAAGCATTTTTACAAATATTTTCTCAGTTGATTCCCATGAGATCTGTCCTTTAGGTAGGATGAGTACCATTCTCCCCATTTTACAGAGAAGGAAACGGAGGTAGGTCCATGGATGTGCCCAGCCAGGTTAGCCCAGTCAGCTCCTACTACATCATTTACCTGTAGCCCAAGGACTTCCATAATGAGGAAGGATTAAAAATAGGAGGCAAATGCAGGCTGTGGGAGGCAGTGTGAAGTTGAGAATACAAGTTTGAGAGCAAAGGCACTGGGGGTTTCAGTTGTTACCAGAAAGCAAGTAACAATCGTCGAGTGAAATGGAGGCACAGGTAACCATAGGTGGAAAAATCGAGACAGACAGACTTAAAAAGGAGAGATGGAAACACGGCCGTGAAAGAATCAGCCCTCCGTCGCTCAAGTGACTTTTCTTACATTCCCATTTTTCTCTGTTTCTAACGGACGACTTCCCCTCTTCCCACCCCCTCCGCCTCCCAATCAGTCATCAGCATGCATTTATTAAGCCCTTACTTTGTGCTGGGCACCGTGCCAGGTGCCAAGAGTGCACAGAATTGTAAAATACATAGCCTTTGGTGAGCCAGCCTCTTTCTCATCATCCCCAATGATACAGTACTTCAGTTTATCCGTGATCTCATCGGTTTGCTTTTCTGTCCGCTGGCGCAGATCCTCACTCATCCATCCCTTCCCATCTTGTGCAGTTCTGCCCCAAGGACGTGTACCCCTACTTGCCAATGCTAGATTGTCCTGATTTGAGTAACTGTGTTATTCAAAATACTAAGATTCTTTCCCTTTAAAATATTCTTTAATTAATAAGCTGTTTATAATGAAAAGACACAACACTTAGGTGTGAGCTACACTTACCCATTCATTCAAAATGGTTTCCAGTTAGTCCGAACGCCTGGTGTTTTCCTATAGTCTAGCAGCGTAAGTATTATGCTCTTCTTCTGATGGACTCGATGACCTTCAAAGGCCCTTCTCCTCTAAATCTGTGATTTTCTGATGCCTCCTTTGCAAAGTCAGGAATTTTCTCAAGACCTGAAATCCTGTGTTTGGGTAGTGTGATAATAATAGTGTTGTCTGTTGTTCACGCATTTCAGTAGAGTCCAGCGCACCATGACCTCGTTTGGTGTTTTCTTAGCAAAAATACTGGAGTGCTTGGCCATTGCCTTGTCTGGCTCATATTACAGATGAGGAAACTGAGGCAAGCAGGGTGAAGTGATTTGTCCAAGGTCACACAGCTAGCAGGTGTCTGAGGTCAGACTTGATCTGACTCCACCGTGCCACCAAGCTGTCCCTAGTGACGTGTGTATTCTTCTCCTTTCAAATCCTCCTGTCCTCTTCTGTTATATATGGGAGACGTTCATGAGTGAGGACAGCAGAACGGTTAGTATTGGAGAGAGCGCTAGGCCCGCACTATCGCTCCTGAGCTGCGCTACCTTGGGCGCAAAACTTCTCAGGATCTTTGAAAAGGAAGAGGTTGGTCCAGCTCTAAGGCGCCTTCTAGTTTTCAGATTCTGTGAAGAGCACACCTTTTCCTTCCCTGTTGCTATAAACCCTTTTGTATCCCAGAAATATAGTCAGTGGGTGTATGGATACTCTCCCTGTAGACTTTACACTGAGAGATCTCATCTTAATCAAAGCAGCAGCCACCCTCTGTGGCCCATCCCCCAGACCCCGAGTGACCTTTGGAGGCCCAGCAAATCCCAACACTCACTGGGAATATGCCGCTCTGGGCCAAATGTGTACTTAAATAGACCCACCGATTAAAGTGCTATTCCTTAGCCTCTTAAGTTTGACTCTGTGTAGTCCCTCCATGGAGAAAGAAATGATAATAAATAATAAATGAGTTGCAAAGCATTTTTCTTTGTAGGTCCTGTGTAGGAGGCATTGTGGGAAGGGGCAGAGGGCTATGGATCTGAGTCAATAGGTCTGGCCTTCAGATCCCAGCTTACTCAGTTTTGTAATATTAAGCAACTTAACTAAGTTCTCAGGGCCAGTTTCCTCATCTATAAAACAGGGAGACTGGACTAAGTAATGGGGCTCTAAGTCCTGGTAGTGGTTTTATCTTGGAATGGTATTGTCTCCATTTTAAAGTTAATGAGGAAATGAAAGGAGAGAAGGGGCTTGTCCAAATTCAATTTCCGTGCCATAGGGACAGCTCGAACCCAGGCCCTCTCTAAATCTAGTGTTCTCACCTGCGAATCCCGATGCCTTCTGTAGCATTTCCAGGAAAGATGCTCAGTCTCCAGTTAGTACGGCCCTAGACTGCCAGAAAGTGGCATCAACCACACTTTAACCTACATGGCACCAGCTTTCCCTTCCTCATTTCTCTCCTTGCCCTCCTGTTCCATTTCCCCACCCCATTCCCTTCTCTGTGTCTAGGCCATAGGACAGAATTGCCATTGGATGTTGGCCTGTTTATTGTCTTCTGGGGAGCAGCCTCTCTCCACGACACTCCCTGAAGAACTAGCATTGAGCCGAGTTTCTTACAACCAAGCATTTGCATGTGCCCTCTTGTGGGTAACAGGTACAAAGGTAAGTGCTTAGAGCACCGGGCCTGCGGTCAGGAAGACTCATCTCCCTGAGTTCAAATCTGGCCTCAGACACTTACTAGTCTTGTGACCCTGGGCAAATCACTTAGCCCTGTTTGCCTCAGTTTCTTCATCTGTAAAATGAGCTAGAGAAGGAAATGGCAAACCCCTCCAGGATCTCTGCCAAGAAAACCCCAAATACAGGGTCATGGAGAGCCAGGCATGATTGAAACAACTTGAAGAACATTAAAGTTGGGGGAAATACTTTCCAGACTGTGGTCTTCTTGTTTTTACCCCCTCTCGCTTCTTGTCGTCTGACTGTCTGCGGTACCTGGTGGTACCACACACCTAAGGACCAGGATGAAAAAGGAAGTCTAGAAAGTACAGAGAAAGTCCCTTTTAGTAAAAATTTTGGAGAACTTAGAGGAAGATAAAAGGAAGGGCTAAAACCAGGTCTGGGGATTTCATCATTATCACACATAACATGTCTTCTGTTCGGGGTTTGTTTCATAGAGAAAAAAATCCTTTATATGAAGATCAAACTCATATTAATAATAACCAACATATCCAACTTCACGTCCCTGCACAAGAAGCCTGTTAGTTCTTCCTGGTTGATGAATCTTTAATGTTTGTTCCCCCAGTTACTGTATTGAACCATACCAGAAAAAAAGGTGCCACCCTAAAGTGAGATTTCTTTGAAAGGAAAAAATATATACAAGTATATAGACTGGAAAATTATGTCACCTACTAGCCATCATAAGATGTTATACATTTCTTTTTTCTTAAATTTTTGGAGGGGGGAAGGCAGGGCAATTGGGGTTAAGTGACTTGCCCCAAAGTCACAGGGCCAGTAAATGTCAAATATCTGAGACTGAATTTGAACTCAGTCCCTCCTGACTCCAGGGCAGGAGCTCTACTCACTGCATCACCCAGCTGCCCCTAAGCAATTCTTATTTGGAGAAATAGTGAAACCCAGATGGGACTGTGGGACCAGTGTGGTCCTTCTGCCCTCTTCCCCAAGCTCTCTGGTTTTTTACAGTCCAGGTTCTCTGAAATGTGACATTCTCCTGAATCTTTACATCTTCACCTTGCCTTCCAGTATCTTGAGGTATTATCTCAGTTGTAGCCATGAGAGTTTACTGTTCAGCATAGGCTTCCTCTTATCATCCGTGAATGCTCAGTGATATGACCGTGGGCCTGGCGCTACCCAGGGATGTCTTGCACTTAAGATGACTTGATAAGTTGTCAGAATTTTTCAGTCCTGTGCTTAGCGACTGAGGTCTTATCTCACAGACTGTCTCAGGGAGGTCCAGGGCTTGTTTCTGGCACTGTGTCGAATCCCTGGAAGGCGTTCTTAACCATTTACTGTTTTTCATGTGAGTGATTTACCCCTTGGAAATCAATTCAGTTTTCCATTTCAGAAATTCCGTATCACCTTCTTGCAGCTGGCAATACTGAGATTTATCAAATTCTCAGTATTAATCAGGCCACCAACTTTAAAATATATTTCCCATGTTCAGGCCAGTAAATATTGGCCAGTATACAGTGGTGGGTTTTTTTTTTTTTAGTTCTGTTAAAGCCAAATGAACAGTAATTGAATATTTAAATCTGTAAGCCTTGCACATAGTAGGCACCGAATAAATGGGTGGATTTTTAATTGAATTATGTTGATTTGAGAACTAAATTGAACTTACCCGCTTTATCTCTTTTCTTCATCATTATCCTCACGAGTAGCCTTTGAACTCTGTCCTTCATTGTTTGAAATTCCTTATAAGCATCTGCTTATGCCTTAATCAAGTTTTGTTTAAAGGTACCTTCATTTTATTTCATATGGATTTAGGCTACCTTTTTGAGTCTTTGTACTTAAATATATTATTGTTCATGATAGCAAGTTCCCAGAAGAATTTTTACTTAATATGCACAAAGCATATGTTTGCTGCGGTGTGATCTACACTGGTCCAGCCGGCTGGGTGGGGAGGGGAAGGTGGGTGGTGTTCTTATCCATATCACTGCTTTATAGGTTTCCATCACAATCCTTTCTGCACTGTCCTTCATTCTGCTTTTTTAATACTGTGCAGTAGCTGTCTTTAAATCAGTAGCTACATACTTTTCAAAGGAGCATCCTTCTTTTCTCTGTGTGAAGATTTTAGCCATGGGTTTGAATCTACATGAGTGTCCCAAGTGTGTGTGGTGTTTTTACGACTTTGAAGAGACTGTATTGAAATCTTAACTGCTTTTTCCAAATTTAAACTATACCAAAGCAGTCTCTATGTTTCTATTTTTCAGGTGCGCTTTGTGAAGAACATAACTTCCTGGAAAGAAATGAAACCAGGGTTTTATCACGGACATGTGTCTTACTTGGATTTTGCAAAGTAAGTTACCCCCAAAATACATCCTCTTGAGCCGTCAGAAATGCCTTGAATTGGTGTTTGTTTTTGTGATCCTAATTTTCCAAAATAAAATATGAAAAAGGACCGAGTTGCCAGTTTTAAATCTGTAATTCTAGTAAGTGATGCTCTGCCTTCTTATATATCACTGCCCTCTAGTGTTCCTAAATTGACAGTTCTCATATCTATTAAAATTAACAGGCCTTGAGTTTTCTTTTGATTTGCATTTTTTTCCCAATTATTCATCTTATTAATCACTCTTGCAGGACAGTAGATAGCCACAGCCACGAATGCTACCAGCCCTTTGCCTTGCATGACTGGAATGCTGCTCTTATTAGAACACCGGGTTTTCCTCCTGGAGACTGAGCAAATCATCTTAGTGACATGCCTCATTGACTAAAAGAACGGGCAGGCACAACCTGCTCTCCCCCATCACCCAGTAATCAGGGCCCGGTAAAACACTTCTGCTCCTCAGCGAGGTCACCTTGAGGTGGATGTGACACCGTGTCTCTGCCTAAATTATTTTAGTCTCAGATTCTGACCGATTGAGAAGTCATCTGAAAAAGGACCGCTCTTTTGTTCTCGTTTTCATTGAGCTCTGCTTTAGAAATAAATGATTCTCTTTTATTCTCCTTGTTTTTATTTTTGGGGTTTGAGGCATAATCACCAGAATCCGTCACTGCCACGGAAGGAAAGCTCCATAAAGTTACAGCCCAGCCGACAGGGACTGAAGTCTGCACGTGGCTCCCTCTAGAGTCTATTTGTGTCATATTAAGAATTAACCAGGAAATTGTTGGCATTGAATAGTCTAAACACACACCATTTGGACTCATTTGAAAGTTCATTCAAGTATCCCTGGTAACTTAAGATGATGCACATTTGTAGCCTTTGTGAAAGGGGATTGAGACCTGAAATTGAAATCCTAGCCCTTAGAACACCAGGCATTAACTTCAAAAGCGCCATTAAAAGAAGAATTGAGATCGCCACTCATCACAAAGTACAATAACGAATTTTATTATTTCAGTTTATGACATCTCTCTCGGAGCTTTTCATTGGTGGTCATGACTTCAAAGTAATTCTCCCCCGGGCATGTGCCAACTTTAATTAAAGGGACTTAAGCAAGAAAACTGCATTGATATCAAACCCTCCATTTAGGTTTTTCTACTTTGAAGGATTAAAAGACAAAAGAATAGAAAGAAATCTTTTGGTTTTCACCAAAAGTTTTAATAGGAGTACACGTTAACATGAAGCCCAAGAAGCCTTAACTTTTTGGAAATCGTGTAATTAAAACAGAATCTCTCCCCAAAGATCATGAATATAAAATTACATCATTCTTTCCAGGGTTTCCCTCAGTGTTTGGAAACCACTCAGTGAAATGGTTGGGGTTTTTATTTTTGTGAAGCTGGGTATACCTTTCTCTATAAATAATTCATATGGTAGTATTAAAAAACACTTTATAGGCAGGCTTTAAAATAAACTAATTATTTTTCTTTTGGAAAGGCACCTACCCAATTTCACAAACTTCATTCACATGCATATGTTCCCTCCAGGCTGCATTATCCTTGAAGTGGGTGTTTGTTACCCTTTCACCTAAATGATTTATTTTTTTCCACATGCAGCTTGATTTCTAATACTTGAAGTTTTCATTATTAAAATACATATTGAATGCTTTTTGCTTTTGGCAAAAGGCTTGTACTTAGAAAGAAGATCTGAAGTATTTTCTGGTGTTCTTGTACTTTAAAGTGTAAAAGCATTTTGAGGGGGAAAAAGTATCCTGTTTATTAAACAGTGTAAGAAAATTTTGTTGTACAAGACTGTTTCAACATGAGTGATTTTCATGTTAGATTGGAGGTTTAAAAAACTGCTATAAAAATTCTCTTTTAAAAATGATACTTTCAAACCTCTGAATTTAGTCCAGAAAAGCTGTAGCTCGACTAGGAAGCCGGGCTTTCTCCTAGACTTTTTTTTCTTCTTCTTTTTAAAGTAGCTATTAATCAAAGTCATTGCCAGAATCTTGTTGAGTAACTTTATTATCAGTGCAAGTTACTAATGGACAGGAGGGAGAAGAATTTTTTTTACCATTTTGTTGTTCAGTTATATCTGACTCTTTGTGACTCCATTCGGGGTTTTCTTGGCAAAGACACTGGAGCGGTTTAACATTTCTTTCTCCAGATCATTTTACACATGAGGAAACTGAGGCAAACAGGGTAAAGTGACTTCCCCAGAGTCACACAGCTAGTGAGTGACTGAGGCGGGATTTGAACTCAGATACTGCTGACTCCAGGCCCAGCACGCTATATACACTGTGCTGCCTAACTTTGCTAGGATCATTTTTATTTTTAAAAAATAGTTTACTTTTCTTCTAAATCTTCCTTTTTTGTCTGACTCGGTGCTTTATAGGTACAACAAAGGCAACAAAAATACATGCTCTTTTTAGGAGAAAAAGGGATGCTTTGATGGGAGATTTCTGTGTGTATCCAGATAGCTTTGATAGAGTCTTAAGAGGCCGGTGTATGACCAGGAAAATGTATAATTAGGCAGCAAGCCAGGGAAATAACAGGGCCACTCCCTTTGATTTTCATTTGGATCACTGAGAACCATTTCTTTTATCTGAAAGTTATTTTCTCAGTTCAGCCTGTGTTCTTAGATTTTAGCTGCAGAGAAATGTAAGTAAACCCATTATCTTATTTCTAGTCATTTCTTCATCCCCTCTCCCCACTTTTTCCACTTCTTCCGTTTTGTTTCTGGTTAATTATATACTTTTTTCTTAATTGGAAACAAATGAAGAAAAAGAACTTTCAAAACAAGTATGATAAACATTGCAAATTTCAAGGATATTTTGTACTTTAAAATATTTTAGACACTTTTCACAAGATAACAAGAACAGAGGGAATTTTTACTGACCCAAATTTCTTTTGTCTTTTTATAACAAAAAATTATCACTTAGTGAAAAAAAATGCATAGATTTCTTAGCCTGTCTTAACAAGAGCACTCAGGTATCATTTCTAGTCATTTCCACTGCCTTAATTTTCCACAAATCGGTAAGAGAAAAACATTTTAAAGATATTGACCCCCTGGAAAGCACTAAATCCAGATGAAAAAATGACCAGTCGAAATAAGTAAGTTGAATTTTTTTTTTAATTAGGCCAGGTTGTCTAGAGTCATTGGCTCTAATTATTGGCCCTGTTTATTAATAGTATTGGCCCTAATTATGCTGTAGTTTCAATTAGCGTCTGCTGAGACTTTTACATTATAGCTCCTGTGAGGTCACGTGGTCAATGGTCATAGTGGGAGGGTTCAAGTATGTTAGTTTAAACAGCAGGTGTCTTCAAAAGACACAAGAATATTCCAATTTTATAAGTCTCTTTGCCATGAATTTCTACAAAGATTTCATTTTTATTCATAACTTTGTTGGGTGTGTACCTCTGGTGCCCCAGAAATGTATATGGGTTTGGTTTTTGGTGGGTTTTTTTTTCAGTAGGTCCTTTTCTCTCCATCACCTCGGTAGTAACTGTACTTAGCTCTTATAGCAAGGCAAGTAAATGCAGAAATGTCGAGAACAGAAACGCCTCCTTGAATGCTTCAGTAAGTCTAAAAAAACTAGAGAAAAATCACAGAAGAGTTTCAGACCCAGAGTCTTTCTTTTAATAAATGGGTGTGGAATGTGTCTCTGTTGACTTGTATCTTTATCATTTCCTGTCTGTCTCTACTTGACACCACACCGAATCCAAAATGGCACTCATGGTAATGCTCTTCATTTTATTCTTGTCAGGGATCCACACACAGGACCCATGGTCTTTTAGCTGTCATATCAGATGCTTCTGTAACATTCAACACTGTTGAGATTCTAGTGCTTCTTGGACTCTTCTCTCTTAGTTTTTGTGACTCAGTACTAACCTCTCCTCTCTCTGGACTTTGGAAATTTAGACTAATGAGGACAAGGGATTTGATCCAAATGTTTGGTCCCAACTTTCTTTCTCACTTCTAGTCAGTACCCTACCTTCTGTGCCAAGATGCTGGATTCTTGGTGGGTCGGACCAACTGGGGAGTTGGCTTGAACCCATCATCCATGCAGTGAGGGGCCATCTTACTACCTTTAATGGGTTCAAATTGCTTTTAGGTCATCTTTGGTACTGGCAGAGCCGGCAGCTATGAATGCTGTGAGCTGGTGATGTTGTTGTAAGGATCATAGAGAGCTGGACAGGTACCACAAGGCTGAAGAGGACAAATGTTTTCCCAATTTTTTCAGCAAAGAGAATAGAGTCTGCAAACTGTGCCGGTGAGACTGACTTTACCTCCTGACAGGATTATAGATAGATTTATTAAGGCAAAGATAAATGAATGTACCTAGAAAGGGACATGGTGATCCCAGAGACATGGCATGGTGGGTCAGGGGGACTGCCGCTGTGCAGAGTGTGGAAGAGCATTTCTGGGATCTTTTCCCACGGAGGAGGTTGGTGCATAGTTGTGAATGCATGACCTCTTAGCCTTGGTTCTGCCAGCCCCTTCTGATCCAGCGAGGTACTGGGGGGGAAGGGGAGGAAGAAGGAAGGGACATCCCCACCCCCTAGGCTATGGTTAGGCAGAGGAAGAGGGGAGGAAGTGAACTGTAGGCAGCTGGATGGCACGCTGGGCCTGGCGTCAGGAAGACCTGAGTTCAGATTTGTACTTAGACACTTATCGTGTGGCCCTCGGCAAATCACAAACCTGCTGCCTGCCTTGGTTTCCCCATCTGTACAGTAGGGATAATAATAACCCCTCCCTCCCAAGGCTGTTGTGATGATATTGGTACAGTGTGCAGCACAGTGCCAGGCACATGGAAGATGCTCAATGCATGCTTAATCCCCTCACCTCCGGCCCTGCCATGCTTTCCATGCTCCTATCTAAACTCATTAGCTGAGCATAAACCTCCCAGTTTCATGCTTCACTGGGTGTAGTCTCTGTGGTTACATCTCCCGCACTCTTGTGTGGTTTTTACATGTGAGTGGAAAGCTCCTGCTTGAGAGACATCTGTAAGAGCCTTCAAGGGTTTTGGTTTTGGATTTTTCAACTGTGTCAAATGACTTTTTGGAGCCTGCAAAAATACTTGATGGGATGGAGTCTGTGTGCTTGGCCGTCAGTGGTGTGACTGTGAAGCTGGGTTCTGCAGAGTCGGAGACGCTGCACCTCAGACCTGCCAGAGTGGCATCATTTGGGTCCTCTTAAAGCACAAAGGACACCACCTGTCCCACCCTGCCTGTTCTGGCCCCTTCTCATGATAGTTCATACCAGTGGAGAAGACAAGGCAGATGGGGTTCACGGAGACATCTTCAGGCTTTTGTATGTTGAGAGCTCCATCTATGACTTTTGTCCCCTTTTGGAATGTTTGCCTCTCTGAAGGAAAGGCTATGATGTTACACAGAAATGAGATCTACCTGCTATTTATCCATATTTCATGTTTTATGATAAAAACAAATTTACCACCTAGACCCCTGCCTGCAGATGACGAGCCTGTATTGAGAGTTGTTCCCTGCAAGGTAGAACCACCCAGAGCTTGTGAGAGCGCCTTCAAGAATTCAGCTTCACTTCCATGTTACAATAAAGAGACCATTTTATTTCTGTGGAGGGCCTTGTGCACAGCAGCTGCTAATTGAATGTTTGTTATATCAGATTGAATTGTTTACCAGGAATTAAGGGCAGAGGCTATGACCACCGAACTGTTTTATTCTCTCTACAAACCACTATTTACAAGGATTATCTCTATAATTAGGACCAAGCTGTAATTAATTGAGCTAAATATCACAGATATATATATATAGATATATATATATATATATATTTTTTTTTTTTTACTAGTTTTAGCATTCTTCTGTTTTACATCTGAAGTCAGGGCATTTCATTGCCTCGATATGCCTATGTGAGTAGTCCCCAGCTAATGAAAGCCCCATTCATACAGATGGCCTCCCTAAGCCAGGAATAGGTTTCCTCTGGAGTCCTGCAAAGTGACCTATTAGTGCAGTAACAAGGAGAAACTGGGAGTGGAGATGTGTTCTCCACATTCCACTTAAGTCCCCCCTCAGCAGTGCCAGCAGCCGGGCACGGTGTGGGACCCTGGCACTTACATATTAATTACTGAGTCCTGGCAAAAGCGTTCTCCCCTAGAAACAGGGTCGTGCTCTCCCTTAAATGGCTCTTTGTCCTGTAATGTAGCTGAAATATGTTCTTGCTCCTTTCTCTCCCTCTCCCTCTCTCTGTCTCTGTCTCTCTCCCTCTGTCTCTCTCCCTCTCTCTCCCTCTCTCTGTTTCTCTCTCTCTCTCTCTCTCTCTCTCTCTCTCTCTCTCTCTGTCTCTCTCTCTGTGTCTCTCTTTCTCTCTCTCCCTCTCCTCTCTCTCTGTCCCTCTCTGTGTCTGTCTGTCTCTGTCTCTCTGTCTCTCTCTCTGTCTCTGTCTCTCTCTCACACACACACCACACACACACACACACACATACACACGCACTTTTCCCCCATCTCTTTTTTCTTTCTCTCTTCTTCCCTCCTCCCTCTTTCTCATGGTTGTGGTCTTTATGCAGACATTTTTTACACTTTTTTCTTAGCATGTATCTGTATACACACATAGAGTATCACATTTATCACAGCTACTTTGGTGGTTTATACACCATTGTGGTATGCTTCTCTGGGAAGGTGTATTCTGATTTCCAAAACAACTAACTCCAAAGTCTCTACTGTCTCTGATCTATGAATATTTGAAAGTTGAAAAGCTGTGTGTAGTCAATTTTAGTTAATAAATGGCCAACTGGGTAGTTTGCCAACTACCCAGGCCCTATATGCAATTTTCCTTTTGGTTATTTAATCACTGACTAAGACACAGTACATTATAAAGCTAAATTATCATTAGCAGTGAATACCATAATTTAGAAGAGAGAGGGGAAAAACCCATTATGTTACCAGAAAGGCTTCAGCCAAGAGGTTGAACTGGTACGGAACTTTGAAATATAAATAGTATTTTGGATAACACAGCTTTTACGCGATTGATGTTTAATGTTTGTTGAATAAGCACAGAGGAGCCCACAGGGCCTATTTCAGACCCAGAGGGGCAGAAGTGGGTATGACATGTTAGGGAGATGGTAAGAGACAGTCCTGGTATCTGGAATTAGTGATTGGTGAGGTTGGGGAGATGGAGCAGGTTCTAGTTGATGGAGAACCTTGAAAGTCAGGCAGAGGAGTTTAGTGATGTTTTAGACAGTCTTTTCATGTGCTTAACGAGTGACATGAGAGTGGTGTGTTTGGAAGATTATACAGCAGCAGTGTGCGCTGGTTAGAGACTGGAAATGAGGACACCAGTTAGAAATGTTTCATGAGGTGATAGAGTAGCCTGGATTTAAGGTGGTGGCCGTGGGAAGAAAGGGAAATGGTCAGTTCTCTGATGTGATGTTTAACATTGGAAAAAAAATAAAAATTTAGGGGAAAGGCTTTTTAAAAAATGACTGGTGTTCCAAGCAAAGAGTTGTGGTTGTACCATTAAAAGAAAAAGGGAAAATTTGGAAGAGCAGCTGCTTTGGGGGCAGACAAAAAGTTATCATTCAGTGAAAGAACAGTAGGAAGTTCATTTCTTTCCTAAGGCTCTGACATTGATTCAAATTTGACCCAGCACCCATCTGTCACTAGCAATCACTAAAGCAGAATCTTGTGCGATACACAGAGGCATGCTCTAGATCACCCCAAGAAGGCAGATCCGTAATAGCTCAGTGCTTGGACTTCTGTATTCGTTGATAATATATTTCTGTTTAGCGAGGCAGACGATTTTAGAAACATATTTAGTGTCGAATAAGGTTTTGTCACCTTAATCTGCTGCAAGCAAGTCATCCTGAAATGTGATAAAGAACTTGGGTGGTCTTAAAATGACAAATATTAAGGTTCTACCCAAAAATTTATACTCTGATTTGGGGAGGACTTTTTCTCCTTCCTAACTAAGGAACATTATTTAAATGGTTGCTTTCCACTAGAGCTTGACTGTGACTTTTAAAATCCTCCTTCTTTCTCTTTTGTTCTTTATTTCTTATCTTTTACTGTTTTTTCTTGTCCTTTTTTGTTTGTTTGTCAGGCCCCAGATACACATAAATCGAAAGCTGCTTTATTTGCACAAGTAGTTTCTGAAGAGCCGGCCTTTGACGAGACATTTTTTTTTATTTTGTTCTGTTTCAGATTTGGTGTTAAAAAGAAGCCAATTTACATTAACGTCATAAGAGATCCTATCGAAAGGCTGGTTTCTTACTATTACTTTCTACGATTCGGAGATGATTACAGACCAGGCTTACGGAGAAGAAAACAAGGAGACAAAAAGGTAATGCTTCATTTTCAAGATTTCTTTTTTTAGTGCAAAAGTGACTTTTCATTCTAAAGCTATTCACCTTATCGAATTTGGTGAACAGCATTCCAGTGTTTATTTTTTAAAACGAAATACTGATTTAAGTCTTTTCTTAACTCCTGTATGCAAGCTTTGACTGTATGTCAGTGTCACATGGACCTAGTAACGTTTAGTTACCAAAATATTAAAATCACTCATGAAAGCGCCGTGGGTCTTTAATCTGTGCGCATCATCAGCGTTTCAGGGATCTCTAATGTCTTCAGGAGGAGGGTGTGGGGGCCGATCTTTGCACCCCTGCAAACGCAACGCCTCCCTGCCTCAGTACACTTTTGATTCACCGCCTTCTAAAGTAGTTTGGTGCCGCATGATATGTAATATACTATCAAGAATGAAATTCAGTTTTTACAAAAGTTGAAGCTTCACTGCTCAGTAACATCTTGGTAGTAGTTGTTGATACCAGGTCACTGTCCTTCGCTCTAGCAGGGCTGCTTTGCTCCGGGATCTCTCGGTCAGTCTCATAGACTTCTGCGTTGTTCAGAATTGGGAGGGACGTCGGAGGCCCCAGAGTTGAATTCTTTATGTTGCTGATGAGGAAACAGAAAGGCAGAAGTAGAGCAGAGACAGGGGGGCCTCTGCCCCATCTCCAGGCTCTGACCCTTAGCCCACCACATTTTCTCCTCTGCTGACTCCCCCCTAAATCTTCTTCTGTTTATGGGAAGTTACTTCTGTAGCCGGCGACTTCCTTTTTAGAGCCCTTTGTAGAGATTTTGTTTTTGTTTCACTCTGTGAGGATTCCATGAGAGTGAAAGCATGATGTCACAGGTGTAGAGGTCTGACCTTAAAGCCGAGGCGGACCCGGGTTCAAGTCCCAGCTCTGACACACGCTGGCTGTATGATCACAGGGAAGCCCCTCCAGAAACTCAGCAACTGTCAAGTTGGAGAGCAAGTGCTAATCTGCGTCGCTGATCACTAATGATCCTAAATCTAGACCACCAAACCCTCTTTGTGTCTACCCTCCCCCCAAAAAAAAGAATAAGAAAAGGGTTCTTTGTATAGTGAGGACTCTTCATCATCATCATAAAGCACTTTACAAATAGTATCTCTTTTTGTCCTCCCAACAACCCCAAGAGTGCTGTAATTATCTCCATTTTACATCTGAGGCAGACAGAGGTTAAGTGACTCGCCCAAGGTCATACAACTGGTTAGTATCTGAGGCTGGATTTGAACTCGGATCTTCCTGACTTCACCTCCACTGTGGTGCTACCTAGTGCCTCTTGACGTGTAAGTGCAATGATAAGATGCAGTAGACTTTCTGTAAACGCTATTTGAGGAGGAGCTTTGAGGGGTTTCTTTAAGTTCATGGTAGTAGGAGTGAAATTCTCAGTTTTATAAATCTAGTTTCTGATTTAGTAGCTTAGATTGGCACCTAAACTTGACTGACTTTTTGAGGCACAGATTTCTCTGAGTTTTGTGCTTGTGCGGCATGTGTGGTCCTCCCAATTTTAACAGCGCATCTTTTCTTTTATTTCAGGTAAATTCTGTCCATCTTAACTGCCAATGCTTTACTTGTCCTCATCAACGTAGAGCTGCTGGGGCTTGGGGTTGTGGGGGTCTGCGGAGGGGCCTTCCTGCTTATGGAGCTTCTCACACACGATGAGAGTAGATGCCTGGGACATTGTCGTAGGACCCAGGGCTTGCATTCTTGGTGGAAACTAGATAAGGAGAAGAAAGAGTGAGCTAGAAAAGGGAGCCCAGGGACGCAGCCTCCATTCCAGGCCTCCTTTTGTGGCCGCCAGCAGTAGTGGCTTGGGCACCCAGTGCCAGCAGCAGGCTTAGGAATGACTCGAGGTCATTGTTTCATCGTGCGTGTATCCATGATTTCATCCTTTCGTGTCCCGTCGGTTCTGTGAGGGACAAAGCTTTCTGGTCCGTTGTGCTGACAATTGCTGCCTTTCAGAGCTGGCAGTGACTGCTTTTCAATGGGTACAATTCTTTGCCTTCCACACACCATAGATGAGCCTCTTACTCAACGGGCAAGGACTAGTTGTCTGAAGGCTGGTGTTGGAGAACTAGATTGCATTTAATTCAAGAAACATTTATGTGTACAAAGTACTGTTGATACAGATATGGAAAATGGCTTTCTCAGCCTCGAGAAACTAAGGGATTTTTTTTTAAGTCTTAGCAGATTTATATATTTTATTGATGATAAACATATAACACAGAAATAATAGAAACAGTGTAAATGAGCATTTTCCAAACTGTGTGACACAAAACTGTGGTGTTCCATGCAGTCAGATATTATGAAATTGTGCATATATCAGAAGGCCTGTTGGGTGCTTTATTGGGGTATGGGAGTGGTCGGGAATTGCTGGGGGGAGAGGGGAATGTTTCTACATCACCTTCATTTCCAAATACGTCTTTCCCACCCAGAGAGACATCCCTTCTAACAAAGAATAAAAAGCAGAGGAAAAAACAAGCAGTTCAGCAAAACTAGACAACATACCTTCTGAGTCTGATGGAGTATGCACTGCTTTGCACCCATAGTCCGCCACCTCTACACAGAGGGGAAGGAGCTATGTTTCCTCCTCTCTTCATTAGGCCCAGTTTGATATCCACTATTCTAAAATGTCTGGTTTAATTTTTGCTGTTGTTATCTGTTTACAATATTGTGTTTGTTGCATAGATTGTTTTGTCGGTTTTGCTTAGAGCAGGGCTGGGGAACCTGCAGCTGTGAGGCTGAATGTGGCCTTCTAGGTCCTTAAGTGTGGCCTTTTCTATTCCATTCTCTCAGCATTCTAGCTCATCTGAATATTTCTTTGCAAGTTCCTTCTGTACCAAACCAGCTTCTTCGTTCTCAGTTGTATGTGGAGGTTTCCAAAGTTGAATTTTGTCTTCCCTTAGGAAGTGGGTCTATTTTGCTTGTAAATACTTCTTTTGTGCCATCCTTTGCGTCCCCGGTACTGGTCACAGGGCCTTTCACACATCCACTCCCCGACAGCTCCGTGGGGGGCAAAGAAAGCCCGGGTGCTCCCAGTCCCAGGAGGGTGCAACGTGCCCACACAACACCAAGCCCAAAGGAGGCTGGGCTGGCGGGAGGCAGGGAGCAGGCAGGCTGGAGTCTACCCCTCGCCCCCTAGCTCTCTCCAGTCTGGCCAGTCACTCACTTGCTCAGTGTGGCCTTCTGACTGAACCCAGATTTTACAGAACAAATCCTTTTGGGCTTCAGGCTGCAGGGTACCCCCCCTGACTCGGAGCCCCTCAGTTTGCCTTCCTCCCTGAGTCTTCTCATGCTTTTCCTCGTGGGTACGTCCTTAGTAGTGAGACCTCTGCTTCACAGGGAATGGGCAATTGTGGTCTCTGTCTTAGCATAATTCCAGACTATTACCAGACTGGCTGAGCTGATACTCGAGCCCTCCAACGCTGACCGTCCCTATCTTTGGCCGTCTTTGCCAGTCTGCGAGCTGTAACCCTCCTGCGGCTTAAAAGGCAGCATCAGCAAAATTCAATCCCTGGCAGAAACAAATTTGATTCAGACCCGGCAACAGGCTGTAGCTGTGTGGTTACAGGCCAGCCTGATGAAATCTGAAGGGGCTCACCCTCAGCTTCGCTAGCCACTGGGTGTGGAATTGCTTCGGCCGTATCAGCTCATGAGAAAGCTCTTTCTAAAGCGTCCAGGAGTTGTCATCTGTTTCAGTGGAAAAAGACAGTACTCATGAAGATGAAGTCGTGGGCCTTCTGCTGTGTTGAGGTGTAATTTAATACACCAGAATAATATCACATAAAGCAACTTGTTAGTTTGACATGGGGCATTATGGTGGTTCAGACGTTTTTCAGTCCTGTCTCACTCTTCATGACCCCACTTAGGGTTTTCTTGGCAAAGATCCTCGAGCGGTTTCCCATTTCCTTCTCCCGGTCATTTTACAGATGAGGAGACTGAGGCACGCAAAGTGGAGCATCTTGCCCACTGTCATGCAGCTACTAAGTGTTTGAGGCCAGACTTGAACTCATGAAGATGAATCTTCCCGATTCTACCCCCTGTCCCATCTGGCTGCCCCAAACGAGGCGTGATCCCTCTTTTGTTCTGAAATCTCCTCAGAACCCCCTTTTATTCACACATCCATTCCCTAACCCCAGACCTCCTGAGAGACTGGCACTATGGGATGTAGAAATGGTTTTTCAGACCCAAAGTATTTCACGAACAAATCATTCATATCACTGTCTGACTTACCAAGCCTCACTTTTCAGAAACTCCAGCTAATAGTACTTGGTAATAGAATATTTTAATGATTCTTGTGATGTGTGTATTTCGTGAATATCCACATAATGACTTTTATCTATTTCATGGCTTACACTGATTTTATTTTTAAATGTTATGAATGGGTGAGAAGAGTGAATAAGCATTTATTAGCCACCAACTATATGCCAGGCCCTGTACTAGGTACTTAACAAGTATTCTCTCATTTGAATAATTTCATAATATGATACCGAGATGGTTAATTATTTTGGCAAAAAAAAAAAAAAGGTATTGACCTCTGTGTCCTAGGTTAGAGTCAGATGGCGTCAACTTGTAATGTGATCAGAGGCCCTTGAGAGGTCATGATCCGTCCATCTTCTCCCCTCTTCCGAATGCTTTACATATCAGCAACAGCAAGGATCGTGATGAATCAACAACACTTCACTTTGGAACTTGTTTATTGTGCAAATGGAAGCAGCGAGGTTTTAGGGAGTCCAGAATTAGTGACACCTGATCCCAGTGGCCGCTTCCAAAGCTTGCCTCAGACACCCGGCGTGACACGCTGAGTGATTCACTTGACCTCCTGGGTTCTAGGATTCCGCCTCACGGAGGCATTGCCGCCTGTAAAGCCTGCTCCGGCTTCTTTGGAGCAGTGATCGGTCAAAGCCATCTTCACCTTCACTCGGATGCCTGGCTAGGCTGACCCTTCCATGCCTCCGTGTCATCTCGGATTTTTGTCTCTTTCCATATATCCACCCACGTGCTAACAAAGCCTTCTCTTGTTCTGAGATTTGGTGGGTAACAGCACTCAGGCCTTATCCATGTGTTTTCCCTCATTCTCACTGAGATGATTCATATATGGGAAAAATGAGAATTTCATTTTTCATTCTATCTGATTTTGTTAATCTAGGGTATTAAGTTTATTACCTATATTAGGCCAGGTATAACTCTCAGTTGAAGGGGTCCATGTAAATTCTCTTTTTCTCTGTGGTCTGATTTTAGTATGACTCTGAGCAACCTTTTTTTCCCTAAAATTTCAACACTAGAGCTTTTTATATAAAAAAAAATCAAATCTTTGTCTTAATTAGAATTTTCATGATCATTATTTTTTTAAAATAATCTATTGAAAGCTTTTGAGCACCCAGTGCATGCAAGACACAAGGCTATTAAAGCCCCTTGCTTTTTGATTGTATTTCACATATATACTAATACATAGGTATATATGTATGTGTGTGTATATATATATATTTCATACCTACATATATATCTATGTTAAGATCTCTTGCTTGTTAATTACATTTCATATTTCATATGTATGTATGTGTGTATGTATTATATATTATATATGTGGGTATATATATATGTATATATAAATTATTTTTTTTACTCTGGTTACTTTTGTGTGTTGTTCTAGAGAGTTAGAAACTTGCTTTAGGAAGGTTTGTAATTGAAGTAAAATTCTCTAACGTGCAAGTTTTTTTCTCTCCAAACTTCTTCAAAGATGTTTGGAGTCACTGTTCAGTAGCCATCAGACCAAAACTTGATATGTTAAAAATATACAGCTAAGAAAAGGAGAGGAAGGCATTCATTATTTTCAAGGACCCAGACTCAGTTTTGGAGAGCCGGGTAGCACAGTGAACAGAGCTCCAGGCCCGGAGTCAGGAAGGCTCCTCTTCCAAAATTCAAATCTAGGGTCAAATACTTCCTAGCTTTGTGACCCTGAGCAAGTCACTTCACCCTGTTTGCCTCAGTTTCCTCATTTGTAAAATGAACTGGAGAAGGAAACGGCAAACCACACCAGCATTTTTGCCAAGAAAACCCCAGATGTGGTCATGAAGAGTAGGACATGACCAGAATGACTGAACAACAGACTCAGCTTTGCCATAGTTCATGAACTTAGGAACCCTTTTTTTGTGGTTTCTTAATATCTTAAGCAACTCCTAAATACCTGTGGCTTGAATCTGGATATATAGCAACATACTTCATTTCATATGTTCTTCTATATCATTTCAAGTATGAACTATCCAAACCTCTTTATAAAAATATCATTTGTGGTGCTGTTTGCCTTGAAAATCTACTTAGTGTATGACAGATTTTTGAGTGACCAACTGCTAGCTATCTTTATGTAACATTCGTTAGGCTCCCTTCCAAGAATTCACACCCTTTGACACTATGATAAAATTTCCTTCGCTTAGGAAAGCAGTCCTGGCCCTCCATTCCCGGGCTTCCCCTGCACTTCTGCTCCGCTTCCCTAGGCTCCGCTGTACTCGGGGCAGATTCCTACCTTTTCAATCGCATTAGAATATCTAACTGGTGCTCCAAGGCATGCTTCAGTCCACTCACTTCTGGCCAGGGCTAACCACTCATGGAAGTGAGGAGGAGGAGTAAATAGGTGTAGTAGTGGTGGTAGTAGTAGTTGTGGTGGTGGTGGTGGTAGTGATAGTGGTAGTGGTGGTAGTAGTCATGATGGTGGCGGTGATGGTAGCAGTAGTGGTAGTAGTAGCAGTAGCAGCAGCAGTAGGAGGAGTAGTAGTAGTAGCAGCAGCAGCAGCAGTAGGAGGAGTAGTAGTAGTAGTAGCAGTAGTAGTAGTAGTAGTAGTAGTAGTAATGGTAGTAGTAGTAGTAGTAGTAGTAGCAGTAGTAGTAGTAGCAGTAGCAGTAGTAGTAGTAGCAGTAGCAGTAGTAGTAAACTAGAGTGGTAGTAAATAAAGAAGTCCAAATGAGCAGATGAGTGTGCCAAGTGTGCCCTCCTTAAGTGGAGGCTTTGGAGTTATGGGCTCTGCCCTTCAGTCACTTTGAATCCGCATCGGATGACGTGAAGTTACAGTACTTGTCTTTCATGGGTCTCTACTTTTGTGGGTCTGCAGACTGCACACAGCCTTTCACAACTTAAGTACTCTGTCATTGAGAACTACTTTAACTAAAAAAATCATTGCCCAGAGTCCAGCCTAGAGGGGAACTTAGCAAGACTGGACCTCAGCCATGTGGCCTGCCATTGGAACCATACTCAAAGCCTTTGGAACTTGAGTAGAACCTCCTAGAATTGCCCTCCCCTGGCCTTTGAGAACCCAGGCATTGAAGGAAGACTTCACTGGAAATATACCATAGGAACACATTTTAAGAGAGAAATGAGTTGATAAAAACAGTGCAATGAGTGCCACAAGGGACTGGCTTGTGAAGGAAATAAGACCAAGAGAGAATCGAGGAGGAGGAGGAAGGCCCTGCCATGGCTAATACTGAAAGGGCAGAAATGCCCATCGCCAGTTTTCCTTCCTAGCCTAGTTTTGCACCTCAAGTAAGACTAGAAAATAGGGATAGTAGACCTATTTCTATGCATTCTTTAGCTCTGTGTTCCTGAGGCAGACATGCTCTTATTATACATCTGATCCCTCTTCCCTTACAGGTATTTCCTTCGGGGCTTCTGTTTGCTATGTGATTGTCTGGGTTCTCTTCAGCTCCCCTTATCTGTTCCTCTCCCAGCAATCCTACTAGGCATCACCCAAGTCAGTGGGCTCACACCCCCCCAGCCGAGTTCTTCGCTGCCCGCCTGACAAACAATAGACGGCCTCACCTTGTAAAACGCCAAAGGTTTTTCAATTTCTTCACTTATCAGTTGTACTTTCCATTTATTGAATATCGTGGTTCATACAACTTTAAAAGCTGTTTGGATGGAATTTCTCTCTGTAAAAAAAGAACCAGATTTACTGGCAGGAAAAGCTGATCACATTTTTTAATGTTAGCCCTTTCTTTTCCTGGTAAGAGTCAGCTGGTCACCGTTGGTGTGCCAGAGGAAAGAGAGTCTTTATTTTGTGGGGGCTTAAAAAAAAATTTCAAGAGGGGAAAAATACTTAGAAAAGCTTCTTTCTCTGAATTGACTCATCTTTTAGTGAAGCCTGGAGGAAACAGATGATTTGGGGTAGAAAGTCATTTGAGTGATATTTTCCTCTTGCAGTATATTCAGAGAAGAATAGGTATTGAAAGTGTTAGGTACTGTGATTAGATTCAGTATCACCTTGGTTAATGAATGTCTAAGTCAAGTTCTATGTGGTTAAAGATGGTAGTGTACTCATTTGGTGTCAGATGGAATATGCTAGCTGTATTTTATTCATTAACTGTGAACAAACATATTGTAGACAAGACCTGGTTGTATAGATGTGGGCTGATACAGTCAGACACATTCAATTAGCTCTCAGTTATTCGCGTTTTACTTTGACTGTCATTGTACAATTAATAGCAAAAAATATATATTCAGCATCCATCCGTGTGCAAGACACGGTATTGGTTAGTGAGCACACAAAATAGAAAAAAAAAAGGCAGCTCTTGTCCTCAAAGAGCGTACATTCTGTGGGGGGTATGCATAATAGCTCACGTCCTCAGGTAAATAAATGCAAGATAGTAGGAACCTTAATAACGGGGCTTTCATATATTTCCTAGGGAAGTTAGAAAGGGCCCTCCCCACAAAGACAAAAAGGAACTAGGAAAGGAAGTACGACCAAACCAGTAAACTCATTTTACCCTGTTTTAGCCAATCTAACACAACATTTAGAAGATTCAAAGGTTTGGAACTATCTACCAAAAAAACACAAGAAATTATTTGTGGGTTTTCGCTTATCTGCTCTCATATTTCAGCAGTGTGAAAATAGGTTATTTTAAGAATGTGAACCAAATAACCATCATTTGTACTTATCCAGGCATCGGCAAACGATGTCTTTGACACCAGCAGAAAATATTTTAATTTCCCAAATTACCTTCATCTTAATTAACAGTATAAAAACTTTGGTGTAAGCCTTCATTGTTTTTGCCTCTTTTAATAGCCTACCTTCGTATATTGGAGGGAAACTTTTTAATTTCTTTGAATCAGTCAAAAAAAATGAAGGTCATAGAGATGAGTTCCCCTGCTATTGCTTTT
Organism: Pseudocheirus occidentalis; assembly: GCA_028646575.1. Taxonomy (NCBI): domain Eukaryota; kingdom Metazoa; phylum Chordata; class Mammalia; order Diprotodontia; family Pseudocheiridae; genus Pseudocheirus; species Pseudocheirus occidentalis. The sequence continues at coordinate 32,988,653 of CM053593.1, read as the reverse complement.
TATTATTTATTGCATTCTATATGACTCCCATCAGATAAAGGAAACAGAGGCCATCTTCTGAGCTTCAGAGGCAAATGGGATAATCTAGAGACTAGTTGAAATTGGATAGGCCTGGAATCAAAAACCTTCAAGTTTATCAACTTCTCAGTTCAGTGGGCCAGAGACTTCATGGAAATTGGAACATGCTATGTAGATAGAGAGATATGTTTTTTATTTTATCAGACACGACTCAACATAGAGGATCATAAAACCCCTTTTTAAAGGGCCTGCCGCCAAAGTCAGACCCAGCTGACAGAATATATAAATCAGATTCTAATGAAAATGTTTGTTTCATCTTAAAAAGCAACAACTAGGATTTCTTTATTTTTTATATGGACTTAGAGAATTTGGGACAGTTTTGAAAGGAACATTATTAAAATTTTTAAGGAGACAATCTTATTATTTCATCCTTCTGTACTTTGGAGTTATTCCTTCCATTTAGAGACTCAGACATTATTAGACTTTAAACATACCTTAAAGGACATAATCACTGCTCATGAAAAGATTCTTACTAAACACTCATGTCAGTGATTGTGTATTTATCCAGATTCATTGATCCATTCAAAAAATATTTAATTTGCTTTTACTGTGTCCACAGCTTAAATAGCAATCAATGACAATGATACTGGAGCTTCCAGGAAGCAGCATAATAAATTAAAATTAATATTAGGGGGAGGGGCAACAAAGGGGGCTCCCTGCAGGATACAGTGAGCAGAGGGAGGGCTCCCTGGTAGGACGGTGCAACCGCTGTCACCCTTCACAGGTAGTCCTTGGCTAAAGAGGAAAGGATGGTATGAGCAGAGGTACAGAGAGCATGGCCATTGCATATTTGGGGAACTATTAAGCAGACCAGTCTTTCTAGAGCGGGATTAGGACTGGAAAAATGCGTTGGAAGCAAATTATGGATGGCCTGGAAATCTGAGTTCCTCTAAAGCTATGAATGCGAGTCTCTACAAGTTTTGAGTAGGGGGATGATACTCTAAAAGCCTTATGTTAGTGAGCTGAATCTGGCTACCGTGTGGAGAAGGGATGAGAGTAAGGAGGCAGGTATAGCATTCTAAGCATGAAGTACCAAGAATGTGAACCAGAGTGGTAGCAATGGGACCCCAACATGTTGATACTATTAACAAAAGAGGGGACCTAATGAGGAGGATCCAGTTTGGGTAGATAAGGCACGATCAGGCCCTTACTTACTAACAGGTTACTGTTACTCATTACCGATAAGGGTAAGCCGAGGGATGAAGGCGTTCAAGAAAAAACGGGTAATGTTGAGCACACTTAGCCCTCATATATGAAGTACGCCTATTGTTTGTGAGATGCTGAAGGTACAGAATAAGAAATAAAACAGATCTTATATTTGATCAGGAAGAGAGCATATCTACAATTAAATATATACACAGCATGCATAAGGTACATTTTGGGGAGGGCATTAGCATTTGGACAATCAAGAAAAGCTTCATGTAGATGTTGGTGTTTAAGGAACTAGAAGGAAACTAGAGATTCCAAGAGATGGAGATTAGGAAGGAGAACTGTGCCATGCCTGAGGGAAATTCGGTGCAAAGGCAGAGGCAGGCGTGCAGCAGCAAGTGTGAGCAGCAATAGGAAGAAGGCCAGCTAGGATGGATTGTAGAGTGTGGAAAAGGAGTCTCGTAAGGTTGGGGACCTCAGTTGGAGCTGGGTTGTGAGGGACTTTAAAGAGGGAGCTTCTACTTGAACCTTAAAGTAATAGCTGCTTGAGTTTATTGAATAAAGGAGTGATGTGATCAGACTTAGACTTGAGAGGAACCCATTGGGCAGAATAGTGGACTCTGTGTTAGAAAGTAAAAAGATCAGAGGTAGGGAAGCCATTGGGAAGATGGTACAGTTGTTGAGGTGAGAGGTGATAAGGTTCTGAACCAGCTTTGTGGTTGTGTGAGTAGAGAGAAAAGGGTAGACTGGAGGCATGTATCAATGACAGTGCTCAACGACTGGTTGGGTGTGTGGAATGCAGAAGAGCACAGACTCAAGGCCAAGGACGTGGTCCTCTTGACAGAAATAGGAATGTTTAGAAGGGAGCGGGTTTTGAAGGAAGGATAATGCGTTCTCTTTGGGACATGTAGATTTTAAGATATTTATGGAGCATCCACTTTGAAGTATTCAGTAGGGAGTTGTATATACATGACTAGAACTCAAGAGAAATGGATAGAAATGTGAGAGAGATGGCCAACTCTCTCTGTCTCTGACAGAAGAAGGCCTGGGACAGAGAGACAGGGAGAGAAGAAGGCGAGGTTGGAGTAAAGGTGAGAGCTTGGGAGAGAACAAAAGGAAGGACAGGTTTGAGAAGGAAGGATACTCATATCTCCAGCACCCAGCACGGTGTATGGCACAGAGCATCGATGGACAAATATGGCTTGGTTGGTTGGATGTCCTAGGGAGGGCAAAGAGGAGACAGGTGAGGGCTTATGGCTTAAGGACAGATGGGATAATCTGATAAAGAAAGAGACTCTGGTGATTTTGATTGGTGAAGTAAAACACTCGTCGCTAATGATGAGAGAAAGTTGTGTGATGCTCCCAGTGTGTGACTGATGTGGAATGGAAGAGCAGGTTATGGGAGTCGAGGAGACGTCTGCAGGTGTGGTAAACTCTAATCCTGAGGGCGGGGGTTGGGCCAGAAAAGAAGGTTGGGAGCCAGCTCCTGATGGAGGGAGAATGAGTGGGGGCTCTATAGGGAGCTGCCATTAGATCTGGACTGAGCGAGGGATTTGAGGGCAGCAAAACTCTTAAGGAGGAGGTGCTAATGAAGGAAGAGGTTCAGAGAGGCATTGGGGAGCTGCAGGAAGGAATCCTAAAAGCCCCCCCCCACCTCCAGGACCCATATGTCCAGAGGCATGAGAATAAGCCCAGCCAGGGCTAAAAAGGGTGGCTAGGGGTGCCACGGAGAAGTGCCCTCCCACACTCCATTGTATTCTGCCCAAGAGCCTTTAAAAAGATGACTACTGGGGCAGCTTGGTGGCACAGTGAATAGAGCACCAGCCTTGGAGTCAGGAGGACCCGAGTTCAAATGTGACCTCAGACACTGGATGCACTTACTAACCGTGTGACTTTGGGCAAGTCACTTAACCCCAGTTGCCCTCCAAAAAGTAAAAAAGAAAGAAAGAAAGAGAAAGGAAGGAAGGAAGGAAGGAAGGAAGGATGGACTACTTACAGCTAGAGTGGAGGAAGGGACCACAACATGCCATGAGACATGGTGCTCTTTGTACCTTGAATAGTCATTTGTTGAAAAATCTGTAGGAGGTCTGAGCAATAAACAGTCATTTTCAACTGAAGAGATTAAAAGAAAGCTGCTTTGAGGAGGCAGCATCTGACTGAGTCTTAATCAATAGAATTTCAGCAGCTGAAGTCTGGGCGGGGTTGATTGGATGAGAACCTGGCAGTCCTTTGGAACCACATCAGCAGAGAAGTGGAGTTGGTAGAAGCATTTCAAGCCAGAAGAGTTTAGAGATCACTCTAGTCTCAATCCCCAGTTTTACAAATAAGAAGACTGAAGTATAAATCTGCTTTAATCCCACACGGTCTTCTTGAAAAATGGATATGTGTCACCAACTTTATTTTCAACTCTGTCTTCCTCAGTCTTGGGTGAGAAAATACAAAATAGTATTACTACGCTCCTTACATCCAATGGCTAATTGTTACCCAAGACATTTTTTAATAATAGTCAATTAATTCTTTTAAATGGGATCTTTCACTACATCTGTCTCTTTCAGTCTCTGCTTTCCCTTCTCACTTCCCTTGTCTGTCCCTCCGTCCTCTAGATTCGTTTGCTAGCCAGATGTTCGACAGGCTGGCCTCAGCTCGGTGGTTCATTTGTGTTTCTTTGTTGTGTTCCAGACTTTTGATGAATGCGTGGCTGAAGGAGGCTCGGACTGTGCTCCAGAGAAACTCTGGCTGCAAATCCCGTTCTTCTGCGGCCACAGCTCAGAATGCTGGTATGAAGATCCTGTTAGCTTCATTTAGCTGCTGACCAATGTTGTGCTCTCAGAAATCCTCACTGAACAAATCTGAACGTGCTACAGATGGGGAGAAACCAGTAGGAGGCCGGAAGGAGAAGAGGAACAGCATGGAACTGAGGAACCAATTGTGTTTAGCAGCTTTTTAAGGGCATTTCCCTTGCAAGGAGCCTTGCAGTGTCTGCCATGCAGCTTGGTTTGAATGCCCTTAGCACGTATGTTTGGTGCTATGCCAGCCATGCCCTTGTTACAGGCCAGTCAGGAGTCACCCTCCAAAGGCTTAATATTTCTGTCATTTCAAAAGCCTATCAGACAATAGTAACATGCGAATAGTGATGGGTAACAGTTCTGTAGCACACAGTAGGCACTATGGTCACACAACAAAGTGTCAGAGGCAAAATTTGAAGTCATCTTCCTGTCACCGAACCCAGTACGCTGATTGGCATGGTTTTCCTATTAAAGTATTTGTGACTAGCAAAAATCATGATTGTTCATGGTGGTTTAGAATGCTAATAAAAGCAGATGGAGATTCCCCAAGATAGGTGTGTCTAATAAAGACTTGAGATTTGAAGATTCATTTTTATGGGACACAAAAGAAGCAGAAGTTGCCCATTCACAGTTAATATCTTTCATAGAACCACTTAGAATTAAAATCACAAAAGCCAAAAGTTCTCTCTGCTTCTTTCAGTCCTCTGTGGGATGCTGTTAAATGTGGTTTGCTAATTAAAGTCATCTGCTGCCTTTTGCACAGAGGAATCATAATTTTTTCTTTTAAAAGTGCAGTTAAGGTGTGGGGAGTAAGACCTCCCCAATTTTATCTGTTGTCCTAGAAGATATGTATCTTGCTGCCTCCTCAAAGAAGATACATAGCTTTATCAAATAAAACTAGGCCAGAATTCTCTTGTGTCTTTCATGAGTATTAGATCTGGAAGAAAGCTGTCCTCCTTTACCAAGAACGCATCAGGCCAACTCTTCCAAGAACCAGAGGCCAGTCTGTGGTCTTTGGACCAGACCATATATTCCTTTATCGCAGCCCCATCTCTGCTGGTGGTTACTTGCTAAGCAACTCTGAGTGATATAGGCAGATCTCTTTCTTTGTTAGGAAAGTGTAGAAAAATTGACATTAGAAATTTAATTATTTTGAGCAATAAACACAAGTTCCTAGATATTTAACTAATCTACTAATATCCACAAGTTTGGGGAAAATCTTAAAGAATTCTTTCGTAGACATCTAGTTTAGTATTGACAAAGGTGAGGCAGAATGGGGAGATGGGAAAGGAAGGTAAGAGAAATTAAGTACAGGTGTGCTTTGAAATGTATTTTCTTATGCAGTGCTGCTAATGACATCCGGGTTGTTTTTCTCCATGGCATACTATGTCTGAGTATCAAAAGTACTCTGCTGATTTCGCAGGTATGCACTAATTCCCTTTCTCTGGTTTTAGGAATGTGGGAAGCAGATGGGCCATGGATCAAGCCAAATATAACCTGATTAATGAATACTTTTTAGTGGGAGTCACTGAAGAGTTGGAAGACTTTATCATGCTACTGGAGGCAGCTCTGCCCCGCTTCTTCAGGGGGGCCACAGAACTCTATCGGACAGGTATGTCAATGGGTGTAAAAAAAAAGTCTTCCTCACATCTCATTTTGCTTATATTGCTGAAAATTCTCAAATGTTAAGGTAAATCCATTATTATTCAACTTGATTGAACAATATTTTTGTTTTTAGCATTTCTGCATATAAATAACTATGCTTGAAGGAAAGAGACTGTCCCTCCCCTCCTAGAGGGTACAGTTCTGTAGAGGGACAAAACACAACACAGATAACTGGATTCTCTGAAAAATACACAAGGGTCTGAAAGCAAAGAGCTGTGTCATCGTGCAGGAAGAAGCAAGAATGATACTTGTTGAATACTGGAGGACTCCATTTATTTTTCTCTTCTTTCATACCTCCATTTTTATAGTAGGGATTTTCATATTTCAAATACATCAGAATTAGCACGTGGAAAGGCTTAAAAGGTTCCACACAGCCTGTCTGGCTCAGGCAGAATCAATGAGGGATTCTGGGCCTCTGGTATAAAGTAGGTATCACTTCTTGATTCTTTTTGCCCTGTGAGATGTTAATTAATTAGTCCTGTGATCCTGGGCCCTTTAGTCCTATGTTCTGTCTCCTTAAAGTATTTCTTCATCTCCAAGGATATGGACATCTTACGTCTTTTCAATCAATTAATAAGCATTTACCGAGTATTCAATTCTGTACAAAACAATTTGCCAGGCACTGGCGAAGCCAAGACAAAAATAAAACAGTCGCCACCTTCACAAAGCTTAGACTCTGTCAGAGGTAGCGTATCTATTTTATATACATGCATACAGAGTAATTTGGGGGAGAGGGATATCAAACAACTTCATGTAAAAGGTGGTATTTGAATTGAGCTTGAAGGAAATTAGGGATTTTAGGAGGAAGAAGTAAGGGGGAAGTGAATTCAAGGTGTAGTAGGGCGGGGGAAGGGGAGACCTATTTTCTCTTGGAAAAATAAGTGATTTTTAAAAAATTTTGTTTGCTTTTGCAAGTAGGAAAGAAATCTCATCTTAGGAAAACCACAGAGAAGAAGCTCCCCACCAAACAAACCATTGCAAAGTTGCAGCAGTCTGACATCTGGAAAATGGAGAATGAGTTCTATGAGTTTGCCCTGGAACAATTCCAGTTCATCCGAGCCCATGCTGTTCGGGAAAAAGATGGGGACTTGTATATCCTTTCACAGAACTTTTTCTATGAAAAGATTTACCCCAAATCGAACTAAGAATGCCACATTCCTACCAGATCTGTGGACTAAAAGTTTGACTGCATCTCCTCCTTGGTTCTCAGCTCCCAAATCCAGATTGCCTGCAAGCCCATGAGATGATTTACTGTTGAGCTGAGATTTGGGCTGTGAAGGACATCCAGCAAGCAAGTGGATGACTGGAAATATCATCCTTCCAAGAAGCTTTAGCTTCAGAGCTTTTCTTCAGCCCAACCTTTGGGTTGGGCTACTAGCCTCCTGTCTAAAGAAAACTACACATTTGTTTACCAAAATTAACACACAGCAGAGTTCTAGTTGATGGTAAGATTTCAGAGAAGTACCCACTACTCTGCTTTTGAGCCTCAGAGCAGTTGTCTTCACCCAAGGCATCCATAAAGAAGAAACCATCAATCTCCCTCACCTTCCCATGGAGATTTGGACTATATGGTCTTTAATGAATAGTGTTAATGACTGGTTGACCTCTTGTGCTTTGTTATTGTGAATACCGTCAACTTAGAACGTCCAATAATGTTTGCTGAGAAATGTGGCTGCTGCTGTTGGATTTGCCCATATTTATATAGGTTTGAATAAAAAGAGAATATCCAATTGTGAGTGTTAAGAAGGAATTAAACCCAATAATGTAACCAGAGAATCAAATCAGTATTTCTTTGCCCCCATTTCCTTACCAGCTGTGGTTGGGAAAACTCATCAAAGAAGGATATTGTTTGAGTTCAGACTTACACATTGATGTTAAAAGCAACTTCATTATCTATTACTCCCCAAATGATTTGTAATGGATATATTGGCAATTCCATATTATAACTCCATTGGTGAGCTGTGGTATGGTTGGGATTTTCCTACTACTTCTATACTTTTACCTGTAGAATATTTTTACTAAGGTGCTTTTTAATGTGTTTTAAAGCATTGCATTTACAAAGGAGTCAAATGCTGTAAATACTGCATATTTTATGTACTTGGACCAAAAGGCTATGAGTAACTAGTTTAAAGTGGTTTTGCACCAATTTTGTTATGTCAAGTGAAATCATCCCATCTATTGTTCTATTTCTCATTTGGGTCAACTAACTATTGGACATAACTGAAATGCACTTCAACAATTTTGAATGTTAATACAGAAAGCACCAGGCAGGCCAGGTGGAAAGTGGAAAGAGCCCTGAACTCAAGAGTCAGAAGACGTGGGTTATGGTTCTGGCTCCAAAAATACTAACTGTGTGACCATAGGCAAGTCACTTCAATTCCGTGGGCCTACATTTTCTCATCCATAAAACTTGGACAATAATACCTTCCCTACTTAACCTCATGGGGCTGTCATGACCATCCAACAAAATTGGTGAGAGCGCTTTGGAACTTGTAAAACACTATGGAACCATAAGTCATTATAGAAGTTATTAAAAGAAAACATTCATAACATGAAATATTTCACCATTCATCCTCCATTACATGGGGGGAAGAGGGAGAAGATTCCACCTGTAAGCCGTTTGGAAGAAATACACTCAACTTGATCCTGATTCATGTTGGATAGAATTCTTCTCTCAACGTCCTACATTTCATGTTTTGGCAGCTATTGAAATGTGAAATCACCTGGTGGATTTTTAAACCTATTAAGATTCACAAATATCTGTTTGGATTCAGGAGGTGTCCAACATAAAAGAAACATGGCTAGCTGATTGCGAGAGGGGCGGTGGGTGGGAATAAAACCAATTTTGTCATCCAGAATGTGAAAGATTTTCCAGTTTTGTTGTACAGTTATAATCAATGCATATTTTTCTATTTGCCATTTCTAAAATATGTATTGCTGAGTTTGACGTCCCTGCTTCCCATTCACTTTCTCCCCATCTTGGAAAAGGAGCCTTCTGATAAAATCTTTTAAGTAAACATGGTTAAGAAACGCCTCACTCCATCATATGAAAGCATTTTGAATGTCGCCCTAAAGAATATATTTTCCTGTCAAAAAAGGGTACTATGATCAGGACAAAACTTACAAAGACATTTGAAGAGAAAATGCAGGAGGGGCAGGGATATTGAAAAGAAACGCTTAAAAAGATTTAATCACATCAGAATGCTGAGCAGTCATTGCTGGGTACATGGTGTTTTTTGACTAATCTCATTTTCCATTTATTTATTGGCAGGAAATATGGCACACAAATTGTTTCCTTGGCAACAGACAAAAAACATACCACCAACTACCCCCCAAAGAAAACCCTCATTTCTAAACAGGAACAGATCTACAGTGGATCTGTCATAAAGTTTACATAAATGCTAGCCCACAACCTTCAGATGGGCAACACATGCCTGGAGGGCAAGCTGAGGACTTTTGGGGGTGAATCGGCTCTTTCATATAACCACAACACACCCCTGAAGGCATTAGAAGCATCATTATGAACTAGTATTCCAGTGGCTTCAAAGAGTTGATATACTCTCAAAAGACCCTAACTTCCATCTGAAGGGTAGCTTATGGAGCCAAAAGGTTTCTGCCACAATTTCATAAATTTTGATGATTGGATTGCATTCAAGTAAGTTCTTTCCTTTCCCTGATCAAATACACAGTTTTCAAAATGGTGGCATTTCTGGCATCATATGTCCAGGGTGACTTCGGCATGGTCCTGTCAGGAGTTAGGAGAGGTGGACTCGATGGCATCTCATGGTCCAAGCCAGCCCATTTCTGCCAATGCTGCAGATTTCCTTATGATTCCAAAGCAGGGGACCGAGATTTGTAATAACTTCAGTACCCTCAACTGCTGAAACAATAATGTATTTTTTTAAAGTGGCAAATGTGGGTTTTTTCCAGCCTCTGCTCTTTGTCAGTATTTTTGACCATAGGAAAATACTTTTTTTAATATATGAAAGTGAATTAACCACTTTGCATTTTAAAAGACAATGTTATATGTTATATATATATGTGTGTGTGTATATATATATGTCTATATACATATATATGTTTATTTCCTAGGAGAGGAAAAGAAACCTTTTTGTTCAAATTGTTTTAAATTCTATTTTCTAATTGCTCCAAAATGATAACCGTCAATAAATTTATGTGACTGTTTTCAACTCTAATGGAGAGGGTCATATGGATTTTGCCTAGCTTTAATGTGTAAAATATCCTTTACCTGATAGTAAAAAATAAAAGAGAATGCACAGGGATTACTTTTCTATCACCTGTGTATGCAGGAAACAATTTGCAGCATTTTGGATGCCTCCGAATTCCTGGTAATCAGATTTAATCTAATGAAAAAATCAAAGAGTATTTTCAAAGGATCAGCTTTGTACATTTTAGTTTTTTAATTTTCATTTGTTTTTTCGGTTAAATCTTGTCATTTGGAATCCATAATTGCTTTGTCACATAAATGACATTGACAACATTGCTAAACTCATTAGTGGGGTTTTTTGGGGACAAACCACATTTTGATATTGCAGATGATTTTCTCATTGTTTGCATAATTAGGAAGAACTTAGTTCCATAGATAGTAATATTCTGTCTGTTGCTTTCTCCCTCCCTCCCTCCCTCCCTCCCTCCCTCTCTCTCTCTCTCTGTCTCTCTCTTTCTCTCTCTCCTCCCTCCTTTTTTTGCAAAACAGCTTTTGACATGGGAGAATTTAAATAGACAGATAATTCCTAAAAATGAATTTCTATTATTTGAACTTTGAATCAAACTTTGCATTAATGAAATTTCTAGAACTCAGCTAGACTCCCATTTGCTGTTTTCAGAATGAAACAATGTGGGCCTCCAATCCACAGCGTGTGAGAAGCATCTCAGGCCCATTTCCTGAGGTTCAAACTTGAGAGGCTGAGATGCCCGTGTCTCTGTGTTATAAAAATCTGCTTTTTGCAGTAAGTAGTGCTGGGGCACTTACTGGAAATTTTTTTTGTTGGTTTTTTTTTTTTATCAATTTCCCTGGTGTTAAAAATGGTTTGTGCGTGTGATGCTGGCTACAATAAAGCTCACACAGTCTGCTGAAATGACCTGTTGTTTCCAATGCACTGCCAACTTGACTCCGTGAAAGCGGAGCTTCTGACTACTGCCCAGTGGCTTGGAGAGATGCTGCATGGGCTAGATGGACAGATGGACGATCTGTCCTCTTGAGTCTGTGCAGTTTGGCGACATTCACAGCACTGTTTATATAGCAGGTCCTCTTGCTCAAGATGCCTTTCTAGCATATCAATTCCAAACCTGTTCTTTAGGCATCAGTGCTGTCTCTGGCAGTACTTGGGTTCCTTGGTACTATTTCCCTGCCTTTTGTGGCGAGAATTAGGTGTGGGAGCATCTCTTTAGCAGAATCGAATGTAACTTTTGAGAAACATGGATTGTGCTTTGTGACTTTTATTTTAAAACGACACAGACAGCTGAATAGTGCCTTTTTTCCTCACAATCCATGTTGTAAGATGTCCACTCCTCTGTCTCTCCCTTTCTCACTCCCTTGCTCCCTCCTTCATCATGGATTCATTTGTGCAATACTATTCCAACTTGAAACCATTCTGTCACTTCTGTTGGAAAGATAATCACTTGTTCTCCTTAACCCGGTGCCAGCTTTCTGTTGTTGAAGTGTTTCAGTTGATTTCCTGATGCAAATGCTATTAAAATAAACAACCAATGGGAAGGGAAAAACTCTTTGGTGTCCTGTTTCAATATCTGTTTCCATAGCCTTCACACTGACTGATATCCTCCCAGCAGGTTTCAGTAGACAGTAGATGCGCCCTCAGTCTCACGTGTAAGAGTTGGCGTTGTTGGCCCATAATCATTTTGACTTTTTTGTGCAATCATTTTATTCAGAGTAGACTGCCTTTTCCTTAACAGTTGTCCAGGACGTGATCAGACTTTACCGTTGGCAGCAGGCTGTGAGGCAGGAGATGTATAAACTTACCTCAGGTATGCCTCATTTCAGAAGGGACTAGGGGAAAAGCATTGTCATGTCAGCAAAAAAAAAAAAGGACAACTATATCTAAAGATGACTAAGTCAGATGAGCATTTATTACACAGTTTTATCATCTACAAAATGTTGGAGGAAATGCTAAAACCGATATAGCTGAAACCAATATTACAATGGAATTTTTATAATGGATAGACTAAGCTTGAAAGGGATATTAGAAATTAGCTAATCAAATCCCCTCATTTTATAGTGGGTCCAGTAAGGTTTGCCCAAAGTCATACATGTGATAAGTAGCACAGCCAGGATTTGAAACAAGGCTGATTCCAGACTTGGTGTTCTTTGCATTATTATAGAGACTATGTGCTCCCTCCCCCTCCTAGTGCTATCACATTTTAAACATTGGTACAATGGTGGCCTGATAGAGATCTTCCTTAAAAGATCGTTTATAACATTTGTCTTTTGCCTATGGTGAACATACACTGTTTTGAAATATCTTTGTGAAGTTGTCAACCCTGCTGAATGCTAGTTGTAACATTTCTTAATAGATTGGTTCATAAATACTCATTCTGTAACATGCTGGCTGTGAACTGCTTAGATCTTTGAGTACTAGTGGGTTCCATTTCTTTTTCAACATCACACTTAGCAGATTTAAGAAACTCCATATTCATTTCTTAATTAAATATATTAAGAGAATCTATGGGGTTTGGTATATGGAGACGGCTTCAGGTCCAGGAAGCACTGAGTTCCATTCGGGACCAATATGAACATTTTGATCCTGGGCTTGTTACTTGATCTGTTGGTGCCCCAGGTAACCCTCAAAAAACTCTTAAATTGCAGAGCAGTTGCTAATAGGCATTCATTAAAGTGAGTTCCTTATCCCCATGACATCCTAGGTCTAGACACTACTCCCATCCCCCCAAATCATATTAAGTACATGCAGCAAAAATTAGCTAGGTATTAAAATTTACCCTCAACAAGTATACTAATTTAAAAAAATTTCTTTATGTGAAAATGCGTGTCCTTCTAAAGGAGATCGGAATTGCTTCCTCCAGATGTTGCCGCCTCCGTAATGAAATAGGTAATGTTCTATCCAAACAGTAATGGTTGCTAAACGAGGTGTGCGTGGACCCCCAGGATACCTTTAAAGTATGGTGGCATGAATTTCCCTGTTGTTCCCCTTCAATGCCAAATAGCATATAAATAGTTAAAGAAGGCCCTTGCCTTAAAGTTAATTTAGCTGTACCTGTTATGATCCCAGACCTTTGTTCTTTGGAAAATAAACAGCATGTAGCAGTTGGTGTCTAAGCCTACAAATTTGATTGTGCTCCTTATCCAGCCAGTTTAGGGAAGGGGGGCAAGGAGAGTGTCTGTAGCTTGAATTTACTGGATTTTTTTTTTTAGTACAAATCCCCATGCACTGTCCACCTGTTTTCCTCTCTCCTTGAGGCCCCAACCACTCTTGTCTTCTTTATAGGCTTTTTCTGCCTTTGTTACTGCTTAGCACAGATGTGGTAACTTGAAACAAGCTCATTTAAAAGGCTAGTAGTTGTCTTTTTTCATAAAGTTGCTGGAAAAGGAAACTTGGCATTAAAATGGAGACTTCAGGGCCTTTCAACTTCAGTAACAGGGAAAACCAGGAAAAATAAAATGAAGTCACTGTTCTCTTTCTAAAGTATCTTTGCCTAATATACACAAGATAGTATGATACAGAAATGAGTAGTTCCTGCCCTCAAGGCACTTACAATCTAGTACAGGGAGGAAGTAGTAATAATGATGACAAATAAAGAAATAACCAGTACAAATACCACAAGAGAGGTAGGTAGTAGTAATTAATTGATGGAATACTTATCCTGCAGCACGGGACTTAGCAGATACATTAATTTTAAAATGAGTTGGAAGTGAGACTGGGGAAAAAATAGATTTTTATTATAGAATTTAGAGCTGGGAGGCACCTTAGAGACTATTAATTCAATCCTTCCATTTTTTCATTTAATGAAATGAGGCCCAGATCAGGAAGTGACCTTCATCTAATTAAGTATTTTAGGTTTGTTTGAATATTAATGCCTGCTGAACAATGCACATGCAGACTGCAGAACACAATTAAAATAGTAATAATGATCAAGGCAAGACTTTTTTTTTTTTTTTACTGTTTCCACAGGAAGAAACTTACCACCCAAACTGTTACCTTTCATAGCCAAATAAATTCAACACAGGTCACTTACTACCTTGTTACTTAAGTTATTTGACTCAAGCCCTGGCTCTCTTGATTCCTAATCCAGGGCTTATGCCTCAGTGGGAATGGGGTTATTTGCTTTATTTTAATATGGACTTCCTCTCTTTGCTTGCTGTTCTGGCCAAGTTTAGTGTTCGATGACAACAGCCTCCCTAAACCCCAGGCTGAACGTCTCTGGGTTTTTTTGTTCCCCACCACTGATTTCTTGAATGTCGTAGTCTCCATTTTCCCCCCACCCTGTTTTCATGTCCTTCCTAAAATGTGAATTCTGTACTCCCAATGTATTCTGGTTACTGGAGGATTCCTAAATCTTCATATTCTGAAAAGTAAACATTAATGCAGCCTAAAAGATGCTGCCAGTTTCCTTTTATGTTGCATTGTTGGTTCATGTTGGGTCGAATGTTGTTCAATTGACTGTAACTAAAGAGCCCCCCAATTGGCACTTTTTGCAGTTGATTTTTTTAAAAATTCAAATAAACACTGCTAAGACCCCAAGATCTTTTTTAGATGAACTCCTATTTGGCTACATCTCTCCCATTTCGGGAAGGTGGGTTTTTGAACTCCCAAAAGATTTTGTATTTATCTCTTACATTCCCTCTCCAATGTAGTCCAGTATTTTGACTTGTCAAGATTTTTTTTACTCTGACTGGTAACTAGTGGGTTGGTTATCCCTCCCAGTATTGTGTTACCTGCAAATCTGATAAGCCTTTCTCTAAGTCATTAATAAAATTATCAAACAGCAAAGGGCCAAACACAAATATCTAAGCCATTCCTGGAGACTTGTTTGGTTGTTAATATCAAACCATTAGTTACTACATGTTTGGTCTAGCCTTTTAACTAGTTCCTAATCAACATCAACAAGAATAGCACGAGAGATCTTCTCAACTACTCTGCTAAAATGTAAGCAAATTTTATGTATGGTGTATCTCCTCAATCTACCAGTCCAGGAATCATTTCCAAAAAGAAAAAAGGTTAGTTTGGTATCATCTCTTTTAGCTCTGTAATCATCACTTCCTCTTTAGATGTTCAGTAAACATGCCTTTAATAATATGTTCTGGGCTGGAGCTGGCAAACTATGGCCCCAACATCTCGTTTTGTACGGCTCAGGAGCTAAGAAAGGTTAGCTCTTCGATTGTAGGCCATACGGAAACAGTCAATGAGACACAGTGGGCTGGATTGGCTCACAGACCACAGTTAGCTGTTCTAGAATGTTGCCAAGAATCTGATCCACTCCAACAAGTGTATATTAAGCACTTATGTATAAAATTCAGTGCCAAGTGCTGGGGACACAATAAAAAAATCCCAACCCTCAAGGAGCCCTCCATAGTCATTGCCTTACAGTTTAAAAATTCTGCTCTCTTATTTTTTGGAAGTTGAAACAATTTTTGTCTTCCAACACTGTAGGACAGGACATAAAGGAGAGTTCCTGTTGTCCAAAATCACCGATAGGACTTCATTATTTCTCTTCACTAGTTCTTTCAGTCCCCTAAGACAGTGGGAATCCTACATGGGAATCCCAGCCCAGAGGGAGCATGACCCTAGCAGGGGTCTGAGAACCAACTAGATGGCAGGAAGGTGGATTGCTTTCCATCCTCCCCATGAATACAACTATACCTTCCATTTACATGTTAGCTGTTAGCTCTCCTGTACAAGTGCCTCTGTAGAAGCTCCCCTTAACACCAGGATTACCCCTTGGTAGAGCAAGTGTCCCTCTGAGGGCAGGTTCTACGCTTGGCCATGACTGGTGAGTATGAGCCCTATGCCTCCTCCTACCTTTTCATTTTGGGTGAGATGAAATAAAATGCAGAATAAGCAGACATGGGTGGGTAAAATCTATGTCACAAATATCATTCTCTTCCCCCTGCTTCCAACCCCACCCCTTTTCCTAACTTCCTTATTTTTGTTGAGTACCACCATCCTTCTAGTCAAACAGAATTGCAGCCTTCATTAGTCTTCTCAATTCCAGTTATCCCTCACCTTATGTATCCAGTTGGCAAATCATGTCACTTGTACCTCAACAACATCTCTCACTTCCTTCCCCTTTCTCCATTGATATAGCCACAACCTTTACCTAAGATCTCATAGCCTCTCCCTGAACTACAGCAATGATCTCCCTGTCTCCAATGGCTCTGCCACTTCAGTCTAGCCTTCACACAACTGCAAAAGGGATTATCATACACAAGTACAGGACTATGTCACTCACAGCCCTTAATCAATTCCAATAGCTCCCTATTGACTATGAGATCAAAGATCAAATACAAACTTCTGGGTTTGGCCTTTAAAGGTCTTCATCATCTGACCCCAGTGAAGCTTTCCAACCTTGTTAATAAAGGCTTTATTTACAGCCTTTATTGAGGAATGAAAGACTTCATGGAGTGGTGGAGAGTGGCAACAATGAAGATGTAGTTCCAAGTCCTACCTATTACATACATATTGGCTAGATGACCCAAGGCAAGTCATTTAAGCCTTAACGCTCTGGGCAGCACTCTGTAAGCTGCAGATCAGATGCTTACTTGCATAGGAAAAGGGAATTTCCTCACCTGGAACTACCAAAGAACTCACAGGTGCAGTTCCTATCCCTTTCTCTCTTTCCTTCACTGTGTGTTTGGTCCAACCAAACCAAAACCTCCTCATAGTCATACAAAAACAACAAAAATATCCAAATTTGAATAGAACATTAAGGCATGGTACCATTCATTAAGCAAAACTTCATGAAGGAAAAGGAATCAATTACTTAAAAAAACTTTGTTCAATTGAAATAGAAGATAATCCACTTTAACTTACATTTTTATATTTTATATGGTGACTATGCCCAGAAAAACATGGCTAGTGCAGAAAAACTTATATTTGTTGACTGTTAGGACCTATTGTTTGTTGTATTACTTATCTTCAAATAAAAAAAATACTTTAAAAAAAGTTCATCTACTTGTCTGGCTACATTAAGTTATCTGAACAACAGATTACTAAAATGGAATGATGATTTACAAGTCTTACCTTATTATAGTCCAAGACATACACACATTTTTTAAAAATAATGAATCCTATTAGTTCATATTACTCTTAAAAAAAGCACACAAATTTTTTTATTACTAATACAGATGTTAGGATTAAAAATATTTTATTTCTATCAGCCTTTTAGTTTGAGTTTCATTTATATCTTGAAACCCACATAATACATTAGTATGGTAGTAGACATACATATGTTTATACATGTGTATATACAAATATAGGCATGTATATTGTTTATACATGCGCAAAGTACATGTGTGCGCATTTGTATGTATACACATATGTGCAAATACATAGATATGCATATATGTTGGAGGATGTACACATGCATGCACACACATATACATACACACATACATGTATGGATGAAGTGTGTGTGTGTGTATGTGTGTGTGTGTTCTCCAAACATTTTGGCTGGTAGGAATGTATAATCAAAATTGTTTGGAAGCCACTGCTCCAGGATAGAGTTGTCTGGACCAGGTCACATGAAATCATCAAGAGATCAGTGTAACTAGATCTTAGTGTGGAGAGGAGGGACCCATAAGAGGACTGGAAGGTAGGAAGAGGGCAAGTTGGGAAGAACTTTAAATACCAAAGAAGAATTTAATATTTTATCTTAGAGGTAAACATTAGCCTGTAAGAAGAGGGCAGCAGTCAGTGGATTCTTCTTCCCTGGAGGTCTTCAAGCAGATACTCTGTGATCGATTGATAAGTCTGTTATAGAAGGGATCATATGAGGAAAGATTGAATTAAATGGCCCCTGAGGTTCTATGGTTCCATAAAGTATTACACGTAGCAGCATGTATCCTTCATAATCTCATCCTTCAGAACCACCATGGAGAGCACCATTGCCAGTATGAGAGTTTGAGTGTTTTCCCTGAAAGGACAACATAACGTAGTGGAAAATGTACTGGTGCTTGGGTTCTAGTTCCAGATTGGCTACCATCTTACTGACCTTGGCCAAGACATTTGCTCTCCGCTCCTCACTTTCCTGTAAAATGAAGGAATTACATCACGTGATCTCTAAGGTTCTAGCTTTGACCGTCTATGAACCTATGGGCATCCTCATTGACAAAATGGAGATAATGACGTTTCCAATAAAAGAGCTAATAAAAGGAGATAAGGATAACAAACACCCCTTTAAGGAAGAGAAGCGTCATAGTGTCCTGGAAAGAGAACTGACCACGGTACCAGGAAGACCTAAGTTTAAATGTTGTCTCACACACTTAATTGTATGATACTGGACAAATCACTTAACCTCCTCCAGCCTCAGTTTTCTCCTCTGTAAAATGGAGATAATGATATCATCTACCTCCTTGGATATGAGCAGCTCAGTGGCAGGCATAGAGTCTGGAAGACTCATCTTTCTGAGCTCAACGCTGTCCTCAGACATTTACTAGCTGTGTGACATGGGCAGGTCACTTAATTCTGTTTGCCTCAGTTTCCTTATCTGTAAAATGAGCCAGAGAAGGAAATGGCAAACCATCCTAGTATCTCTTCCAAGAAAACCCTAAATGGGGTCATGAAAAAATTGGACACAACTAAACAGCAGCAAACACCTCCTAGGGTTTTTGTGAGGGTCAACTGAAACATTATTTGGAAAGCCATTTGCAAACCCAATGACAGCATTTCATCCCCAGAGTCTTTCTGATTCCATGTCCAAGACACTAGCCAGCTTTCTCTCTCCCTCTCAGAAATGGTGTGATTAAGTGAGATCATGTTGATTGAAGTACTTTGAAATATACAAAGTATTTTACAAATTCAAGGCATATGTGTTATGATACATTAGAAGGTTGAGGATGGTGATCCCCTGACCGGCATATTAGGGGAAAACTGTATGGAACACAATGAAGGATTCATATGGTATCTTTCTTTCTTTGTTTTTAAGCTCTTGACCAATTTGGCAACAGCATCTAGTTGAGATAAAAAGTCCTTATGCCCTTGGAATGAGGGAGAATTCCTACATATTGAGAACAATTTACTGAGAAATATGCATCATCTCATTCTCAATCAGGGTGACTTTTAGAAAGCATAAGGTTCTTATTAAAAGCAAGTGGACAACATGTTTAAGTCCCATTGAGCCAGAGAAGCTTTTATAAACAGGAGCTACTCTTTTTATAGCTGAAATACACTAAAGGCAAGTGACTTGTCTGAGATGGTTTGTTAGATCCCTTTATGGGCAGCTAGGTAGCATAGTGGATAAAGTCCTTCCCCTCTCATCAGCTCAGTTCATGGCATCTATGCTGGGCTCTACAGATAGCTAAAAAGAACAGCCCCAAAAGATGACAACTGAAAAAGACACAGGCAGTCAGTCCGGGAGGCTACCTCTGTTCATGTGGTGGGGGATGCAATTATCAAAGTAGGCATGACCAAAAACTGAGTTACAGATACAATGGATAAATATCTGTATTATTTGTAATGCTTCCAAATAGTATCCAGGTTTTAAAATATGAATCTAAAAATCTGGAATAGGTAAGAAATTTCCCTGACTAAAGAATTCCAACAGCTTCCCCATCCTGGAAATCTTTTGAGCTCTTCCCTGAATTTCCTTCTGCCAACGTTTAAAACATCAGTTTTTAAAACAGAGGCCCTTTTTAGAGCACACACTTGAGAAAGGCTCTTTCCCTCCATTTCAGGTCTAAGTTAACATCAAAAAGCTCGACTTTATTTTTTGTGAGGAGACTGTGTTCAGCTTCGTTAGAAGTCTGTGGTCATCATCCATCATGATTCTTTGGGCTTTCCCAACACACTTGATCTGTATAAACCTTCCCACCCACGCTGTTTTCTTTCCAAACTACATAATGATGGTTATTTTGTGGGTGAAAGCTTATACCACTGCGCAGTGCACTGTGTGAGTTGGCTGAGGGAGTTCAGTATTACAGAATGAGTTCCCGGAGTCTTCCTGCTGACCACTGATAAATTGTTCTGCTTGTGCAAGCCAGGGTCTGGCATGGATGCCCACAGAAATGATTCCTTGCCATTTTTTTCCTGGATGATTTCATGATAGAAATGGATCTTGAAATAAACCAGTTAGTACAGGCTAATTCTTACCAATAGCTTGAGATTCAAAATTCAAGTCAAGGCTAGGAAAGATTAGAACCATTAGCACAGCAAACTTTTTTTTTAAGTAGGGATGAAAATAAAAGCAAGAAGCCTAATCAGTAAGTTAATTTAGCTATTTTTTCTTTTTTGTTTGGCTTTTAAACTTCTTTACTACCTAGTCCCCTCCTACCTCTCTAGACCTCTTATACCTCACTCACTATATGATCCAGTAACTGACCTTCTTATTGAATTCCCAATGTGCAATGTATCTTTGGGCTCTGGGCACTTTTCTGACTGATCTACCTGTCTGGAATGCTCTCCATCCTCATCTCCACCTCCAGGCTTCCTTTAAGTCTCAGCTAAAGTTTCACCTTCTACAAACAGATTTCCTATTAATCCCCTTGAATGCCAAAGTCTTCCCTCTGAGGGGCGGCTAGGTGGTGCAGTGAATAGAGCACCGGCCCTGGAGTCAGGAGTACCTGAGTTCAAATCCGGCCTCAGACACTTAACATGAAAAACTAGCCGTGTGACCTTGGGCAAGTCACTTAACCCCAACTGCCCTCCAAAAAGCAAAAAAAAAAAAGTCTTCCCTCTGAGATTATCTTTAATCTGTCCTGTATGGATTTTGTAGACCCATGGATGTTTAATGTGTCTCCGCTATTAGACTATTAGTTCCCTGAGATCAGGGACTGTCTTTTGCCTTTCTTTGTAGCCTCAGCACTGACAGCATTATGTGCCTGACACAAAGTAAATGCTTAATAAATGCTTTTTAATAGGCTGTCAAATTTAGGCTTTTAAGGCCACTACATTGCAGACAGTTAAAGGAATTTATATATGCTTGTAGGAAATATGCATTCATATAAGTAATATATATCGAAGGATATCCTAAAATCATGCCACAGGAGAGTGATTTTGTAACCCTCATCTTAGTTTCAAGGATCTGATGGTAAATGTTTAACAACCAGTTCTCCAGGTTAAAAAAAAAAGAAAAAGGGGGTGGCTAGGTGGTGCAGTGAAGAGAGCACTGGCCCTGGAGTCAGGAGGAGCTGAATTCAATTCTGACCTCAGACACTTAACACTTATTAGCTGTGTGACCTTGGACAAGTCACTTAACCCCAATTGCCTTGCTTTACCCCTCCAAAAAGAAAGAAAGAAATAAATAAATGAAAGAAAAGATGTAGCACTATACACTTTTTAGTTTAATTTGCATTATTAAGGTTTTCTTAGGTCTAGATAACTAACAAAACAATAAATCAATTCCTTATTTGTTTTGCCATTTTCCTAGGAATGAATTCGCACACTGACAATTTAACAGTGATCTCACTGGAGCTAATTTGAGCTGGTTCCAGCACGCTCCTACCTACTCTGATCTTTTTCTAATTTAAATCACTCAGGATTCCTATAGAAATTTAATATGAAAAGGAACTTAATCCATTTGGACCCTTGGTCATGTCTGATTTACTTTTATCATCTGGAAAAAAATCAGATGTGAAAAGTCATCAATCAAACTGACCAGTCTTCCAACTGAGTGGTTCTTTTCTGAGTGGTAAATATCTCTTTAAAAATGAGCTTAAAGGCTTTCAAGTTTTGTTCTACTTATTGATTTTCAGGGTTCTCTTTAGCTACTCTCCTTTTGCAAAGTGAATTTAGCATACTTTGTTTAAAGATATAATCACAACATGATAGAACTAAGTACAGGAAGGAACTTAGAAGTCATTTTGTCCAAGTCCATCATTGTACCAATGAGGATATAATGATGGTAATGATGAATGATGGTGGTGTTGATGATGGTAGCTGACAAATAATATCTCATTATATTCTCACAACAGCTATGGGTGACAGGTTCTATTATTACCCTGATTTTACAGATGGAGAAGCTGAGGTTGGGAAAAAAAATAAAATAAGGTACTTGCCTGGGGTCTTACAACTAATAAGGATCCCAGGCAAGATTTCAGCTTAAGTTTACCTGATGCCAAGTCCCATGCTCATCTTGTGATTTGACCAGATGAGACTCTAAGTTGCTATTAAGGTAAGGAGTCCTCTGGCTTTGAGAGATGTTGATCCTTTTCTCTGGTAACTATGTAAGTATTGCCTTGGTCAAACAGTTGGATCTGTCTGTTGATCAGTGCTACTTTCTCAGACAATTAGAAGCCCTGTCTGTCAGTCTTTGTTTCTCTGCTTGTATTTTCTCAGTTTTTTTGTTTGGATTTTCTCTGAAGTTCAGGATGCTGATTTTCCCCCTGAACTAATGAACGTAATTTTAAAAAGAAGCAGATCTAAAAACCTGTGCTGGCAGCATCCTGGGTATGCCAGTGTGGTTGCTGCTTTACCAGGCTAAGCACTTTTCAAATATTATCCTATTTGATTTTCAAAACAATATTGTGAGGTAGATATTATTATTATTCTCATTTTAATGCTGAGAAAACCGAGGTGAATAGAGTGTAAGTGACTTGCCCAGGTTGACACAGCTAGTATGTGTCTGAGGATGGATTTGAACTCAGTTGTTCCTGACTCCAGGACCAGTGCTCTATCTTCTATGCCACCTTGGTGCTTCTAATATTAATATTTGTACCCCAAAATGAATATCTTATGACTACAATGCTCAAAAACCCCAGTTTTGGCAAAAGAGAGAGAGAGATGCAAAGCTATTTAAGACATAGTCCAGTCAATATGTTGGAGGGGGGCAGGGATCCTGGTTGCAGAGTTAGAGGATCTATAGCTTGCTTCTGCCAGTTGCTGTCTGTGTGACCTTGGGCAATAGTAACTAATAATAATAGCTGGTGTTTATACAGTGCCTCAAAGTTTGTAAAGCACGTTTTAGATGTCATCTCATTTTGTCCCCTCAACAATCCTGAGAGGGAGGTGCTATTGTCATCTCTACTTTTACAGATAAGGAAACTGAGGAAAAGAGAAGTTAAGTGACTTTCCTAGGATCACCCAGCTGGTAAGTGTTTGAGGCTGGATTTGAATTCAGGTTTTCCTGACTCTAACACTATTTAGAGGGCTACCTATTTCTCTTACTCCTGGGAAGCTCACTTTTTTCACCTGAAAAATGAAGGGGTGGAGGAGTAGACTAGATGTATTCTGAGGGCCCTTCCATCTCTACATCTATGAACCTATGATGATAAAACTAACCATCTTATAGAGAAGAGATAACACATTCATATGTAGTTATGCTATAAAATAGTAAATGATGGAAACCTGGGGACAGATGACTCCTTGTCAGTCATGTTGTAATGGAGACTCTTATTTAGGCATGGATTGTACTGAATGGTACAATGGTAACTGTACATTTTACATTTTGTAAAATGTAAAATTTTGTACAAAATGGTACATTTTACAATGCTAAAAGTTTTCTCTCGATTCTAACCGTATCTGAATTTTTGTTTTGTTTTCTTTTTATTTCTGAAATGTCTAAGAGAAATATAAAGTGTGAGGCTAAAGGAATGAGACATTGTTTCTGAGGGCATCATAAGACAGTTCCGTGGAGAAGAAACCATTTGAGCGAATTCTACAGGATGAAAATTACTCCATCCTGTAGAGATGGAATGTCCTCCCTCTCTTCCATGTGCTGGAAATAGTAAAAGCAAAAACACAGGTGCAACCCAATACAGGATGTTTACAAAAAACCCAAGACCCAGTGGGATTCATGTGAGAGGAGGCAAGAAAGGGAAGTGGGAGGCCACTTCTGGAGAACTTTCAACCAAAAGCAAAGGCTTGTGGATACTATCCCCTAGGCAATAGCTGGATTGTTTAAAAGTGAGAATGGTAGCTTGAGTAACTTAGGTCTTCTCTAAGCCCCATCCTGGTGCCACACCCATCATATAGACCATGCAAAACAATGCACAAATTTCAACAGCCTTAGAGAGGTTAAAAAAAAATCTCCCAGGGAATTATATTTTTAACATCCTGTGAAAACTGATCTATTGCCATTTGCCATGTCTGGGTGCCTGATGTCATCAGAGAGCTCCATTTGAAGTGGAGGGTTGGAAGGGGGAGTAGGATCCTCTCTTTAAAAGGTAGGCTGTAAATAAATGACATTTTATTCAACTGAGAGTAACCAGAGACTCATTTTTTCCTCTTAAAAATAATTTAAAATTCACCAGAGGATTAGTAATTAGGTCTCTTGGCATTGTTTGGTTATCTGATGAGACTGTCTTGCCCATTAACAGTGAAAATACAGGATGTGGAGACATTCATTCCTACGTGTTTTTGCCTGTTTTTATAGATGACTCTGAACATTAAAGCTTCCCCCAACACTCCTCCCCATGCCCCCTGACCCACTCTGGGTTGTGTGGGAACCCTTCAAATAAAAATCTTGGAGAAAAACAATCCAGGAATGAGATTTCTTTTAAAAGCAAGATAGTTGGTGCATTGCTTTCTATCACTTCCTTCCTAATGGCTCCCTGCTTGATAATTTAAACACTGATCCAAATCCAGATGGAATTAGATGCCCAGTCCTGTTGGGGTCCTGCAGTCAGACAGTCTGTGGTACTTGATGCATATCTTTTGAGTGGACGAGATGAGATTAGATTGCTCTCTGTGGGAATGAGTACACTATTCATTTTGTCAGAAAGTCATCCTTGAGGGCTGAGTGGAGCCAAGAGCAAAGTAGAAGCAGAGACCTTTTTTCCCTTATCAGGGCCAATGGTTGGTTCCACATTAAGCATTGTAGAGTTCGATAATAAAATGATTTAAATAATAAAGTGGATTAGAAGCAAAGAAGGAAGGCCTGGCCACCCAGGCTTGAAATATCAATGTCTTATATTAGAGAGACTTTATAGTCAGACTTTATTTTGCTGTAGGAGAGATGCTTCCATCCTTGGCACAGGAGATGGTGACTCTTCAAGCCCTGAGCCCTCCTCTCTGGGCTGTTCCCTGAAAAGTAATTAAGGTCATAAAAGTATCTCAAACAGGAGAGATGAGCTGGCTTGTTTTCTACCAAGTGATGCTAGACTTCTAGGACCCCTCCAAAGTCAAGAAACTGAGGAGAGAGTTGAGGGGAGAGAAGATTCTCAATAATCCTTCAAGGGAGGCAAAACATAGAATAGAGGAAAGAATATTTGATTTAGCATGAAGAGGCCCTTGTTTCAAATCCTGTTTTGTCATTTGCTCTTTGTGACTTTAGGCAAGTCACCTGTTATCTCTGAGCCTCCATTCCCCCATCTATAGAGTGATGAGGCTGTGCTCAATGATTTCTATGATTGAGTTCCTTCCTTTATTCTAATCTGCTTTATTATTTCAGCTCTATCATTGAGTGGTCTCTTGACTAGGTGAGGAATTATGTTTTGGGTACATGAAAAAAACCAAGGGCTTCTCCATCCCCCAGTGATGTTTCACTTGGGTCCTATGCTGCTCACTGGTAACTCTTTGTCTTAACTTCTCCATTCTCTTTTGTCTACTCTGCCATCTTGAATCCCTTCTGCTCTTTTATTGTGAAGTCTTCAGGGAGAGAAAATATACATATGAGTGAGGACCTTCCTCAGAAATCCTTGGTCAATTCCAAATCCTTGGAGTCACATGATATGAATCCCAATCCTGACTTGGCTACTTCCTGGTTATATGACTTTTGGCCATTTCCTTCTCTAGGCCTCAGTTTTCTCACCTCTAAAAAGACTTCAACGGTTCCTTCCAGCCCTAGGTCTATGGCTCCTATGTGAATAATTGTAGAATTATTTAGGCCTTATCCAACAAGTGATGGAAGCACTTTGAAGGACAAAGGTCATTCCTCATGTCTTAAAATCACTCGTTGTAGGTGACTTGCCTACTTTGCCTTGGTGGGAAACCTGCCCTATTTTCAGTGGCATCAAAAAACTTTTAAAAGTATCTTAAGAGACTTCAACTATCTTCCCAACTCCTTTCCCCTTCATGGCCAGTGAAGGTTTTTTTAAAGGCTCCTAGAAAGTAGATTAGATCCATCTGAGTCAGATCAAGTGTCACAGCCACTGAATTCTCTATAGCAAGTGTGACCCAGGCCATGAGTCAAATACCACCACTTCCACCACCCCTCCTCCTCCTCCTCCTCCTTTTCTTCCTCCTATTGATAACAAAATGATACTGATAATAATACTTGAGTTTCTTTCTCCCAGGAAACCCAAAGTATTTAGCAAATGCAAAAATTATACTCTGGGCCAAAAACAAACAACCAACCTAGAACCAACGAAAAATAAAACCATATTTCAATTCTACTCATCCATTTTGAAGGTTTCATTTTATGGAAGTATTCTTCAAATACTTTCAAGAGGTTTTTTTTTATGGGTACCTGGTCTTTCCTTATTTCTCCAGACCCAACCTGTTCCCCCAGTTTTTCTCTCCTTAGGTTAGAACTGCAAAGAGCTATAGTAAAATCAGTCAACCAACCAACTAACAAGCATTTACTGTCTACACTGATTCCTTGGGAACCGTGCTAGGTGTCGAAGGTACTATTCTAGGAACTAGAGGAAAGAACTCTGAACTTCCCCTTTCTATTCTTCTTATACTTTACTCCCCACCAGGTACTCTTTGTTCTATAACAGTGGTCTTGCTCCTAGTCCATGAATAAGTCATTCCATCCCTTGTGTCTGGGCATTTTCTCTGGCTGTGACCCATGCCTAGAATGTGATTTCCTTCCTCTTCTCCACCTCCTGGCTTCCCCCAAGTCTCAACTAAAATCCCATCTTATACAGGTAGCCTTCCCCAACTCCTATTCTGGTGCTTTTCCTCTTTTAATTTATTTCTATTTATCCTCTACATTGTTTGTTTGTACATATTTATTTATGGTCTCTCCCATCAGATTGTAAGCTTCTTTTGCCTCTTTTTTGTATTCCCAGTGCTCAGCACAATGCCTGGCAATAGTAGGCTTGGGTTCAAAATCTGCCTCCAGTCTTTACTGACTGGGAGAGTTTGGGCAAGTTATCGAACCTTATTGTACCTAAATTTACTCACCTGTAAGATTAGAGCATTATTTAATAATTAATATAAATAATAATAAGCAGTACTTATTTCTACTCAACTCAGCATGCTGTTGTGAAGAAAGTGCTTTATGAGACTCTAAAAGCCAGACAATTTGAGATCATTACTAAATGAATAACTTCGAGAGGAAGGGAGAAACAAAATTATAGTTATCTTTGGCCTGTCATGATCTGAGATTGTCTCAGTCATGAAGTATTAAGTTATTGGCATAAGGAGAATGTAAAACCTTTATTTCAGTAATATTTCATTTTTTTCAGTTATATGCAAAGACAATTTTAAACATCCATTTATAAATGTGTGTTTAAAATTTTTCCCTCTCCCTAAAATATGTTTATATTTTATAATATATAATGTTGTATATAATATTTTAGAAATAAAAGCAATTTAATATAAATTAAATATGTGCAATCATGTAAAACATATTTCCATATTAGTCACATTGTGAAAGAAGAAACAATTTAAAAGGGAAAAAACAAAGTGAAAATAGTATGCTTTGATCTGCTGTCAGACTCCATAGTTCCTTCTCTGCAGGTGGATAGAATTTTCCATCATGAGTCCTTCGGAGTTCTTTTGGATCATTGTATTGCTAAGAAGAGCTAAATCAATCATAGTTGATCATCATACAATGTTGCTATTACGATGCACAATGTCTTTCTGGTTCTGCTCATTGCACTCAGCATCAGTTCATGTAAGTCTTTACAGGTTTTTCCTGAAATCCTCTTGCTCATCATTTCTTGTAGCACAATAGTAAAGAATCACAGCTTGTTGTTACATGGATTAAGATGAAACAATGATCTAACGGTATTCTCTAAAAAGTACTTAACTGTATGTAACTAAGGCTCAATAAAATAGCTAAAAGAAAGGTATAGTGAGGTTAGAAAGGCAGCATGGTAAAGTGGCAGCGTGTGAGATTTGGATTCAAGATCTGAGCTTAAATACCATGTTCAGTACTCACTAGCTGTGTGATACTAGGCCTATTACTGAACCTTTCTGAATCTCAGTATTATCATCTGTAAAAGAAAGCTCATAATAATCTGTAATACCCTTCTCAAAGGGTTATTTTGAGGCTTAAGTGAGATAATATATGGAAGGTGTTTGACAAATCTAAAGGGCTCAATAAATGCCAGCTATGATATAATTTAACATAAAATATAAATATAATGGAACACAATTCAGTATGATATATGATATAATATGAAACAATGTAATATAGCGTATAACAAGATGATGGCACCATAACATAATACAATGTAATATAATAAAATGTAACATAATATAACATCATACAACATCATCAACTTTATAACATAATAACTTTGTTATATAATTACATTGTACTATACATTGTGCATTACTATACAATATAATATGTGCTATCTATAATATTATATGATTTAAATGATTTATATAATTAATATAATATGAGAATCCTGATTCCCTACCCCTGCAACAATCAATCAACAAGCATTTATCTGGTTTCTGCTATGTATCAGGCACTGTGCTAGGCACCAAGGAAATATAAATGATTAAACATTCCCTGAACACCAGGAGCTCATGTTTATAATAGTTGAGATCCTGCCTCATCCAATGTGATCAAGCTTTCCACCTGGTCCTGGTATTCTTTATAAATTAAAGAAAAACTCTTTGGGGACCATGGGTATGTTATGTAATGAAAGCTGGGTTGATGTCCAACAGAAAGATGGATTTCTTGAGTTTTACCTCAGATGATAAAGATGAGTCACTGGCCACCTGACTCTCCATCTAGTATCATTGCTCTGTCACTCAATTGTGATAATTCATGGGAAAAATGAAGATTCTAGACCTCAAACAGGAATTTAGGGGAGTCACCTCAGTAACCTAAATTCACCAGTAAATACTCTCTGGTAACTGCAAAATAAAACAGATTCATAGTAGAAAGAAGCACTCCTCCTTTGGCTCCTCACCTCCTCCAGGAAAGGGACTGTTCAGGTTGTGAGTGTGTGTGTGTGTGTATGTGTGTGTATGTGCAAAGATTAATAAAAAATCACATGGCAAAGGGTGCTCTGAGCCCATATCTTTATGGTTTTCCTTTCCTTTTTTTTTTTAAAGTTTTATGAATGCCTTTTGTTTTTATATCACAGTCATTACCAAATATTCCCCTCCTGAGACTTCTCCCTTCTTTTGTGAGGAAAGTGTGATAGAGATGATCCCATTGGAACCTGCAATTTGGCCTCCAGAAGCATATAATGTCGGGTGCCATCAATACATTAGTAGATTTTGCCCATTTTTTTTCTTTTGCAACAACAGACTAGCCCTAATGGGAGGAAGGGGGCTGTTAGGAATGTTCTTTCATACTCTCAGGCACAAGCCTCTGGACTCAAGCAGACTCAGCACTCAGAAAGCCTGAGCTCTAAAGAGATGACCTAGAGTCTTTCTCACTGTCTCTGACTCTTTTTAACTTGACCCAGGAGCCCAGGAAAAGTCACTTAAATAAAATTTAAAGTTGATCATATTTAGAGTCTACCTAAAAGATGTAAAAAGGTACTCAAGCCACAATGTAGACTGAGTATTGGACAGTTAGTTATGTCTTCCATAAGCAGAAGAAATGCTTAAAGCACACAAGCTCCATAAGTACCCCTTGACAGAGATTTAAAGCATGAAGGGTAACCCCTCATGCTAGTTAGGTTCATATTTATATAGCCCAGACATAGTGTCTGATGTGGCACTTACAGCCACTACTTTGTGCTGATTCAATCAACCCTGCCTTCTCCTTACACTAGCAGGTCTTAGGGAGTCTCTCAAAGTTTGGAACCAGCCATGACTGCAGCCAAGAAGTAATTACCCAAATTCTCTCAGGATCATAGAGATTACCCTGGTTTGGGGAAATACATGATTATTACTCATCACCGTAGCTCCTGGGTGCCCCCTTCCTATTCACACAAAATCCATCATGAAATCTTCTATTCTTTAACATAAAACTTTTAGCAAACAATAAGGCAAACATAATAATAATCATAATATTTACTCAATAGAGGGGAAGAGCAGGAATAATTATAATAATCTACTTATAAACCTGGGTAACATTATCCTACTAATACATACAATGTCTATTCAGGAGAGTGGGCATAAACTCACAGATAAAGGAGGTCCATGAGAAGGGATACTCAAATGTTCCTTGGATGACTTAAAACTCTGGACTGCAGGTTTGATGACCCTGGTTCCTTCAAAAGCAAACTACACCTTGCACAGCTGTTTCTTTGTATACTGGTTCCTTTCTGGGTCTTGATGTTCTGTTGAACAAACCCACTCACTCTTCCTCCGCTTCTGAGTCAATAAAGCAGTGACAAGCTCTTTCAGCACACAGATACCTTTAACAAGGTTTTGAGAAAATGTTACACTCATTGGTCTTCTTTAAGAATGAAGGATGAGCAACAACTCTCTTGTATTGACAGGGATTTCCCTTGAAATGAAGAACTGTCAAAATATCAGATCTGCAAAGAGCAATGGGTTTGCTTTGTCCAAACTGTTCTAAGCCTCTTCTCATAGTTAAGCATGACTCAAGGAAAACAACTAAGAGATCATTAAAAAAAATCTGAGGCCCATCTTTCTCTCTCTCAAACCAGAGAGGACAATAGGGAGCAAGACAGAAATCCTAGAGAATTTTGTCTGCTCTCGTCGACAGATGTCCCTAGAGTGGTAAGTCCAGTTAGCCCTTCAGCCAACATGAGAATTCAGATCTTAGAGCAGCTGCTCTAGCCCTTTCTCCAGCCTGTCAGGAAAGTAAAGTCTCTCTTCCCAACCAGGAAACTCCCAGCAAAGCAGCTTTTGAATCGGCTGTTTTAGATTTTAAAACATCTCTGTTCCTAGCTTCTTGTGGCTTTTCTAGAGTTCTCTACTCATTCTCTTGATTCTTCTGTCTTTATGGACAGTTGTAATCAGTACTTATAATAATTATAAGGCAATTGGGTACCACAGTAGGTGGAGTGCTGGGTCTAGAGTCAGGAAGATTCTTTTTTTCTGAGTTCAAATCTGGCCTCATATACTTAGTAGCTGTGTGATTCTTGGCAAGTCAATTAACCCTGTTTGCCTCAGTTTCTTTCTCTGTAAAATGATCTGGAGAAGAAAACATAAACTACTCCAGTATCTTTGCCAAGAAAATCCCAAATGAGGTTATGAAGAGTTGGACACACACACACACACACACAAAACAACTGAACAGCAAAATAATTATTCCTATTCTTATCTTCTATATATGATTATTATTACTTTTTGTCTTATTGTTTACCAAAATTTTTATGTTAAAAAGGTCAATGGTGTCATGGTGATGAATTTTGTGTTAATGGGAAGGGGCTACAGTGGTAACGCTCTTTATATCTTTTCTATAGCTTATTCTTAAGCATCTTTTTTGGCTTCTTACTTCTTCTCCTGCTGGTTTCATAATAGTCTCTAATGCCTCAAATCCGAGCCTCTTGATGGTCAATGGCTTGTCTTTTTAAATAAGTCTCAAGAGCTCCAACTTTCTGTCACATATGAACCAAACAGTCCTTACAAACTCTTCTCATAGTCTCCAAAGAGCTTTCAATTTATAATTTTGTCAGTTACAAACTTAACACTAAAAACAGTCACACACAAATCAGTTAATGAACCACAATGGCCCTGTAGCCACCCATACCTGCAGCCATTGTCCTGTCTTCAAACAGGTCCTCTCAGTTCATTCATTCATCCAAGGGATCATTTTCTATTTGGTCCTAGGTCTGGGTCTGGGTCTGGGTCTGGGTCTCTCCTCAACATTTTATCTGAGTAATTGTGTTTCTTCACAGGTAGACTTTTTACAAATTTTCCTTATACAAATGTTCTTTTTCTGTCCCTTTCAATAATGACATTATTCACATACAAAAGGGTAAGTAAGTCCTTAAAACATGAAAATGTGAAATACTTTTTAGTTCTGCGGACCAGCCATTTCACCTTCACCTTGGATTTGCACAGTTCAAACAACTCCCTCAAGATCAATGCCTTCTGGAAACCAGAACATGACTTGGTCTTGCCTTCCTATTGGTAGTCATCTTCTCCAAAAAGGTTGCTGAAAACCCCTCTGGTGGTCAGTCAGCTCTGAGGAGGAACTCTTGAACTCCCAACGTAGCCAATTTACCACCCCTCCCTCCCACCCCCAAATCCTCTAATGATCACTGTTTTTGTCACCTAAGCTCAGGGAAAGAAATATAAGCAAAAAAATCAACAGGAGCCCAAGGTCCAAGCCCAGGCTCAACTAGGCAGCATATATGTCCAGGCCACTGGAAGACACAGGAATCTTTCCACTCCCCTATCCCCCATCATCCCTAGTGGGGAGAAAGAGACTTATTGAATTCCCATCTTAATAGAGCAGGTAAACCAGTATGCCAAAAAGGAGAATCTCTTCTTTTAAGGTCTACTAACTAGGCCTCTCCTCCTGGCTCAGTGACCAATCCTTTTTAACATACCTTTCAATCTCCCCTCTTACCTTTATTTCCTTTGGAGCAAAAATATTCTATTCCATGCACATACGACTATCCCCAATTTATAAGCACCATAGGATGTCAATTTCTTAAATTTCTGATGTTAGGGTGTGCCCTACTTTGGTTTTCTGGATTTTACAAAAGTCCCTACTTAGGATACAGATATATTCTGGAATCTGTGCCTTATAAGATTCATAGCCACATTCTTTTCATAGAATCACAGAATTTAGAGAGCTGGAAGGGACTCTGACCAACTCATAACTTAGAGCAGTGGTTCTCAACCTTCCTCATGCCAAGACCCTTTAATACTCATATGTGGGCATATCTGCATGTGAGCCAACCCGCTGGGAGATGGATAGAGGAGTGGTGTCTCAGTTCCTAAGATCATTGGAAATATGTGTTTTCCAATGGTCTTAGGCGACCCCTGTGAAAGGGTCATTCGACCCCCAAAGGGGTCACAGCCCACAGGTTGAGAACCACTGACTTAGAGGACTTCAATGGGAAGTTTTGTTAGTTTTTTAAAAATATGATTCTGTTGATAAAAAGTTGATTAACACAGATCTAGTCATGTACTTATCTTCTTCCCCACATAGGTCTAATGTTTTATTTAAATATTTTTATTAATATCTTTTTATTTCATTTCACATTTGTTTCTGAAAATATCCCTTAATCTACCCAGTGAACTCTTCCTTGTAACAAAAAATGAATGGGAAAAAAGAGTAGAAAAAGAAATTCAGTAAAAAGCAATAATACATTAACTGCTTTTGACAATATATGCAATACTCATGGTGGTGCCACATGCCTAAACACCCTATTGCTTGGGGAGACTGAGACTGAGTGATAGCTTGAGTTTGAGAGTTCTGAGCTGCAGTAGGACTGATGCCCATCAGGTGTCCCTGCTAAGTCTAGCACCTATGGTGAGCCTCCAGGAGTGAAGGACCACTAGGCTGCCCCAAAAAGAGCAAATGAGTCCAAGTTGGAAAAACAGAACAGGTTAAAGCTTCCATGTCAATTAGTGTTGGAATTAGGCTGGTGAGTGAAGGCTGTACTTCCAGCCTGGGTGAGATAGAGAGACACAGTCAGAAAAAAAAGAAAGAAAGAAAGAAAGAAAGAAAGAAAAAAAGAAAGAAAGAAAGAGAAAGAAAGAAAGAAAGGAAGGAAGGAAGGAAGGAAGGAAAGAAAAAGAAAGAGGAGGAGAAAGGAAGGAAGGAAAGAAAAAGAAAGAAGGGAAAGAAGAAAGGAAGAAAGAAAAGAGATAGTCTCTGCAATATTCCCTATTCCCAGTCCCCTGTCTCTGCAAAAGAGGAAGGAGAATATATTTTTCTCCCTTTTCCTAGACAGCCAAGGGTTCTTGGTCCTTATAATTGCATACCAAAGAACAGATCTAGCTATTTCATAAAAGAAAGCACATCTGACTTAATAATCACTACTTATAACTGGGGAGTGTCTTATAATCATCTTTAATCTTAGAGTTAACACTTCCACTGCTGAAAAAAGAGGTACGAAGAGCAGTTTACTCCAGATGTTGCTTCAGACATGGTGCCAAACCACAGTGGGCTGACCTGCAATCGTGTGTTGGCACCAAAGAATTTCGTGGCCAACGCCTGATCTACTGATTAAAAAAATAATAAAATAAAGTTGTTTGAGCTCACATCTGATTGCAACATGTTCCTAATTGACTTAGGGAACTTCATAGTCAACATGCGATAAAAAAAAATCAACAAGGAGTGAATCTCTGATGTTTGCACATGCAAAAGTTAGGCCTATTTAGAAAGGGAACCACTGAGAACAGATGTGAGCTGAATTCATTCCTCTGTTTCTCCCCTCTGAAGAGCTGAAGGGGAAAAAGGCTGGGAATCATTACAGAGAGAATGTATACAAAATCTGTGCATGTGTGTGACTATAACTTTACCAATTGTCATTGAAAGGGAGTAAGATTTTGGGGAAAGCTGGGGTGGTTGGGAGATTATGAAGGAGAACTCTGAGACCAGTCCTTCCCTGCCATTCCTTCCACACTGGGTAGGCTACCTCTAAGGCTGAAAGAGTACAGAGCTTGAAGTCACAAGACATGAGTCTGAATCGTGGCTCTGACACTACCTATTGATTTACCAAATTGCTTAAGAACTCTGGGCCTTAGAGATACATAAAAAGTTCCTATAAAACAAGGCACTTCGGGGCAACTCTAATGATCTGAAAAGATCATAGGATGACAGATTTATGTAGAAAGGAACCTAGATTTCATCTAGTCAAACTCCTTAATTTTACAGATAAAGAAAATGGCAGTTAGATGGTGCATTGGATAGAGCACCGGGCCTGGAGTCAGGAAGACTTATTTTCCTAAGTCCAAATCCAGCCTCAGATACCGCCTAGCTGTGTGACCCTGGGCAAGTCATTTACCCTGTTTGCCTGAGCTTCCTCATCTGTAACATGAGCTGGAAAAAAACACGGCAAACAACTCCAATACCTTTGCCAAGAAAACCCCAAATGGGGTCATGAAGAGTCAGACATGACTGAAAGGACTGAACAACAACAAATGAACAAAGTGATTTAACCAAGGTCACACAGGCAGGTGACAAGAGGCAGTTGCTTTCCTTATAGGAGTTAAATTTATCTTTTACCAGCATCCACTCACTGTTGCTAATGGTTTTTTCTTCTGGGATCAAGGAGAACAATTAAATAAGCATACATTAAATGCCTACTGTGTACTTAGAACTGAAGATGCAAAGGCAAAAATGAAACACCTGTCTGCAAAGACTTCTCATTTTATAAGGTAACAAAGGAAGGACAATATGTATACAGAGAAGTAAATATAACATATTATAATTTCTTATAATTTTATAATCTTATAATTTCAATTTCTTATAATTCTTATAAATTCAATTTCTTATAATTATAATCTTCTAATTTCAGAGTGGAGTAAGATCACTAAAAACTGGGGATCACAACAAGAAGTGTGATCTTAAGAGGTGGCTATTGACTTTGACTGGTGGATCTTGACTGGGCATTCCAAGGAGTGGGAAAAGAGAAGGCATTCCAGGTATGATTGACAGCTTGTGCATAGACATGAAGCCAGAAATGAAATGTCCTGGCCAGTGAATAACAAGCAGGCCAATCTGACATATAGTGTAGAATGTATGAGAAGTAATATATGACTAGTATGGAGAACAAAGATGGCAGCAAGACTACGCGTAATCTCAAGTACATCTGATCCCTCTTTCCATGATAACCCTTCATATTCTTGAAGATGGTCATCATATCTCCTCTGAGTTTTTTCTTTTTCTGCCCAAACATATTCAGATCCTTCCATTATTCCTTGGATCATATGGGTCCTTGGCCCTTGCCACTCTAGTTGTCCTCTCATGGGCCATTTTGTAAGTAGTTTTGGTTGGGGAAAGAAAAAGATGGAAATCATTATTTTTATAGGCTGAAAGGAGGAATAGAAAGCGAAAATGAAATCTTTGTTCCAAGAGTTTTTAACCCCAGAGTCCAAGAATTTGAAAAAAAATGGTAACTGTTATTTCAATAAAATTGACTTCCTTGCTAATGCTGTCCATTTGTGCATTTAGACATATTATTCTGTGAAGGGGTCCATGGTCTTCACTAGACTTTCAAAGTGGTCCAGGACACAAAAAAAGCTTAAAATCTTCCTACTTGAGATGAAATGCCACCCATCACTAAGTTACTTTTTAACTTTGAGCAAATCGTTAACTAGTGGTGTCAACCTTGAATAGAAATGGGACTACTAAACCATATTTAAGGATGCCCATGGACTGGGTATTGACTTGGAAAACTGTGTGTTAACATCTGTTCTAGTGTATTTTTATTTATTTTGGTAAAGATCTCCCAATTACATTTTAATCCAGTAGGGGCTCTCTAAGGAATGTTTCAGGGCACAATGGAACCACATGTTTATTTGATGCCTCTGGTTTAAACCACTCTGCCCAAAATTTCATCCATGTGCGAAAGGGTTATAGACCTGCTTTCTGTGATTTTGTCTCAATCTCCTTAAAGTTCTTGAAGAATGCCCAGGGTCCAGGATTTCTTCTCCTCCCCTTTCCCCGAGAGCCATCCCATATAACAAGGTTTTTTTTCCCCAGAAAACATGAAA
The DNA here is from genome assembly GCA_028646575.1 of Pseudocheirus occidentalis. Lineage (NCBI taxonomy): Eukaryota > Metazoa > Chordata > Mammalia > Diprotodontia > Pseudocheiridae > Pseudocheirus > Pseudocheirus occidentalis. Next base: position 32,952,154 of record CM053593.1, on the reverse strand, counting down.
AGTGTCCACTTTCCAGACTATGACATAAAACTGAAAGGACAACTCATAGAGTGGGTCCATAAGGACATATATCCATTAGCACAAATACTGCAAATGATGAAGATTTGGTCTCAGAATTGAACAAAAAGAGTAGAATATGCCGCACTGATTCTGGAATACCACACAGTTCTTTTAATGTGGTTGGTGGTTTCCTTATATGAAGATTCTCCCTGAAACAAATATCAGTCTATTAGATGCCAATATTCTCATTGATTAGGGAATGGCTAATGTGGTACATAAATATAATAGACCAGTTCTGTGCTGTATGAAACAATGAAGAGGAAGAACACAGAAAAACATGGGAAGATTTACATGAACAGATTAAGACTGAAGTAAGCAGAACCAAGAGAACAACAGACACAATGATCACAACAATGAAAACTGGAAACATTGGCAAGCACAAAATAATCCAAAATAGATAGTTTTTAATTACGAAGAACAGGCATGACCCCAAAGAAGAGGTATGGGAAGATACCTTCCTGTACTCCTTTGCAGAGGTGGGAGGTCCACAGATTTGGAAGACTGCAAATATTTTTAGATTTTTTTTCTATGTATCCATCAGTTTTGCTGATTTCTTTCTTTTCTTCCTCTGTTTTTTCCTACAAATTAGATTTTTTTCTGCATTATATGGGCTGGCTCTCTGGAAGAGAGAAAAAGAAATAATACTGGGAGAAATTAGGCAACATAAAAACAAAAGATCTCAGTAAAATTTATTTTTAAAAGGGAAAAATATAAATGTTCTTCCAGTGATATAGACTTTGGAGACATGGAACACCATGGTCTCTAAGAGAATCAAATTATAAATTGGCATGAGTAGGCTACAGCACTCTGTTAGCTATGAAAAGCTGCACAGGAGACATGGTGTGAAGCATGTCACTGGAGAGATAAAATGCTAAAATGTACCTGCTTGAGGGTGGGCACTGCTTCCTTTTTGTCTTTGTATCCCTAGTGATTAGCATAGTGCCTGGAAGTAAGCATTTAATCTATGTTGACTGATTGACTGGCAAAAGAGGTGGGCCAATCCTCCTCATGATCACCATCACCATCATAATCACGGTCATGATCAGCACATTCACACATAGCATTTCTATAGCACTGTGAAGTGCTTTACAAATACCATCTCATTCGCTTCTCATTGCAAATCTGGGGGGGCAGGGATTATTATTACCCCTATTTTATAGATGGGGAAACTGAGGCAGACAGAGGTTAAGTGACTTACTCAGGACACCGTTCCTAAGTGTCTGATCCTAGATTTGAACTCATATCTTTTTGGTTTCAGGCAGAACACTCTAAGCACTTTGTCACTTACTCCTCTGTGTGTTGAGAGTGAGAAATATCCGGAAGCCAGTCTTGAGAGAGCCTCTGTGCCCTCTTGTTGTTTATGAAATGCCCAAAGACCTGGAGGAAGACCCATTATTCTATTCTATTCTATTCTATTCTATTCTATTCTATTCTATTCTATTCTATTCTATTCTATTCTATTCTATTCTATTCTATTCTGTTCTGTTCTGTTCTGTTCTGTTCTATTCTATTCTATTCTGTTCTGTTCTGTTCTGCTCTATTCTATTCTCTTCTGTTCTGTTCTGCTCTAGTCTATTCTATTCTGTTCTATTCTATTCTATTCTATTCTATTCTGTTCTGTTCTGTTCTGTTCTATTCTGTTCTGTTCTGTTCTGTTCTATTCTGTTCTGTTCTGTTCTGTTCTGTTCTATTCTGTTCTGTTCTGT
>CM053593.1:32930262-32950288 GCA_028646575.1 Pseudocheirus occidentalis | reverse complement strand
TTTCTTCTCTTCTCTTCTATTCTGTTCTATTCTATTCTATTCTGTTCTGTTTTATTCTGTTCTGTTCTATTCTATTCTATTCTATTCTGTTCTGTTCTATTTTGTTCTATTCTATTCTATACTATTCTGTTCTGTTCTGTTCTGTTCTATTCTAGTCTGTTCTGTTCTGTTCTGTTCTATTATGTTATGTTCTGTTCTGTTCTGTTCTGTTCTATTCTTTTCTTTTCTGTTCGATTCTATTCTGTTCTGTTTTGTTCTATCCTATCCTATTCTATTCTATTCTATCCTATCCTATCCTATCCTATCCTATCCTATCCTATCCTATCCTATCCTATCATATCCTATCCTATTCTATTCTATTCTATTCTATTCTGTTCTGTTCTATTCTATTGTGTTCTATTCCATTGTGTTCTGTTCTGTTCTATTCTTTTCTGTTATATTCTCTTCTATTCTGTTCTCTTCTCTTCTGTTCTGTTCTGTAGTGTTCTGTTCTGTTTTGTTCTGTTCTGTTCTGTTCTATTCTATTCAATTCTATTCTCTTTTGTTCTGTTCTATTCTATTCTGTTCTGTTCTATTCTGTTCTGTTCTGTTCTGTTTTCTTCTCTTCTCTTCTGTTCTGTTCTGTTCTATTCTATTCTATTCTGTTCTGTTTTATTCTGTTCTGTTCTATTCTATTCTATTGCATTCTATTCTATTCTGTTCTGTTCTATTCTGTTCTGTTCTGTTCTATTCTATTCTGTTCTATTCTATTCTGTTCTATTCTATTCTATACTATTCTGTTCTGTTCTGTTCTATTCTAGTCTGTTCTGTTCTGTTCTGTTCTATTCTTTTCTTTTCTGTTCGATTCTATTCTGTTCTGTTTTGTTCTATCCTATCCTATCCTATCCTATCCTATCCTATCCTATTCTATTCTATTCTATTCTATCCTATCCTATCCTATCCTATTCTATTCTATTCTATTCTGTTCTGTTCTGTTCTATTCTATTGTGTTCTATTCCATTGTGTTCTGTTCTGTTCTATTCTTTTCTGTTATATTCTCTTCTCTTCTCTTCTATTCTGTTCTCTTCTCTTCTGTTCTGTTCTGTTCTGTAGTGTTCTGTTCTGTTTTGTTCTGTTCTGTTCTGTTCTATTCTATTCAATTCTATTCTCTTTTGTTCTGTTCTATTCTATTCTGTTCTGTTCTATTCTATTCTGTTCTGTTCTGTTCCATTCCATTTCATTTCATTCCATTCCATTCCATTCCATTCCATTCCGTTCCATTCCATTCCATTCCGTTCCATTCCACTCCATTCCATTCTGTTCTATTCCTTTCTATTCTATTCTATTCTGTTCTATTGTGTTCTGTTCTGTTCTGTTCTGTTCTGTTCTATTCTGTTCTGTTCTGTTCTATTCTATTGTGTTCTGTTCTGTTCTCTTCTGTTCTATTCTATTCTGTTCTGTTCTGTTCTATTTTGTTCTGTTCTGTTCTGTTCAATTGTCTTCTGTTCTGTTCTGTTCTGTTCTGTTTTGCTCTGTTCTGTTCTATTCTGTTCTGTTCTGTTCTCTTCTATTCTGTTCTATTGTATTCTATTCTATTCTGTTCTGTTCTGTTTTGTTCTCTTCTATTCTCTTCTGCTCTATTCTATTCTATTCTATTCTGTTCTGTTCTGTTCTGTTCTGTTCTGTTCTGTTCTTTTCTATTCTATTCTGTTCTGTTCTATTCTGTTCTGTTCTGTTCTGTTCTATTCTGTTCTGTTCTGTTCTCTTCTGTTCTGTTCTCTTCTGTTCTATTCTATCCTGTTCTGTTCTGTTCTGTTCTGTTCTGTTCTCTTCTCTTCTATTCTGTTCTGTTCTGTTCTATTCTATCCTGTTCTGTTCTGTTCTATTCTCTTCTGTTCTGTTCTATTCTCTTCTGTTCTGTTGTACTCTTTCCTGTTCTGTTCTGTTCTGTTCTGTTCTTTTCTGTTCTGTTCTATTCTGTTCTATTCTCTTCTGTTCTGTTGTATTCTTTCCTATTCTGTTCTCTTCTGTTCTGTTCTTTTCTTTTCTGTTCTGTTCTGTTCCATTCTGTTCTATTCTCTTCTGTTCTGTTGTATTCTTTCCTGTTCTGTTTCTTCTGTTCTGTTCTTTTCTGTTCTGTCCTGTTCTGTTCTCTTCTGTTCTGTTCTTTTCTGTTCTGTTCTGTTCTGTTCTCTTCTGTTCTAGTCTATCCTGTTCTGTTCTGTTCTTTTGCTTCACATCACATCACATCATATGTCATATCATGTCATGTCATATCCTATCCCATACCATAGCACACCATACCACACCATATTATTTCGTATCATATCGTATCGTGTCGTATCATATCATATCATATCATATCATATCATGTCATATCACATCACATCATATATCTTGTCATACTGTATCATATCACACTTTTTATGGAGCTTTGACATAAACACTTCAGCAAAAGCCATGTGGTAATCATAGTAGAAGTAGTAGTAGTAGTAGTAGAAGTAGTAGTAGTAGTAGTAGAAGTAGTAGTAGTAGTAGTAATAGTAGTGGTAGTAGAAGTAGTAGTAGTAGTAGAAGTAGTAGTAGTAGTAGTAGTAGTAGTAGTAGTAGTAGTGGTAGTAGAAGTAGTAGTAGTAGTAGTGGTAGTAGTAGTAGTAGTGGTAGTAGAAGTAGTAGTAGTAGTAGTAGTAGTAGTAGTAGTAGTAGTAGTAGTAGTGGTAGTAGTAGTAGTAGTAGTGGTAGTAGAAGTAGTAGTAGTGGTAGTAGAAGTAGTAGTAGTAGTAGTAGTAGTAGTTGGTCCTATGTTCTCAAAGAGGACCAATGACATCACAAGGGTGATGTTAATGCCGGAGGACTAGATAAGGATGGATTGAAGGAAACACACATGGGTCAGATCCCGTGTCACAGATTTATATAGCATTGTAAGTCTAGAAAAGCACTTTATATAAAATATCTCCCTTGACCTTCACAACAACCTTGTGAGGTAGATTATTAACATCCCCATGTTAGAGCTGAAGGAATGAAGACAAAGGGGTGGCCTGGCACATAGAGTGGTTCATTTGGAATCAAGGAGACCTGAGTTCGAATATGGCCTCAGACACTTGCTAACAGTGTGACCTTGTGCAGGGCTCTCTGCCTCAGTTTACTCATCTGAAAATAGGGATAGTAATGTACATCCTTCTCAGAGTTGTGAAGAGTGCATGAGATGATACGTACAAAGGATTCTGCCAACCTTAAAGAACTATACAAACACTGTTGCGGTTTTTATGGTTCTTATTATCTCACAGCTCAGAGGTAAAGTTATTTGCCCAGTGCCATCTAGTTGGTAAAAGCCAGAGGCAGAATTCTCCAACCTGGGTCTCTGCAGACTCGATGTGATGGTCGCTCTCAGCTGCCCGGAAGAAAGGATGCCATACAAATTAAACAAAAACAAAGCAAAATATAAAACCCAACTCTAGCATCGTGTCAGCCGCCTGCCTCTTAAAATGTTTAAGTTTAGAAGATTTCATTTCAGGACATATTGAAGCGTTTGTCCTCACTTCCATGTGGGATTCACATATTTTCCCTGTGTTGTGCGTGTGGTCATTTGGCACCTCTCTCAGCTTTCTATGAACGTTCCTCTGAACACAGTCTATCCTTGTTTGTTAGTAGTTCATTTAGCATAGAAAGCTCTTAAAATCCACCTATTTAAAACTTTGCGGTGCTGTGGGCTATTATTCAATGTTAGGGATGGGCAAATAGGAGGCATTTTGGGTCAGTCAAACCCCCTCTCGATCTTTTCCAAACCTTTAAGGCTTGGCAAAACCTGACACATGTTTTGCCAAACTCCTTTCCCTGTAATTTGTAAACCCCTGTGTATTTTCAGGGAAATACAATCCACATGTTCCTGATTGATTTACACTTAACTCTTCTAAATGTTGTTTTGCTAGCTTGATTTGAAGTCCAAAGAGTCTTCAGAACTTGTTTATGTCTGCCTAGGCCTTTTTTCTTCAAGTTAGGAAGCTCTGTTTTGCTGAAAGGAAGCTAACTTGAACCCCGGCAGGTTAGAAATCGAACTAAAATTCAGCTCTCAGGAAGCTGCCGTGATATTTGACTGCACATTGGATTCCATACCTCACCAGCCAGTGACAGGGTTGAAAGCATCCCTGTCGGGGCAGAGTCTGTGGTAGGCTAGATCAGGAGACAGGCTTCTAGCATTCAATAATTCTCCAGTCTGGACGAGAATTCTGCGGCAATCTTCAGCAGTAGCCTCTCTTTTCCTGACCATTAGACTAAGCTTCTTGATGGTAGGGGCCATATTTTTGCTCTTCCTTGTACCTGTGGGGTTTTGCACAGTGCCTGCCGCAAAGTAAGAAATTTCCAAGTGCTTGTCTATGGACTGAAAACACTGACATTTTGCTCATTTGCCAGACACCCTATATATTAATTTCCTTCAATGAGATCTAAATAACTTGTGCTTGCTTGATTGGAAAGAGTCAGATGCCAGGGTAGGCCAAAGTTACCCAGTTTTTCTGCTTTGCCTGGAGTATGGATGTTATTCAGTCATTAATTCATTCAGTAAGGATTTCCTAGGCACTTACTGTCTGCTAAGCACTGGGGTATAAAGAAAGGTAAAAAGCCACCCACGTTCTTAAGAAGTTAACAGCCTAATGGGGAAGACAATATGCCAACAACTATTTTCCACGAGATATTTACAGGCTAAACAGGGAATAGTCAAAGAGGGAAGTCCCTAGCACTAAGGAGGACTGGGACAGGCTTCTTGTAAGAGGTGGGATGTTAGCTGGTAACAGGGAAGCCGGAGAAAGAGGTGAAGAGGAAGAGAATCCCAGGCCTAGAAGATTGCCTGTAAAAATGTCCTGAGAACAGAGATTGAATTTCTTCTGTGAGGACCAGCGAGGAGGCCAGTATTACAGAGTCACAGAGCACACAGAGAAGAGTAACAAGTAGACTGGAAAAGTCAGGAAGAAGTCAGGTTGTGAGGGGCTTTTGTATTTGTTCCTGGAGATAACAGAGAACCCCTAGAGTTTGTTTGACAGTGGGAGTGACAAGGTCAGACCTGCATGTTAGACACCTCAGTTTGACAGCTGAGCAGAGGATGGACCTGCCTGGAGAGAAGCTGGAGGCAGGGAGACTCATCACCAGGCTATTGCAATAATCCAGGTTTGAGATGATGAGCGCCCACACCAGGGTCATGGCAATATCAGAGGAGAGGATGGGGGGGAATATGAGAGAGAGCATCAACAGGACTTGGCAATGCTGGTAATGAAGAACGAGGGAAGGGAGCATCTCTTAAGAACCTGCTGTGTGCTAAGGGTTTTATGGATATCTCATTTGAGACTTGCAACAACCCTATGAAGTAGGTCCTATTACTATCTCCATTTTGGAGTTAAGGAAACTGAGGTTAAGCAACTTGCCAAGGCAAGTTAAGCCCCATTTGACCTTGGGTCTTCTTAATTCCAGGTCGCGTCTGCCACCTAGCTTCCTGGAGAATGAGGAGCTAGGATGACTCCTAGGTTACGAGTTTGGGTGATGAGGACGATGGCATTCTCTAAGTTAATAGGAAAGTCAGGAAAGGGGGAAGGTTTGGAGGGAAAGATAACAAATTTAGTTTTTGACATGCTGACTTTAAGATGCCTTTGGGACGTCCACTTTGTGATGTCCAATAGACAGTGCAATGATAAAACCAAAATAGACCCTACCTCAAAGATCTTGCATTCTACTGGGGAAACAACACATATACACACAGGTAAATACCAAATCTCTTCAAAATAACTTCAGTAGAGGGAGAGCCCTCAGAGACAGTTAATCTGAGCCTGGAAGAAAGCTGAAGTGTGCAAGAGTGGTCCTGAGGAAGGAGACAATTGTCGGCCTGAGAGACAACTTCTGAGGAGGTGTGGGGGTACCAGGCAAGGCATTATGTTCAGGGAAAAGCAAATGATTCCATTTGACTGGAAAGTAAATTGAATAGCAGAAGGCAATGGGGGGGTAAGTCATAGGAAATGAGTTGAGGAAAAAGTAGACTGCATCTTCACATTGTGAAGGTCTTTAAAGGATTAAAATAGGAGTTCGTCTTTTATTCTAGTGGCAATAAGCTGCTTCTAGAGCTTTCAGACTTGTCTTATTTATGGAGCAAGAAGAGGAAGGGACAAGGAAGCAGAAAGACCAAGAAATTACAGTATCACAGAAACCAAGAGAAAAGAGGATGGCAGGAAGGTCAAAAAATCTGATTGACCCATCTGCACTTTATAAAGAGGTCAGACAGTCAAATAATTAATTGAACTTATAGGCAATATCTTAAATAGTTCCTTAATGGTTTTCCTGTTGATATTATATGAAGTTTCTTCTTCTCCTTCTTCTTCTCCTCCTCCTCCTTCTCCTCCTCCTCCTCCTCCTTCTTCTAATTCTTCTTCTTCTTCTTCTTCTTCTTCTTCTTCTTCTTCTTCTTCTTCTTCTTCTTCTTCTTCTTCTCCTCCTCCTCCTCCTCCTCCTCCTCCTCTTTCCTCTTCTTCTTCTTCTTCTTCCTTCTCTACTTTTTTTTCTTCCCACATACTGAGTGACTTAGGACCACAGTCTTCTCAGTTTGTCTTCCACTCTTGGTTACCATGATTATATTCTTCCTTTATGAGAGAACCTTCATCATTTTACCTCTCTCTGTCATTTTCAATGGAGAGAACTTTGCTTGACTCTAACTATATCCCTTCATTCCTCACTTTCTCTCATCTGGAATTTGGGTTTATTTCCCTCCCTGCCTAACTATTTCAAATATACCAAGTCAATAAACAGATTCTCTGTGGTTACATATGGCAAACAGCTGAAATTTACAGCTGAGGGTAAAATTTCCTCATTTGGAAAAAGAAATAATTTCATGGATTTAGAAAGTGGTTATTCTGATCTCTTGGGTAAATAAAAAGTGTTTTATAACCTTCCACAAATACTGATGGCTTGATTAAATTTTTATTGTGAATTATTAATTAAACTGAGGAAATGCAGAGGACTGAATGAACCCCAGATAAAAAAGGCTCCAGATTGAGACACAATCCGAAGGTGAAGATGACTGAAGGGAGGCTTAATGATAACCAACACACAGAAAACAATCAGAGCATTTTTCTCTGTTGGATGCTCCAGGCTAGCCATGAAAACAAACCCATGTGTTTGGGCCAAGCTTAATACAAATCCAGCAGTGGGCCAATGAGACAATGCATATCTCCGCCCCTCCTTTTGGGATCTTTCTGTCTGGTTCCCAGGAGAAGCTGGCCTTTCAGAGGAAGAAGCTTTGGTTTTGGGGCTGTAGGAGATGTTTGCCTTCTCTATGGTTAGGAACTTGGAGAGGGCAAATGAAAGGTAGAATCAGAAGAAATGTGTTGACCTACCCCATAGGGCAAATGTGTCTGGGGGCTTTTAGAAAAACCTATATTTATCCAGGAGAAAAGGGAGATCAAGGTAGAGGTCCTTAAATCATTTTCTCTCATGTACACTTTGACAGTCAGGTAAAGAAGCCTATGGATCCCTTCTAAGATTAATGTTTTTAAATAAAAGTTACAAAGGAAGCCAATTATATTAAAAACAATTATCAAAATATCATTTTAAAGATCAAGCCCATATAGCCAAGGTGAAGAACCTCTGGTCTAAGAGGAGGAGGGAGAGAGTGACAGTGTTGTTGATGCCCCTGAAAAAACTGTGTTTGGTGGCATAGCGAAGAATTGTTTTTTCATTAAATTCTTGTATTTAATGATTATTTTTTGTACTTAATGATTATTTTACTTGTTGTTTTCCCTAGTAGAATATAAGATACTTGAGGACAGGGTTTTTTCCAATTAAAAATTAATTTAATTTTGATAGAGATGATTTTTAATAGAATCATAGAATGCTACAATTGGAAGAAACTGAAGGGATCAGTTAGTCTAACCCATATGCTGCACAAAAAGGGGTGTGTGTGTGTGTGTGTGTGTGTGTGTGATGGATCCTTCCCTCCTAGTGAAACTGTGGACTCCTCAGAATAGTTTTTAAATGAATGAGGTAAAATAAATAGGATTAAAAAGGAAATCAATTATATTTAAATAAAGATGTAATTTTTTTCCTATCCAAGTTCCTGGTCCCCTGAAATCTATCCACAGACCCCTTGGGGGAGTCTGTGGACCCTAGGTTTAGAACCCTTGCTCTGAAACATTCTAACTCAAACATTTTAATTAGGCTAAATTCTTTAATCTTTCAAATCAAGCTGACAGTTTTTCTGTCTCTCTGAATTTGCAATTCAACAGTAAAATGTACTACAAGACAATTACAGTTATCAAAGGCTTAGGCCCAAGAGGTGGTCATCCAGCTTCTGCCAGAAGGCCTCCAATGAAGGGAGGCCAGCTACCTCCCCAAGCATTCCATTCTTCTTTGGGGCAGCTCTCATTAGAAAGAAGTTTTTTCTTGAAATCAAACCTAAATTGCCTCTTTGTAACCTCCACCCATTGCTCCTAGTTAGGTCCTCTGAGGCCAAAGAACATACCTTTAAGAATTTTATTAATATTGTTGGCTTTGACATTATCTTTATTTCAGAATATATCCTTCCCCCTCCTTTATTATCTCTGTACCCTCAGCCCCAAGCGTAGCCAGAGGAGGCATTTAACAAATACCTGTTGAGTGAATGAATTCAACATTCAACAAACATTGAAAGATTTTTATTTTCTTTTTAAAATTAGATTTTATTTTTTCAATGAATGAAAATATATTTTCTCTCCCTCTTACCTTCCCCTCTAAAAGAAAAACAAAATCTTTATAAGAAATACACATAAAATATATTATAATACATGTATACACACATATATGTACATATATAAACTAAATAAACTCCTACATTGGTCATGTCCAAAAAATCCATGTTATCCTATACCGTGAGTCCATCACCAATGTGTCAGGATGCGTGGATCATGGTTCGTCGCTAGCCCTCTGTCATTTTGTTAATCAGATCCATAAAGGTTTATGCACTCAATTTAATGTAATTCAGCAAGAATTTATTAAAAAGCTATTGTGTGCTCAGCATTATACTAGACACTGGGGATGCAAAGAGAACAATGAAAAACCCTTCCTGCCTTCAAGGAATTTATATTCTATGGAAAACAAGTATGATATGCACACAGACAAGTAAATAGAAGCTAATTAGAGGAGCATGAGAACACAGATTTACTATACAAAGGCCACGATCTGTGCAGACCTCCTAGTGCTGAAGGGGGTGCAGTGTCTACTTTCCCATAACTGCCCAGGTCTGGTGCCATGTTGGATCTGAGAGCTGGTTTTCCTCTCCATGTCTAGGCTCTCCTGCTCTCTCTTCCTCAGGATAATGAGAGTTTCTTAGGAACAGCACTGTGATAACCAGTCTCATCCTCAATCTAAAGCCTAGAAATGCCAAAATATCCAGCATTCCCCGATGTAGGTTTGCATCCATAACAGTAACTACTGACTCCCAGGGACCAAGTGTTCATCTGATTCTGAATTAGTTATATTAAGAAGATTGTATTAAGGTGTGCTCAAGTTAAGTGTCTGCTGTTTCAGGTCCACCTGTTCTTCTGACTTCAGGATTTTTCAGAAATAGTTCAGCAGCACAGTAGATAGGGCTCTGGACCTGGAGTCAGGAAGACCTGTGTTCAAATCCTACATCAGACACTTACCAACTGTGGGATCTTAGGACAGTCTGTTTTGCCTCAGTTTCCTCAAAATGGGGATAATAATAGCACTTACCTCCCAGGATTGTTGTGACAATTAAATGAGATAATATTTGTAAACTGCTTAGCACAGCACCCGGCACATAGTAGGTCCTTCATTAATGTTTGTTCCCTTCCCTTTTTACTAGTTGCTTCTGTGCAATAAGTGCTAACTTACCTTCTCCTTATCATTTCACTGAACTCCTTCAAGACCCATCTCAAACACCACCTTTCTGAGTCCTGCTCTCCATTTGTACTTTCTCTTTGAGATTACCTTCATCTACTGTGTATGTGTCTTATGTATACATAGCTATTTATGTGTTCTCTCTCTTCTTAGAATGTGAATTCTGCTGAGCACACACAGTTTTTGTCTTTCTTTGTATCCTCAAAAGCTAACGTTGTACCTTGGTAAGGGGATTGTGAGTGAGGTGATACAGAACATGAGTAGTCCAAGGATCAAAAGTCGGGCAGCTTATTACTCACAAGCACAAAATCATTGGTGACTCCAGTCCCACAGGTACACAGTGAAGGGGGCTTGGGCAGACAGTGGGATGTTATACCCCAGCTGAGAGTTCTGTTCTACTGGTCCTTCATTTTCTATCTGATTGTTGTTGCTTGGCAGATTTGCAGGAATTGAGGGAAGGAGATCTTAGAGGTAATAAGTCACTGGGTGATTTGTGCTGGTCACCCCACCCCAACCACCCTTATCAATCACAGGGATGCTATGATTAGCCAAATTCACTAGCTCTATATTCATGGATTAGCTGAAGGTTACTTATACTGAAGTTTGTTAATAGCCTTGCATTCCTAACCTTAGATGGAGCCCAGAGCAGATACTGGGTACATTAAAAACTTCCCAATATATGGGTAAGTCAATCAATGATCAACCATGGAGTCACTGCTGTCAGCTAGGGCCCAGCAATAGGCCAGTCCTCAGAGACTGGCTCATAGTATTCAATAATCAATGTCTGCTGACAGATAGACTGAGGAGTCCAATCCCGGGCCCTGGGGGAGGTAACTTTACACATGTTAACTGGCACATAGTGCCTGACCCTATGGATTTTACCATCTTAGCTAGAGATGCTGCACTTACACAAAAAGCTAGAATGAAAAAATAGAGCATGATAAGTACATGTAAAATGTGTAAAGTGTCCTGTGAGGGCTGAAGAAGCAAAATTCCTGCCCAGGGAGAGATGTTACTATGGCTCGGCAGATCCTTTGTTACTTAGATTTTGCAAACCATATCTGAAATCATAGTGGAACTAAAAAAAAAAGATATAGTTCACCCAAGTAGGATTCAACCTTTGTGCCCTAGAGTGCCAATTCCTTCTGTATTCTGCTGTGGATAGTCATTCCTATGGTTTCAGTTGTCATGGACCCATCAAAAGTAAAAGGGACGAGTCTGATTCTGTGGCAGTGGGAAGGCACCATACATCATGGTGATCAGAAACCAACACCACTCTTTCTCTTCCTAGTTCACATAGGATGTAGGTAGGCTTTGTCCCCAACAAGGAGCAGCATTTCCAGAGGCAGACCCTTCTCTTCAGAAGGGCAAAAGAAAAAGGGAGTTTTGGTATTAGAAGTTGCTGTTGCTTTGTTTGTAGCAACTGGATGATATAGTGGACAGAGTGCCAGGCCTGGAATCAGGAAAACTCATCTTTCCGAGTTCAAATTCAGCCTGAGACACTTCTTAGCTATGTGACTCTAGGTAAGTCATTTAACCCTGCTTGACTCGGTTTCCTCATCTGTAAAATGAGCTGGAGAAGGAAACGGCCAATCACTCCAGTGCCAATAAAACCCCAAAGGGGGTCATGAAGAGTCAGACATGACTGAACAACAGCAAAATTGTTTTCTTTATGTTTATTGGCTTCCTGTAGCTCTTGGTGGCCATTCACTTCCTTACATGTGCCTTTATTATGTGGCAAAGCTTGTACATTTGTTTGGTCTTTATTTCTATTAAATTTGGAGCTTGAGGAAAGTGGCAAATTGACAGCTCTGTTTGCTAGCATGACATCCCACAAATAAGTCTGAAGATATCTCTTAATAAGAACCCTGTAAAGATAAGAGGAATGGTTGAAAGAATTGGGAGATGCTGTTTGCTCATTAATATCTGCCAGGAATCATTTGTTTAGACGGAAGATGAAGTGCTCAGGAACCCTCAGAGAGAAAATTGGGTGAGGAATCAGGACAATTGGTTCCTTTTTGGGCATAGACACAGGTTCATTCTATAGCCTTCATTGATTTATTGATTCATTCATAAAACAAGCATTTGTTAAACTCCTATGTTCCAGGTACTGGAACAGTTCCTGCCCTCATGGAGCTTACGTTCTCTTGTGGAAAATCAACATATACACTGATAAGTCAACACAAAATCTATACAAAGTAAATAAATACAAAGAAATTGGGTGCGGGCTGGACGAGGGTTTGGAGAACAGAAGTAGCAATTAAGGGGACTCAGAATAGTCCTCTTTTATGAAACAGAGCTTTCTAAAAGCACAGACAAGGATAAATATGAAACACTCTCCAGATACGGCGCTCAGCCTCTGCAGTGTCACAGATGTGAGAGATGAGTTGGTATGGCCGGTGGGAGAGAAAGCCAGTCGGCTAGTTGGTAGAGACTCTGGAGTTAGATCAAGAAACTATAATGAGTCTGAAAAGTAGATTAGAGTCTGAGGATGTCTATGCAGACAGAGTGAAACTGAGTGTGGAGACAGGAATCTGGGTAAGAGGTGGGGTAGACAAAGAAGGAGGGAGAAAACTGCCAGTCAGACAGATGCCTTGATTTAAATTATCTGGCTTACCTTTATATTTATCTCTGCACTGGCCATGCCCACCAGACTACTGCCTCAACTCATTGAACACACATATTTTAAGAATATGCAATATGCCAAGCATTGTGTTAGACACACTGAAGCAAGGAAAAGGGAAGAATTGAACTGCCCAGGGTCACACAGCTGGTGTCTGAGGTAGGATTTGAACTCAGGACTTCCTGAATCCAGGACCAATACTACAGCTGCTGAATGGTCTCAATATGTTTCTCTCCCTCATGCGGCAAACTCTGTAGGTTGAGGATGCTGGAAGAGTATAGTCGGAACCGTGAAGGGGCTTAAAGAAAGGAAGTAAAGCTGAGGAAGGGGGGTTTGGTGAAGGAGATAGCCCCCTACTTTCGCTTCTATTCTATGGAGATCTATGAGACAGCATGCCACCATGGGTAGAGTGATGGATTAATCAGGGAGATATAGGCTCGAATCCAGTCTCAGATAACTTATTATCTGTGTGACCGTGGAAATGTATCTTAACTTTTCTGGGTCTTAGTTTCCTCATTCGAAAAATTAGGGAGATGGTTGACCTAGGTAACCTCTACATTTTCTTCCTTATCTCTAAGCTAACTATCCTAAGCTCCTGGGAGTTCCTTTGTTTTATATAGAGCCTTCCAGGCTCTTTCCCTAAGCTCTCTTGTTGAGTGACTGTGACTTATGGACTATTTCTGACCAAGACCCATAAAAATGAGACTGGGCCCCACCAATTCTCAAGCTCTTACACTGTGATTCTTCTCCCCACTACCTTTTTTTTTTTTTGAGACGGCAGTTATTGGGTGACATTGCCCAGGGGGAGAGAGATAAACCACAACTCGGGTGAAAGCCGTTACCACCAAGCTATTGCCAACGTGTCTGGGTCTCTAATCTAGCCCTGCCCAGATCGGAACTTACAGCCAGATAAACTACTGGATGCCCAATTGGAGTTTATCAAGTTCTAAATAACTATCGAGGGCAATTATCCCACTACGAGCCTGGTGGACAGGAGAGATAACAAAAGTCTTGTGGCTCTGAAGCTGTTTGTTGCTACCCTTGAAAAATGCAGCCTTTTTTCCCCTGGCTTAAGCTTTAAAGAGATCTAATGGTCCAGCGTGAAAGTGACCTGTGTGTGTGTGTGTGTGTGTGTGTGTGTGTGTGTCTGTGTCTGTGTGTGTGTGTGTGAATGTGTGTCCTTTTGCGGGCATCAGAAAATGAAATCCCTTGGGATATGGACAAATTATCCCAAGAGGTCCCTTTAACATTCCAGGGGTGTTTGTTAGCACAACAACCAGAAAATAAGGACCCTGATGAATATTAGAATTAAGAAGCTAGAACTTTAAAACAAGGTGAAATCTTTGAAGTCCTAGTCCTACACACTCATTTAACTTATGTGGAAAAAGAAAACCAGAGACAGGCGCACTATTAATTGATGATCAACCTAGGAATAAAATTCGGCTTTCTTGTCCCCCAGACCAGCGTTCTTTCCATAATCACCACTGCCTCTTGCCTGGATTAAACTTTTAATTGGCCTCCCTGCCTCTAGTCTCTCCCCTCATGAATTTATTCTCCATACATAGTTTGAAATTTAAATTTCTAATGCACAGGTTTGAATATGTCACCCCCCTGCCTGCTTAAACCACTGAAAACAGTGGCTCACCTATTTCTCTTTGGATAAGATACAAACTCTTCTGTCATTTAAAACCCTTTTCAATCTGGCTCCAACTTGTTTTCTGGTCTGATTTCATGTCCCTCCCCTGGCATACTTTTAGGTCATGCCCTTTCCATCTCCTGCCTCCACACCTTTGCATAGTCTTGTTATCCATGATTGGAACTCATTTCCTCTTGTAATCCTTATTCATCTTTCGGGCTCATCTCAACTGTCCTCTACAAAAAAAACATTTCTGAATCCTCTTATTTTCAGATGTTAGTAACACCTTCCTGAAATTATTTTGCATTTACTAATCTATGTGCGTGTTCTCTCCCTCTTCCCCTCCTGGACCCCTCATAAAAGCTCCTTAAGGCCAGAGATGTTTTTGCCTCTCTTGTCTCAGTACCCCCAATGCCTAGCACTGGCCTGCCATACGGTAAGTCAGTTATTCAGTCATTAAGCATTTATTATTGACTGACTGATTGCTAAGTGTGTAATGAATGCTTGTTAACAGGAATCCTCTGGAGGTTTATGAGAAATGAATCGTAGTCATACGTGCCTGATTTTCTAGCAGAGAGAGACTAGAGCAGTTTTCAAAGTGTGAACCAACTGAGAGGGTCCTCCAGAGGATCTGAGGCCTGGAGACTTGAGGGATTTTTGTTCATAAATTAACATAATCTGCACATTACTGGGTGAATTAATAATTCACTCGAACTATTCAGGAAAAGAGGGGCAGTGCGGTATAGTGGATAGAAAGCCAGCCTGGATATCAGGAAAACCTGCCTCACCTCTGATATATGGTAGCTGTGGGATCGTGGACAAATCTGACCTCTTGGTGCCTTAGATCTCTCTCCAAGAGTGAGTGTGCAATGTTTGAGCATCGGTAAAGGGAGTTTCCCCACATTGATCCCAGGATGACAGGTGTATAGTTGGAAGGTCTAGCGCTCTCATTTTAAAGGAGAGGTTCCGTGGAGGTTGTGACTTGCCCAAGGTCATGCTGGTGGCATCAGAGTCGGGATTTGAGGCCACGTCCTCTGAGGCAACATGGTGTAGAGGTAAAAGTTTGGGTTAGGATTCAGATTCAGAAGACCCGACCTTAAATCTTGCCTTTGCCACATGCTCCCTGTGTGGCCCTGGCTAAGTCACCGAACTGCTCTGAACAGCATTTTCCCCATCTATAAAAGGAGAGGGTTGCACCGGATGGCCTCTGAGACCCCTTCCAGCTCTAAATGTACAGTCCTGTGATTTTATGCCTCTCAAGCTCAAGTCTGAACCAAAAATAAACTAAAATACAAGAAACCCAAACTGCCTTGTTGGTATTTATTACAAAGTAGCCCGATCCGTTCCATGAATTCTAGTGGATTCCGTTGTGGAGGGGAAAAGGAAGGGAACATTTGGTACCTCACAATGACTGAACTCCATCCTGCAGTTGAGGAGATGAAGGTAGGCAGAGGATGAAGGTCCTGCCCAGGGTCACTCACACAGTTAATCATTGAAGGTCATATTTGACCTCATTTCTTCCTGAGTCCAATAGTCTATGAATTGCATCACCCAACTGCCTCGACCCTGCAGGAAGCAGGATATTCTCCGCGTCCTTGCCCCTGCACGTGGGGTCCGTATCCCAACAGAACCATCGGCTCACCAGGTCTTTTATAGGTCCTTTCTAGTTGATTCTGAAACCACTCTGGAAATAAATAATGGAATCTCTAAGCAACCTCTGAATGTGGCCATGTTGGCATTTCCAACACTAGGTGGTGCAAGAGGCCCAGGTACCTAAAAGAACCAACCTTATTTAGGAGTTTGGAGGCTTTCAGGAGGCCCAGGATGCCAGTCAGCCTGACTGCCTCGTGGGCTGGGCCAGGAGCCTCTGCGGCCGACGTGCGGCTTTCCTGGGAGGGTCACTTGAGATGTTTGCTGGTAGAGCCGCCTCCAACCATAAGATACTCAGATCTGCTGTGGTGATGGGGCTCAGGCCATTTCTCTAACTTGGGGTGGGCTTAGAATGGATAATTCTGATATTCAACCTTTGTAATCTAAACCAATAAGAGCGAGAGTTTGCCCCTCCTCTGAGGTTCACTTACCTTGGCTATTCAAAGTTCACCTGCTTCTGGAGACACAATATGCATTTCTCTATCTCTCTCTGTCTCTGTCTCTCTGTCTCTATCGCTCTGTCTCTGTCTCTCTCCCATCTCTTTCTGCTTTTATCTCTATCTCTCTGCCTTTCTGTCTCTCTGTCTCTGTCTTTCTGTCTTTGTCTCTATCTCTCTGTCTCTGTCTCTCCCATCTCTTTCTGCTTTTATCTCTATCTCTCTGCCTTTCTCTCTGTCTCCGTCTCTGTTTTTCCTCTCTCTTTGACTCATTCTGTCTTTATCTCTGTCTGTTGGTCTTTGTCTCTGTCTGTATCTGTGTGTGTGTGTCTACCTTCCTCTCTGTCTCTCTGCCTTTCTCTGTCTCATTCTGCCTTTATCTCTTTCTGTCTCTTTCTTTCTCCTTCCTCTCTTTCAGGAGGACCATGGTAGTCTCATTATTTGTATTTTTTAAAAGTTTTACTTAAATATGAAGGAATCAGGCTCACACATGTCTTGAGGCTGGAACTGGGGCCTTACAAAGTTGACCTTTGAGGCCAAGTAGATGATGGCCCTCTCTGGGGACTGCCAGTCAATTAGGAGGGAGACGGTAGGTGTCATCTTCCCTCAGTTGATGTCTAACCAAGCTGGATGGAGGATATTTAACCAGGCCAGTAAGTGCCACAAATCTGTTTCTCCCCTGGCTGCTGCCAGCCCTGCCTGCCCCTCTGGTCAGTCCTAGCCCCAGCAGAGAGGGTGAGGATGCTCCGTCCCCTCGAGGGAGTGCGTGTGCTCTGCTGAAACGCCGTGCAAGGCCAGAGCCCGCTCCAAAGCTACATCTTGCTGCAGCTCGCTCGCTCAGTCAGTTGGAATACCGCGGCGCGCATTAGCCGCGTGAGGCTTTTGATGGGGGTTTCTGTTCAGCTCTGCTTTTCTGGCAGATGTTATTTCTCTTCCTCAGATCCCTGCCGGGCTCCCCAGTTGCTTCTCGCGTCATAATAAATCTCTCCAACTGTGGGCTTCAGTCTCCCTCTTCTCACCTAACTTTCTTCTTCACCTCCTATGCCTTAGACTGCCGGGTACTTGTAGAAAGTACCAGGCGAAGCTCCCACTTGGCCCTTGCTCAGCTCCGGGTTCCCGTATCCATACCCTTTCTGTTGCTATACCTTGCCTGAGATTAAACAATGTCAAAAAGCAGAAAGAATTCAGCCTTGAGAGTCATAGGCCCTGAGTTCAAATCTTATCTCTGATATTTATTGTTTGTGTGACCGTCTTTCTGGACTTCTCTTTACTCATCTGTAAAATGTACTAGATGGCCTCTGAAGACCTTACCAGTCTAGATCTTTCACTATGGTCTCCTTGCCCTTCCCTGCTGAAGCTCTACCTTCCTTTCCTTAGAATTTGTAATTGAGGTATTTATTGACCATCTCTTCTATTCCTTGTGCTCTTTGTGTCAGTGATGGGTCACATAGATGTGCTTTGTAGAGCCTCCCCCAAATCAGCCCCATTTCACTCTAGGTCACAACACTACAGCAACTGAACCATTGGCTCAAATAGAAGTGGAATTGAGAAGAGCTGGACCTTATTGCTGAAGAGTCTCCCTTTTCTTTGTCATCTCTCCACCTTCACTCCCACAGATCATTTTACTCCAGTGAGTCTGTAATCGTTTTAATCTCAGCTCTAGAGTTCAACCCTTCATCTTCCAGATGCAGAACCCAAGATGTAGGGAAGGTATGACTTGTGCTCCTACAAAGGTAGTACGAGATTTGAACCCAGATCCTCTGGCTGGGGAGACATTGCTCCTTCTCCTGTTCCATGCTGCTTTCCCTCCAGCAAAGCGGCTCTCACCCCTGTCCCTCCACAAATTCACCACAAGAGATCTGCCCGGTTTTCTGGAGCTGCTGGCAGAGGGCCTTACATTTTTCTTCCCACATTTTATGACTACCAATCTTTTTTGATTGTCTTGTGCTCCTGGTACCTATGTGTGTGGCCAGGCCTTCTCCTTTTCTGCTCAATTTCCTCATTACTTAGTGTGACAGTCAGTGTGTCATGTGTTTGGTGACAGACTGCCAGAATTATGTCAGAAGACCCAAATTCTAATCCTGCCTCAGATACACACCATCTAGTTGGGCATGGTGATCATGATGGTGATCATGGTGATACATGATGATCAGAAGAATCACAACTTATAGGCAGCTAGGTGACACAGTCAATACGGCTGGACCCAAAGTTAGGAAGATGCATCTTCCTGAGTTCAAATATGGCCTCAGAAGCTAGCTGTGTGACCCTGGGCAAGTCACTTAATCATGTTTGTCATCTGTAAAATGAGTTGGAGAAGGAAAGGGCAAACCACTCTAGTACCTCTGCCAAGAAAACCTCAAATGGGGTCACAAAGAGTCAGATGCCGCTGAACAACCACTGAACAACAATGTTATATAAGTCACATTACCTCTGCCTTTTCTTTTTAGTATTTAACTAAACCATGTGCACACAAATAAAAAAATGCCCTCTTCATAACATGGTACCAGGGAAAGAGCACTGGATTTGTAGTCAGAGAACCTGAGTTCAAGTCCTAGCTTGGTTATTCACAACCTTCAGTCTTCTTGGATAAGCCATTAGCATCTCCAAGCTTTGGTTTCCACATCTGTTACAAGAGGAGGTTCCAGGCCTTTTCAGATCTAGATTGATGAGCTTATGGTATCCATGAGACATTAGAGGAGCTGGCTGGAGGGAAGGCCTTGACCTTATTGGGTAGATACTCTCTGGAGGAGTTACAGAAAGGCTAAAGAATCACACAGGATGAGAAGACACGGTGGACTTTAACCCTGTGGAGGTCAGGTCCATACCTGTGAGATGGATCCATTCATTGAAGGACAGATTGAGGAGCACCTAGGGTGATAAGACTTGGTTCCTCAGATAGAGGAGTTTCCCTTCCCCTGATGGGATGCATGGGGTCCTCTATTCTCTTAGGAAGAAGACAAAAGGTCATCAAGACACTTTCCCCTTTCCATGCCTTTTGGGCAGGAGGTTCGCTAATTCATTTGAGATGATTGACTTGACTCTGGAACATTTCTGTCTCCTTAGCTTTAAGATTGGCATCTCTTGCTTCAGGGAGATATTAGAAGAAAAAGCAGAACTTTTTTCTCCTCTTTGTCTTTCCTAAGCACAATGCAAGGTTCAAAGAAGGCCTTTGCTTTCATAACTTGCTTCAAGGTAGCTCAAATCCCACCTTCTTGCCCTCCCTCTGATCACAGTCTACCACAAGTCTTCTGAGATTTCCTTCCACATGTTTTGTATGTACCCGCTTGTTTGTATGTTGTCTTCTCCATTAGAATGGGAGATCCTTGAGATCTGAGACAATGTTTTGTTTTCCTTAGTATCCAGGTACTTACCACAGTGCCTGGCATATATTAGGCACTTAATAAATGCTTGTGGATGGACTGACTGGCAATCAATCTTTGTTGAATTGAATCAATGGATTGAATTGAATTGCCTTTGATGAGAAGCTAGGGTTGTTTAAAAAACAAAACAAAACAAAACAACCTTCCTACAAAGAACCCAGTTGATGCATTTCTCTTGGTAAACAACTTTGAAAGTCTAGTAACCAGGGTATGACATTCTTCCTTTTCTCCCAATAAAGTCTTGCTGGCAAATAGATCAGGGAACTTTACACAAATGGGTGCAATGTAAATCCCTCTTTTTGTTCTGTATAAGCCAAATGGACTGGGTAGGCAGTGGCAGTCCTCAGCCTCCCAGTTCATAATGACCCTAATACTCTGGCTTTGTAGATTGCTGGAACAGTCTCCATGTACTTTAATCTACGTTACCTAGTGGTAACAGAGAGAGAGAGAG
>CM053593.1:32903503-32928503 GCA_028646575.1 Pseudocheirus occidentalis | reverse complement strand
CTTATATTTATGTATAAATATACATTTATGTATTTTTGTATTTTTGATATTAGGTTTAAATCTGCCTCTCTGCAAATTCCACTCAAGATCACCCTTTTTTGCATTCTGTAGGACCAAACAAAACAAGTCTAATGCTTTGTCCTCAAGATAACACTTCAAATGCTTAAACATTTTTTCCATGTCCTCTCTCTTTCCCCAAATCGTTTCTTCTCCTGTCCAAACATTCCCAGTTACTTTAAGCTATTTTTGCATGACAAGTTCTCCAGTCCTCTCACCAACCACTTGCCCTCCTCTGAACAGATTTCCAGCTTGTCTGTGTCTTTGCTACAATGTGATATTGGGATGGTGCCACTATCACATAATTCTGGACAATGTATCTCCCACTGTAGCCTAGGATAGCATCGGCCTTTTGGGCTATTCACAACAATGTAACAATGTAACAATGTTGTTACAATCCCTAGATCATTTTCCGCAAGGATTGTTTATTAGCCATAATTCCCTTTTTCTGTACTCGAGAAACTGAGTATTTCAACCCAAGAACAGAACTTTACATTTGGTGTCATCACATTTTGGCACTAGTAATCTATGCTGATCTTAAGATTAAGCCGAATGTTTTAACCGGTTGAGATCTTTTTGGATCGTGGTTCTATCCTACAGTGTCTTTGCCATCCTCCCAGCTACATGTTAGCTGAAAAGTTGGCAAGCATCAATCACTGTTATAGTTTTGGCCAAGACACTGGCAATTATTTAATAGCACAGGCCCATTCCCTTACGGATCTTCCCTTTGCCATATTGATACCCACCCATTGATATACTTTGAGTCTAATCATTCAATTAGATCTGTATCAGCTTAGTGATTCTACCTCCTGGTCCAAAACTCTCCATCTTGTTCAAAATTGCATCATGAGAGAATGTTAATTGCTTTGCTAAAATCTAAGTATGCAGCATTCTCTTCACCTGACAATCCACTCATTTAGCTACTCTGCTAAAGAAGGAAATTAAATTAGTCTGGCATAATGGAGCCATACTGGCTTTTAGTAATCACTGCTTCCCTTTCTAAAAGCATGCAAACTTCCCTTTAACTGATGTATTCTAGAATTCTCCCATGAATAGAAACCGAACTTACTGGTCTGGCAATCAAAGAAGGGTTTGAGTCAGGAGTCAAATAGCCTTCCAGTTTGGGCAAAGATTTGTGCAAAGACTCTAATAGAATATTAAATGGCTGTGATCTGGCTTTTCTTCCCTCCCTGTTTGGAGGACTGTGGCTCTTTGGTCTACAGGGGGGAAACTGGGCTCCTTATGAATAAGAGCAAGGTTAGTAACATATCTAGTCATCCCCTAGTGTGAGTGACTTGGTTTATTAATGCAGTACTAAAGATTGTTTCTTTACTTGCAAGACAGCCTTAAACAGTATTTCAATTAAAACTGGTTTAAGTATTTTTAAAAGACAGCCCAATTAAAAGCTATATGCTTCTTCTATGTATGTCTTTATGCATATATCCATATATATGCATGTGCTTAGCAATTTAATTACATGGAATAAATAATTTACTTTGGAAAAACAGTACGGAAATTTCTATTGCTGCAATCTAAAATTGGGTCATCCCCAATGAAGATGGAGGGGGGGTGTAAAAATTGATGGCCTTCTGGCTCCTAGCAGTGGGTAGCTCTTATCACACCAATCACTGTGCTATTGTCAGCTGTCAAACTTGGGTAGAGGCTGCTGTGACCTCTTTATTCCTCTTTTCCTCACTAGGGTGATTCCTGTTGTATGAAATGGAGTCCCCAACCCCCTTCAATGCAAGTACTACTTCCAACACACAGTCTTCTCCAATTCCTTCACTTACTAGGGAATTAATTGGAATATATTTTCTGTCTACTCAACTGCTTCCAAGTTGTTTCTTCCCAGTAGACAGTAAGCTTCATGGGGGCAGGAGCCCAGTGCTTAGCACAGTGCCTGACCCAAACCAGATAAATCTAGTAAATGCTTACTGAATTGAAGAACACTGGATCAAATTAACTGGAAAGGTCTGGTCTTTGGGCCTTAGTTACGAGAGATGACTGCTGAGCTTTTCTAATAAGCAAACGTTCTCCATAAGCAAAATAGACCAAGTTTATCTGGATTTTATTTTATTTTACTTTAGTTTTTCTTTAAAGGGAAGAGGTGAAAAGTGGTTATTTCTGCACCAACTATTTCAAAAGCAAGTTACCATCTACCCCTCCGGGTGACTGGATGGTGCTTGTCACCATAGGGCCCACAGGACTACTTTGAACAGTTATTTGGTGGGTTTTTTCTTTCAAAATTACCCAATGTTCCTTTAAGGCCCATTTAGCTGCAGGTTTTGTTTATTCTCCCGGCAATCAGCGTTTAAAAGAAGACAAACAAGCATTTTTCCTGGTCTTTGAATCCCTGCTGATCCCTCCCTTCCTCCCCCAACTGAACACCTGAAGCCAAAGGGTCTAGCCGAGTCCCTCAGTAAACCCAAATCCCCTTTCCGGGATCTGCCCTCCTCCTTCCACCGAGCTGGAATGAGAGAACTTAATAGGAGTAAATGTAATTTCAAGAATTGCAAATGATGTTAGAAATTTGCAATGCAATTAGCATCACTGGATTTGGCACTTCTCTGAAGGCGAGAAACTCCTCCGTGCACGGCAAGGGCCTCCACGCAGCCTCAGTCTGCCCAACCTGAGCTGGCAGCTGCTCGGGATCATATTTAAGTAAGGATTGTTTGGCCTGGTTTCTTTGCTCAGATGCTGCTGCTGCTGCTGTTGGCAGCTCCTCATTGTTCCTTTTCTCTCAAATTCACTTGGGTACTTTGGTTCCTGGGTTATTTCCTCAGCTTCTAGCAGAAGGTTACATCTATCCTCTTCGAGGCTCTTAGCAGCCCTACAGGATGTATGGTACCACTTCAATAAATGGACAGCCAGGGGTGTGTTGGTTTAACCAGTTTTTGCTTGGCTTTTAAGACCTCTTATAGCCACTAATGCCCACTCAATATGCCCCCTCTTGCCATCTTCCTCCTACAATTTCCTAGAGCTTGAAGGGCCCTCAGAATCCATGTAGTACTGCTCCCTCCTTTATAGTGGAGGTTCTTAACCTGGGGCCCAGATAGCTTTCAGTTGGTCTATAAATTTGGATGGGAATAAAATACACTTTTATTTTTGCTTGTCACTCAGGTTGAGCATTTCCTTCTATTATTATTATTTTTAAAAAACTTATTACTTGGAGAGAAGGTCCATCAGCTTCACCAGACTTCCAAATGGATCCATGGTACAAAAAGGTCAAGAATTCCTACTTTATAGATTAAGAAATTCAGAACCCGGATAGTTAGGAGACTTGATGAAAGGTTGCATGGATAAAAGCTGAACAGAGACTGGAGCTTGAGTCCCCTCACTCTCAAGTTAGCACTTGGTCCATTCTATCATGTTTCCCACCTCCCACTCCCTTTCCTTCTCTTTGTTTTTCTTCTAATTAAACTTTAGACCAGTAAGTGGCAACCAGAGGTAACATGGATTTACTTATTTCCGCCTGATGGCACTCATCATCACAGAAACTAGGGACCTCTGTTCTAGACCAAAAGAATGAGAGACAGAGAAAGGGCTTGGCTTCTGAACAAACCCACAGCTCTGTTTTTCTTATGGTTTTTTTTTTTTTTGCCATCTGGAAAATTAACGCTGGCTAGGGATTGGAACCTTGTTAGCCGCTTAAGTGATTGCAAAATCCAGAAGCTGTGTCCTGAAGGGTCTATAGAATTCAGTGTAGGCTTCCACTCTGGGGTTCCTCCCCCTGCTCCAAGTAAAGAGCAAAGAAGTCAGAAGCTTGTGAAGGGGGGAAATGAGCAAGGGCTTCCAAGATTCCAGATGTGCTTGTGAGACAACATGTTATGGGGCAAATTGATTTCACCCCTGGGAAACTGGAGATTTTTTCCCCCAAAGTTCTTGTCTGCAAAGCAGGCTAATGCTATTCCACATTAGTGCGTTAAAGTGTGGCCTTATTAATTCAAACATAAAGGCAACAAAATAAGCTGTTAAATTTAAAATATAATACATATATAATGAGGGAAATGTGTGAAAGCTTTATTCAAATGAAAATACAGAAGTGTTTGAACTACTGAGGTATCTTTTGTGTTGAGTTATGAGCATATGTAATAGATTTAATTATTAATTTCCCTATTGTTCTATGCACACAGACAGGGTTCAAGGCACAGTCATTCTCTGGCTTTCATAGATCTAATTTGTATAATTATTGCCTGAATAAAGAATTGCTCCAATTCCTAGCTTTCTTCCTTCGCTTTATCCTTCCCCCCTCCCCAACCCCAATACTATTTCAATGCTGCATTCCAAAAGGGGACACCTGCCATTTCTTTAGTCAGCTGATCTTCTGGGCTGATGGAGTGAGCCACTGTCGATGACGTCCCCTTTCAAGCCTCTTTTGTCTAAGTGAATTATCGTGCCTCCTTTTAATTTTATTGAACAAATTACATTTGTCAAGGTCTATCTTTGTAAATAAATGATAACTCGAGACACATGGATGTGTATTTCTGCTGTTCAAGGGCTCTCTCGTTCCATTTCTGGGAGGCAGATGAACATGAAACAAAGGAAAAACTTTCCTCTAAAAGCAATTATCTTTCTGCATTCCCATCAGTATAATTATATTGCAGGGAATTTTAAGAAGCTGGGGAAGGAGAATTGAATGCTTAAAACTGTGTTGGCTGAATTGTTATGCAAAAGTTGAGCAGGCTGTATTGCATCATAGGAGGGTATAAGCTCACTGCTGGCTGAATGCCTCCAAGTCCAGTGGGGGAAGGGGGAAGGAGACCAGATGTAGGCGTGTGCCCACCCAACCATTTCTCTTGAATAATATTTAATGTTGGCTTTGAGACTCCGGGGCTAGAAGCAAGGTGGCTGTCGATAAAGAGACAAGAAATAGGGTGGCCATTTTCCATGAAAGGGTTTATTTTGAAAACCTCCTTTGGCCCCTGGCCAGTCCAGTAACCTGTTTATGGTCTGATCCAGTAGGGTTGACGGAGCATGGAGTAGCCTGTAAATGCACAGTAATGGAAGTGTCAATGAGGATGACACAGGAAAAAGAGATTTGCTAGTCTAGAAATAGGAGTGCAATTTGGGTGACTGCCATGATACTGTGTCACTGCCACTATCCACACTGGTCATTTTATTCTTGGCCCCCATTAAAGAAAGCCTGGTAGAAGTAAGACTTGCTTCAGTGATTCTTTCATATCATTCATTTTCCTCTGATCTAGTGGGAAAATGAAATGGTTTAGAGTGAGAGGACCTGAGTTCAGATCCTGGTTCTGTCTTGTTTTATTTTTTGCCTTTGTTTCTGCAGTACCCAAGAGCCAACATGGAGTAGTGTAGAGGCCAGACAGACCTGGGTTTGAATTTTACCTCTGATACATTTTGGGCATGTGACCCTGGTCAAGTCACTTAAATTCCTAGTGTTCAAGTCAACTTGAATACTATAAATTGCAGAGGAAGTACTACTGAGTGTCACTAGTGGACAGAGATGACTCACAAAGGCATTCCCCACCTCAGTGAAGTCACAGATCTGTAAAATGAGAAGGTTGGACTAAAGATTTTCTAAGGCCACCTCTGGCTCAAAATCTACGATTTCTGCTGGACTATTTTTTGAAAGCCCATAAGTTCACTAAGGGATAAGAAGAATCAGTTAATGAACATTTTTTAAGCACCTACCATGTGCCAGGCACCATGTGCTAAGCTCTCAGGATGCAAAAAAACACAAAAGACAACCCCTGCCCTCAAGGAGCTTACAGTCTAATGGGGGAGACAACATGCAAACAAATATGTAAAAAGCAAGTTATATACAGGATAAACAGGAAATAGTTAACAGAGGGAAGTTACTGGGATTAAGACTGAGGATTGTGAAGTTCCTAAGGTCAGGTTGGATGAATTTTGGCTAATAGGACTAAATGATGGGATGAAAAATGGGCCAAAAGTTTTGCTAAAGGATATCAGAAAAGGGAAATGATATGAATTGAGAAGAGCATGATAATCCTCATACCAAAATAAGAAAGTGGCTACATGAATAAAGGAAATAGAACATCCCCACTGATGTTGTGTCTCTGGTAATGGACTCCATTCACTGGGTGCCATTTTCAGGAAAATGGTGGATGGAAGAGGTATCATCCAGGACAGTAAAAAAAAAAATGAGACTATTGGGAAACTGCCAGCAGGCTATATGGAATGAGAATCTCTTCCTCAAAGAAAATGGGCTAAATTTTAATGGGCACTTTTTTTGTCTCTAAATTTTGCAGCTGGGGTAATAAAGAGTTAACCTTGAAATCTTAAAATCAGGAAGACCTGAGTTTAAGTGTCTGATATCTATTGACTCTGTGGCTCTTGAAAAGTTGCTCTTAGTATCTCAAGCAGCTCTCTGAGACCATAAATTGCAGAGTATGAAGGGCATTTCCTCACCAGGGAATTCCTTAACCAATGAAATTAAAGGTCTGTTCCCTGCCCCCCCCCCAATCTTTGGGTCAGAATGTGTGAAATGTGAAAGTATTATTAACATCAATATCTGTTTGTACATCATTGGCACAATTAATTAATACTGTATGGGCACTACTACTAAAGTGAATGGACTGGAAGAACCAACCAACATGTGTACTCATGGGATGATCCATAAGGCTCTGTCTACAATCACAACAAGTATTTGTTTATCATTTTTAATATTTTATTTTTTCTCTGATTATATATAAAAATAATTTTAACATTCATTGTTTGTATTTTAGGTTTTGAGTCCAAATAACATCCCTCCCTCTCTTCTCCCTCCCTAAGACAGTAAGCAATCTGATATAGCATCTTATAAGCAGTCATGTGAAGCATTTCCGTATTAGTCGTTTTGTGGAAAAGAACTTGAACAAAACAAAAAAAGGAAAGGAAAGAAGGAAGGAAGGAAGGAAGGAAGGAAGGAAGGAAGGAAGAAAAGTAGAAAATAGTATGCCTTGGTCTATTTTCAGACATTAGTAGTTCTTTCTCTGGAGGTGGATAGCATTTTTCATCGCGAGTCCTTTGGGATTACTTGGATCACTGTATTGCTGAGAATAGCTAAAACATTCACAGTTCTTCTTTGTACAATGTTGCTGTTACTGAGAACAGGGTTCTTCTGGTTCTGCTCACTTTACTCTGCATCAGCTCATGCAAGTCTTTCCAGGTTTTTCTGAAATCCTCCTGCTCATCATTTCTTATAGTACAATAGAATAGTATTCCATTACAATCATATACCACAGCTTTTTCAACTATTCTCTAATTGATGGACACCTCCTCAATTTCCAAGTCTTAGCCACTACAAAAAGAGTTGCTACCAATATTTTTGTATGAATAGGTTCCTTTCCTTTTTAAAAATTTCTTTGAGATAGAGACCTGGTAGTGGTATTACTGGATCAAAGGGTATACATAGTTTTATAGCTTTGGGGGCATAGTTCTGAATTGCTCTTCAGAATGGTTGGATCAATTTACAACTCCACCAACAGTGCATTGGTGTTCCAGTTTTCCCACATCTCCTCCAGAATCTATAGTTTTGCTTTTCTGTCATATTAGCCAATCTGATAGATGTGAAGTGTTATATAAGAGTGGTTTTAATTTGCATTTCTTTAAGCAATAGAGATTTAGAGCATCTTTTTTGTGTGACAATACATAGCTTTGATTTCTTCTTCTGAAAATTATCTATTCATATCCTTTGGCCATTTATCAATTTGTAGATGATTTGTATTCTTATAAATTTGATTCAGTTCTCCATCTATTTGAGAAATGAGGCTTTCAGCAGGGATATTTACTATAATTTTTTTCACAGTTTTCTGTTTTCCTTCTAATTTTGGTTGCATTGGTTTTGTTTGTGCAAAACACTTTAATTATATATAATCAAAATTATCCATTTTACATTTCATAATGCTCTCTATATCTAACAATAAGTATTTTTATAAGTATTTACTCCAAATCACACACTGTAATAAATGCTGGGAATGCAAAGATAAAAATGGTGGAAAATAGTCCTTAATCTTAGGAATTTATATTCTATAGAAAATTCTCTTCTCCATTGGTCAGTTTTGATTAGAGTGGTTTCTGTGAATCAGCCTACAAAGTTGAGGCTATTTCTTTCTTTGAAGTAGCCAGATGGCTAGATGGATGAAGCACAGAAAGACCTGAGTTCAAATTTGACTTCAGACACTTATTAGCAGTGTGACATTGGGCAAGTCACTTAACCTCTGTTTGCCTCAGTTTCCTCAACTATAAAAATGAGGATTACAACATTTACTTCTCAGATTATTGTCAGGATCAAATCAAATCATATTTGTAAAGTCCTTAGCACAGTGTCTGGCACATAGTAACTGCTTTGTAAATGCTTTCCTGCCCTTCTTTCTGGACAGCACTATTGAAGCACCCATGATACCTAGGAAGGGGGGATAGCATCATCCAGTCTTTTAAAAAATTTAATACAGATCAGTTTATCAGTCCATTAACAAGGCAACAGCTTTGAACGTTATGGGGAACCTGTTAAAAGTGAATAGGGACAGAGAATTTTCCATGGAAGGGAAAGAAGGAAACAAGCATTTCTTCATCATTTTCTATGTGGAAAGCACTGTGCTAAGGACTTTACTAATATCTCATTTGACCCTCACAACAACCCTGGGAGGTAAGTGCTTTTATATTCCCATTTTATAGTTGAGGAAACGGAGACAGATAGAGACTAAATGACTTACCCAGGGTCACACAGCTAGTAAGTTAAGCTGGATTTAAACAAAGGTCTTTCTGACTCCAGACCCAATGCTCCATCTGCTGCACCAACTGCCTGACAATAGCAAACTCTCACTGGCAGCATGGGACACCAACTGGGTGTATTTGGGCAGGGTATTGTTTAACAGGTTGAACATTTAAGAAGTGGGCAAGGGAGGCAGATCCTGGCTAACCAATCCATCAGTCAACAAACATTTATTAAACACCAGCTGTGTACCAAGTACTGTAATGGGGCATCATGGGATGAGTAGAAATGCTAAAACCGTTGCCTACTCCACGCTTTTGCCTAGGTCTGGAGTCAACCATTTTTAGATCAAAATCTGTCCATTTCCCTTCCTATGAAAAGCACTGGAACCACCAAATAGGATTTTCATCCCTTTTGGTGGTTCTTATTCAGTGCTAGCTGAGGCTGCCTATTGCTTTCTCAGCCCTCCTATGACCATAGTTCATATCGGTTTGGAGAGTCAGTCAGTCAGTCAGTTAGTCAATAACAGGAAAACCTGGTTTTAATTCCTCCTTAGAAACTTATTAGCTGTGTGATCTTGGTCACTTGACTTGCCTTGGCTCAGTCTCCTCATTTGACATCTTTTATTGCTTAGTAGTTTCAGTCAAGTCCAACTTGACCCCATGTGGGGTTTTCTTGGGAGAGATACTAAAGTGGTTTGCCATTTCTTTCTCCAACTCATTTTTATAGATGAGGAAACTGAGGCAATAGGGTTAAGTGACTTGCCCAAGGTCACACAGCTAGTAAGTATCTCATCAGAAAGATGAGTCTTCCCCGACTTCAGGTCTAGCGCTCTACCCACTGGGCCATCTAGCTGCCCTCCTCATCTGTAAAATGGAGCTAATAACAGTAGCCTACCTCACAAGACTGTTATCAAGATTAAATGAGATGACATATGGAAAGTCCTATGTGAAACTTAAAGTGCTTCTAGCGGCTGTTAATATTAACAATAAACCTTTATTAACAGTCTTTTTTTTTTTTTAATGTGCCAGGCACAGTTAAGCTCTCCAGGAGTTTGTATTCTAATGGGGCAGACAATATGTAAATAATCACATAGCTACATGTTATACACAGTGTAAATGGAAGGTATTCTCAGTAGGACCTCTCCTATGTAAAATTATGTAGACGTAGGCTCATAAGATCGTAGACTTTGAACTGGACAGAATCTTGGTTTTGTTTTATAGATGAGGAAACACAAATACATAGAAATCTTATGACCTGCCTAAGGTCCCACAGTGGCAAAGGACATATATTAACCCAGGGTCTTTCATTCAAAACCTATCACTCAGGACTATATGGAGTTGCTTAGTAGGTGGTAGAGATGGGGTGGGATGAGGGAAATTATTAAGATATGTCTTTTCCTCTGCTTCTTTCAGGTAAGCTTTGATGAATCAAATATATAAAATACCCTTCCTCTCTCCCATTCCTGACTGGTCGGTAATCTTGTCTTTTCTCCTTCTGTATCATCAAAGACCCAGAGTTTTATTTTCCATGTCTTTCCCCATCTCTACACCCACATGGCCACTACCCAAATTCCTGACCCTTATCACCTCTTGCCTGGATGATGGCAGCAATTTCCCAATTGGGTTTCTTGCCTCTGCCTTCTCCCCAGTCTAATCCATGTTCTACAATGCCGCCATTTTGGTATTCCTAAAGCACATCTGACAGGTCAGTCTCTTGTGCAAAACATCTTCTGTGGTTCCCTGCTGCCTTCAGAGGAAACAAACGATCAACTTCCCTGTTCCTAAGCAAGAGTGTGCTAGAGCTACCTCCAACTCATGAGTTGATTGTTAAATTTTCAGCAAGAGTATTTATACCTTGAAAATGGACAAACTAGAAATCGGGGTACTCCTTACTGTTTGTTGGCCATCTAGACTTAAGAAAGTGATAGAGAAAATATTAATAATGTAGTTTAAAATGAAAAGGATGTCACGGGTACATTTCCACATCTGGAAAGCTGGTTGTTAAGCATTTACCATCATACCACTTCCTGTTTGGTATTTTAATACCCTTCACAAACTGGATTCAATCCATTTAGGCTGATTTCACACTGTTTCCTCTCAAACATTGTATGTTCCATCCAAATCAGCCCACATGCTATTTTCCCGTGCCTCATATTCCATTTCTTTGCCTTTGTGTGGGCTGTTTGCTGCTCTTTGAATGCTTTCCCTCTTCATCTCTGTCTGTAATAATCCATAGGTGGTACAGCAGGTGCAAGAACTGGATTTAGATTCAGGAAGACCTGAATTCAAATCCTGCCTCAGACACTTACTAGCTGGGTGACCCTGGGCAGGTAGCTTGACCTTTTTCAACTTCTACTTCCTTACCTGTGAAATGGGGATAATGATAGCACCCACCTCACAACTTTGTTGTTAGGATAAAATGAGATAGTATGGATGGTGCTCTGCTCACAAGCTCTATATAAATGCTAGTGATTAATTTATTATTATTATTATAGATTATTATTTTATATTATATCATACCATCCTATACAATATTAATATTGTTATTATACTATACTATATTGTATATCATGTTACATTAATTATATATTATAGAGGGCGGCTAGGTGGCGCAGTGAATAGAGCACCGGCCCTGGAGTCAGGAGTACCTGAGTTCAAATCTGGCCTCAGACACTTAACACAAAAAACTACTAGCCGTGTGACCTTGGGCAAGTCACTTAACCCCAACTGCCCTCCAAAAAGCAAAAACAAAAACAAAAAAAAATTATATATTATAGGGAATATATAATGTTATCTATTATATACATTATTACTGCTACTACTACTACTACTACCATGATGATGATGACATGATCAGTCTTTACTCATCCCCTCCTCCCTCTCCTTGTTAGTGTTCACCCTCACCTGAAAATATTTTGTGTTTGCTTTGTTTTTGCTTGATATCGTAGGTACAATGACATCTCCTTGAAGGCAATGACTTCCTTTTTGTGTCTTTAAGTTTCCAGCACTTGGCCCAGGGCCTGGTATCCAATTGGTGCTCAGTGAGCAGGATCGAATTGCATTTTATAGGACACGGCCCTTGTAGAGTTCACAGGTTAGCAGGGAGAAGTAGAAATGAACGGCCCTATAAGGCAATATGGTAAAGTGGGAAGAGCTCTGAGGTTGGAGTCAGGTTGGACCTTGTGACCTTGGGCGAGTCACTTTACCACTACAGGCTGTCATTTCCTCCTCTAAAAAAGGAGAGAATTGGACTAGAGGCCACTCAATTCCCCTGGGCTTTACTTTCCTCTTTTAGAAAATGAGGGCTTGGCTTAGAAGTCACTTAATCTCACTTAATTTCTCTGGGCTCTCCTTTCTTCTTCTGTAAAGCCAGGGGATTGAACTAGGTAGGGGTGGGGAATCGGCAGCCTCGAGGCCATATGTGACCCTTAGTGGACCACACTCAAGGACCTAAAGGGTCACATGTGGCCTTGAGGCCGCTAGTTCCCCACCCTGGACTAGATGGTCTCTTCTAACTGGAAGCCTATGATGTGATCTTTGAGGATTTAGCGGTCACTTAGCAAACACTTGCATTGAATTGAATTCTGAGTCCTTTCCCTTACCTCTTTCCTCTAATCTGTTGCTAATCAAAAATGCAGGCCCTCTAGTGAGCATCCCCTCAGCCTGGGTTAATGGGTCTCTGTCCCAGAAGCCTGTCTTCTGGGCAAGTAATTATTACTTTCTATTATTGTACTTTTCTCTTTCCTTTTTCCTATTTCAAGTAACATATAAACCCGTCTCGGAGGCTGGATACCACTGAGGAGGGGAAATGTACCAAGTATCAGATTTCTGCTGAGCCAACAGGAATGGTCTTTAAATACTGCTCAGATGATTAAACAGAATGGGTCAGGAAGGTGCTTAATTGAGCCGTGACTCAGCAGCCCCCCATCGCTGACTGCTCCCTTGCCACTGGAGGGTAGGGACAGGGAGGCTTGTGACCAGTGGGTCTTCTGACGTAGGTTGTAAGTCCTTCCCTGGAGCAAGCTGTCAGCTCCATGGTGGGCCTGAGCAGGAGCTGGGATGATCCGGTTAGAAGCAGTGTAGAGACTGAATTGCTTCAAGAGAGAGAACACACCAGGTTCCTTTGATGAGAAGCTATCTTACTTTGACTAATTCAGGACACAGAGAGGGACAGCCAGCCAGAACTAAGGCCACTTTCTCCACGGGCAACTGTCCAAACATTATGATGGCCTGGCTAGTACCAATGAGGCTAATGGGGTATCACCAAACCAATTCCTGCCCGGAGGAGGCCCCTTACTCTCTATGTACCCTATAAAGGCTGGATGTGGGCCAGGACTAGCCCTGCTTCAGGGTTAGAAGACAGGAATAATGCAAACGTGGGAGTTGGTCTGCAGGATGCCAGCTAGGTGGTCAATGTTAGGCTGGCACAAGAAGATTACTTTAGTCTTGGAGCTCTGGGCCCACCTTGTTGTACTATAGCATGGGTCTATGGCATGATGAATAAGGCATTGAATTTGGAGTTAAGATGAACCTGAGTTTAAATCCTAACTCAAACATTCTTCATGATCTTGACAAATCATGTAAACCAGTGGTTCTCAACTTTCCTAATGCCGCGACCCTTTAATACTCGGATGTGGGCATATCTGCATGTGGGCAGACCCACCTGGAGATGAATAGAGGAGCGGTGTCTTGGTTTCTAAGACCATCGGAAATATGTGTGACCCCTGTGAAAGGGAGAACTGCTGATTTAAACCTTGTGTGCCTCCAATCTGATGACCTGTAAGGTTCCCTCTAGGTATAAATCTATTTCCAATGATCCTTACTCTTGGATTCTGGTCCCCATGTAGCATGAATGCCTCCCTGATGAACTGCAGACCTTCGTGAGACTCCTTTCAATAGCTGTGGTTCTACCTATCCTTGTCTTTCTCCATAGTAACAGAACCTTTCACAGAGTTAACAGCATCACCCCTAGAGTGCAAGTGTTTCTCCAAATATGTTGTTGTTGGCTTAGTGTTTGTGAAGCCTCTTCTATTGGTCTCCCACTGACCTGGGGAGTTTTGTATCTGTTGTGAATTCAAACAGAATGCATTCCAACATCAGACCATTCTAGCACATGACTTCTCACCCACACCATCCCCTTGTCCCCAAAGAACATAAAACCTTTCATGCTTCTGGCCAGGCACCACACTCTGGGTTGTTTTATAGTTTTATTGGAAAAAACATTTTTTTTGACAGAAATGGAAACAGATGATTTCGAGAGGCTTGGACCACCACCAGGGTCAGTCAGGGAGAAAACAGTGAGATTAATAACTAAATGTTGTGCTTCCTGTGTCTATCCTTTTGCCTCTTTTTCATGAACAACCCTGGCAGAACATAATCTGGATTTGATTTTGAGCCCTCTCTGCTAGAACTGACTGTGATACTCTTTTCTCAGGAAATTTCAGTGCTTCCTTATTGCTTCTAGGATAGGGGTCCTGAACTTTTTTGTGTCCTGCTAAGAAGATACAAAGTTTAGCAAAGATATGATTCCTTCTCTTATGGATCTTATAGCTTAGTAGGGAAATAAGGGATCATTTATTTAAACAATATTATTCAAATGGATGTGCAAAGTTACATAAATATTGTGCTAGATCCAAGAATTTTGGGCAAATGTAACAGATTCACAAAATTTCAGGGAGATAGGAAGAGAGCTGATAGCTGTTCGTGTTGAATTCAGGTCACTAGGCAGAGATGCACTGTATCTTCTTAGTGAGTTGGAAGAATTGCAAATTAACATTTCACAGTCATTGTTAGTACTCTTCAAAATATTGTGGAGAACTAGAGAGACCCGGAGAAGGGCAAATGTTCTAATTTTCTCCAAAAGGAAGAAGTATAAAAACTAGAAGCTAGTAAGCTTGGCTCCAATTTCTAGAAAAATTTAAGAATCTGTTCCCAAAGGGATGGTTGATGACCATCTCAAAAGAAAGCATGATCTCAAAGAGTCAGTAGAACTTTCTCAAAAATAAGTGATGCCAAGTAAAACTCATTTCCTCTTATGATACAGATATCAGACTCTTGCATTTGGAAAATTCTGCAGATAAAGTTTACCTACATTTTAGGGTTAAGCATTTGATGAGATCTATCCCTACAGTCTTGTGGAAAAGACGAGATGGAAAGTAAATAGAGAATAGTGCAGTTGAATAGATTTAGGGTTGATCCAATGGCCAGACCCATTAGTTTAATGATTAATTGTTCAAAGACAACCAGGAAAGTCTCCAATGAAGGGCACTATGGATCTGTGTTTGGCTTCATTCTCGTTTTTCTCAAGGACTTGAATAAAACAATAGATGGTCTAATTAATGAAATTTGTAGGTAACATACCCCAAACTGTGAAGAACAGGGAGCCCCCTGAAGAACAAGGGCAGAATAGAAAAAGTTATTGACAGACCAGAACATTAAGGCAAATTAAATTAGATGACATTTAATAGACGGTAAATGTGATTTTAACACTTGGGTGCAAAAAAACAAGTTTCATGAGGTATTAGGGAGATAGTGTTAGCAGTCAGTCAATAAGCATTGATTAAAGTGATTACCACATGCCCACTGTATTGAGCACTGGGAATACAATACAAATAGGAAGAAAGATAGTCCCTGCCCTCAAGGAGTACATGTTCTAATGGGAGAAGAAGACACATGAAACTGAAAGGAATGGGGAGATGGGTTAAGGTACATGGTGTGAGGACGTGGTAGAGAAAGGACGTGGTAGGTGTCTAATACATCCTGAAGAGAAATGATGTGAAAAATACATCATGGTTTTAATGGACTACATGGGCAAAATGAGTCAACAATGTGATGTGGGGACCAAGAAAGCAAATAGAATTTGGGCTGCATTAATCAATCTATTAGCATTTATTAAGTGCATACCATGTACTAAGCACTGAGAAAGGCCTAGTGTTCAAGACTAAGGAAGTGATGATCATTCTGCCCAACCCTCCATGCTCAGACCCCATCTGCAGTATCATGCAGTATCATCCCCCCAAAAAGTGGGGAGCCAGGAATATCCTGGAAACAGGAACATGGGAGGAGCCCACGGTTGGTCCCTCCAACTGTGAAGGTTTGAAATAAAAAGTAATTCAGAATAAAGTTGGAGGTGTGGGTGAGATGGAGGTTGGGGGTGGGAGGAAGTGTTGAAGAGATCCAGACCTCATGACTATTGCCTCTGCACCATACAAAGGAGTGAAGGCCTAGACAAACAGGGTGATGAGTGGAAAAGCCAAAATCCATTTCAGGAAAAATCCCAGTAGTTCTCATCAGCCAGTAAATTTGATTTAAGTAATAGATATCATCTATACAACTTTACAAACAACATTTCCTTTGAAACTCATGAGAGCTCTAAGAAGATGGTTGACAACTGAGTGATGAAGCCCAGGTCCCTCCAGATCCTTAGGTCAATGTTCTTTCTATTTGATAACACTGTTTTCCAAGCCCAGCAAAGGAATGGACCAAAAGCCTGGTGTGATGTGTTAGGTACAAAATCAGAAGATATGGGGTCCAGACCCACTTACATTACTTATTAACCATGTGACCTTGGATGTGCCACTCATCTGAACTTCACTTCACACATCAATGACTTGGTGATAATTATTCTTGTTCTACTTGCCTCACAGCCTTGTCATGAAAATCTAATTTATCATGGATGGATCACTGGTGAATACAGATTCAGTGAAAATGATTGGTTACTGAGGGTGAAGAAGAGAAAATCTAGCAACCCCAAGTACCGAGATACTTGTTCCTTCCAAAGCAGCCAGAGTTGTCGTTGAGCAACCAAGGGTTCTCTTGATCACCCCTGCTGCATGTATTATTAAAATCCTTTTAATGATTGTTTGTTGACTCTCCCTCACTCTTTTTAAAAGTTAAATTATTTATTTTTAGTTTTTAACATTCCCTTCCATAGTTTTAAATTATCTCCCCTTGTCTTCCTCTTCTTCCTTCCCCAAGATGGTTTGCAATCTGATATGGGCTCTACACATACATTCCTGTTAAACACATTTTCACATTAGTCATGTTGTGTAGAAGAATTGTAATGAATGGGAAAACCCATGAGAAAGAAAAAAAAACTAAATAAAACAAAACAAAAAGGAAAATAATCTGCTTCATTCTGCATTCTGACTCTATGGTTCTTTCTCTGGATGTGGATGGAATTTTCCATCATGTACCATTTAGCAATGGCCCCTGAGCCCAAGGGGACTAAATAGCGAAGACTAGACAAGGCAAGAGAAGCCTGGAGAGGAGAAGATTTAGAGAGAATATGACAACTTTTCGGGGTTTATGAGGGTTGGAGTGTGGAAGAGGGGGATCACTTTGTTGGGCTCCAGAAGGCAGATCTAGGAGTAGGAACTAGAAATAGTAGATAGAGTAGTAGACTTAAGGGTCAAGAAGATCTGGGTTCCAATCTTGCCTTGGACAATTACTAGCTGTATAACTCACACTCAGTCATTCAGTCTCAGTTTCCCCATTTCTTGGATGGGAATAATAATTACACCAAGCTCTCAGGGTTGCTGTGGAGCTCAAATGAGATCACATATCTAAAGTGATATGTAAATATTATTTTTAAGAGAACAGGATGGAAGTTGCAGAGGGGATAGTGCAGTAGTCTGAAAAAAAACCTTTCTAAACTTAGAGATTTATGCTTACTGTGTTAGGCAATGGGGGCACATTATGTTTCATAATGGGGGGCCGACATACCAAAGTGGTATATTAGGGAGACAAATATGGTGCCATGGGACAGGGTTGCCCGGAGAAGAGAGAGTTGGTAAAAGGAAGACCAGTTTAGGTCTTCTAACCCTAAGTGAAGGATCTCCTTGTCAAATGAACAGGCTGGACAGTCAATTGTTAGAGACTTTTATGGGGGCTTCTCTTAATAGGGATGGTTTAGAATCTATAACAGCCTTTTCAACATGGATTTCCTGTGACTTGGGGTTCTTCCAAATACACAACACAATGGAGTGGTCAGAGTCACAGACTTCAAGGCAGGAATTACGGGTCCTACTTCCTCCTCTGCCATTGGCCGTATGCTACGAGGTAAGCCGCTCATGCTTCTCTGGGACTCAGTTTACTCATTTGTAAAATAAAGACATTGGGGGTCTTTAAAGTTTGAAACTGGGGGAGGTATGATATCCAGGGTCTCTTCTAACACGAACTTGCTACACCCAAGGTCACACAACTGTTTGTTGTTCTTTGATGAGGACTGATGACACCAAGGTGATGTCTTGACAAGGCAAGGCGGTGCCAGCGCCTCAGCCTCACTCTCTCCTCTAGAGCCCCGGAACCCAGGGACAAGATATAGGTCAGAACGACTGGAAATGACTCGCAGTCACATAACTAGAAAGCATCTGAGGCTGAATTTGGGCTTGAGTCTTCTTGACCCCAGGCACTTGCCTCAACTGAAAGCTTAAGGCTACAGTATCAGTTGAAAGTAGAAGTAGAGTCTTTTGAAGGCTTTGGGAAGAAGGGGAAGCCGTAGCAAACTATTTGCTAGTTGTTGCTGAGTTTTTCTCATTTCTGCAACAAAGAATAATTCTCCTTTGTATGAGGAAGTCCTGTAGTCTTGTGTTCTTGTACTCCATCGGCGTCCTGTAGCTGACTCACAAGAGAAGCAAACCCTAGTCTCAACACGCGGACCTGTGGTGAATGGCTTGTTGACCTTGATCAACCATCCCCTTCATTTTACAGATGAAGACACAGAGAGATGGGAGGGTTAAGTGACTTGTCTATGGTCACGCTGGTGGCAAGCGTCTGGATTTAAGCCTCTCTGATCCAGTGCTCCTTCTGCTGCCCTGGAGACTAACAAAACAGATCTTGTTCCCCAAGATAAAAACAGTTTAGAGAGGAGGGCTTCTCCTCCAGTCTCTGACCCAAAACCCGAGTGATGTACCTGAAATGGAGAACAACAACTCTTCAGGATGCTTAGTTATAACTTGGGAAGAAGGATTGTGTGACTTCAGCGGGTTAGAAACAGCTAAATTAGAACCTGGTTAGCCAGGACAATTAGTGCAAATAGGAGCTACCAGATGCCTAGTTTTGGCTCTTTGTTTGTCCTTCGTTCTTAAAGATGACCTTGCTTAGGACAGCAAGGCCAAGTGTTGCAAGTGAATTGGATTTACCTGAGGCATGACTGTGCAAAGTCACCAGCCTCACTTTCTCCTGTAAGGCTATCTGAGTCCAACAGCAAGATAAAGATCAGGAAGACTGGAGAGGGCCCTGGAAGCAGTGGGAGACCTGGGGAACCTCAATTTAGAACTTCAATGATTTAGTATTATGTTTTTTATTATTATAGAATACATTATTCTATGTTATAATTTTGATTCCTGGGTTCAAAACCTCTGCCATTATGTGACTTTGGTCAAATCAATTAACATCTTTTTGCTTCAGTTTCTCTACCTGTAAAACAGGGGGATTGGACTAGATGACCCCAAAGGTCCCTCCCATTTCTAAATCTATGACTCCCTGGCCTCCCCAGAAGCCAGGTGGGTCTCTGGATATGGAACGTGTCAGCATTTCTCCCCATGTGATAAATTCTATTTGTCCAAG
This sequence comes from Pseudocheirus occidentalis, assembly GCA_028646575.1. Lineage (NCBI taxonomy): Eukaryota > Metazoa > Chordata > Mammalia > Diprotodontia > Pseudocheiridae > Pseudocheirus > Pseudocheirus occidentalis. The sequence goes on along the minus strand of CM053593.1, from coordinate 32,909,195 downwards.
GGGAAGGAATAAGTACCTACCACATGCCACTTATTGAGCTAAGAGCTCAAGCCTCACAACAACCTTGGGAGGTAGGTGCTACTATGACCCCCATTCTATAGTTGTGGAAATGGAGGCAGATAGAGGGTAAATGATTCACCCAAGGTCACACACCTAGTAAGGGTTTGAGGCTGGATTTGCACTCGGGTTTTCTTGACCCCAGGCCCAGGGCTCTATCCACCGTGCCACATAATTGCAAAAAATAAAAAAAATAAAAATTGCTTGGAGAGTATATTTTACTTTTCATGCCCACAGTACAAAAATTGCTAATTATGACTGAGTAGCACACAGCAGAAAGAAGGCTAAACTTGGCGTCACAGGACTCGAGTTCAAATCCTGACTGTTACGTGACCTTGGGCAAAAAACTTAATTTCTCTGGGATTTACTTTTCTCATATAAAATGAAGGTGTCTCTAGGGTCCTTTCCAAATCTAGAAAGAGAATCCTAGAATTAGATGGTACAGTGGATGGAATGTTGGGTTTGGAGTCATGAAAACCTGAGTTCAAATCCACTCTCAGACACTTACTAGCAGCATGACCCTGGGCAAGTCACTTAACCTCTAACTCAGTTTCCTTATCTGGAAAATGAGTAAGATTCTTATCAGCTCTAAATCTATGATACTATGGAATAAGGCAATTCAGAATGAAGAAGCCTTCTTTAATAGTCTTAGAGAGTGTCTAGAGCATGCCTTCCCCAGGGCCACACAGTCACTATATGTCAGAGGCAGGACTTGAACCAAGATCATCCTGACTCGTAGACTAGCTTTCTATCAAAAGATGTCAAAACCACTCCAAATAGCATCATCCTGCCATATGTATGTATGGATGTAAAAGTGTGTATAGTGTGAAACTTTGCCATTGAACTGCTTATATAAGGGCTGAGAGGGTGCATTTCTGGTCCAGATCTGGACCACTAAAAATGCCATGCAAATGCTTCTCTCCAATAGGAAACTGTAAATCAGGAATTCATCTCAGTCCACGGCTTCGTGGTAAGCATGAGCAATCACTCTGTCATCATGGTGCAGAGGAACTAACCAGATGGGTCAGTGTCAACTCCACTGGGTTCTTGCCTTCTACTTTTGATAAAAGGGAATTTCACTGGCCAGCTTTGGATCAAGCGCCAGTAGTCTGAGTCAGGCCTTCTCTGAGGGCCTTTCCCTACTGGTGGACCCACCTGGACTGGAGCAAGCCTCGTATCTCCTTGTTCCCCCAACCCCCAACCCTTTTTTCGTTGCTAAAAAAATAAATCAGTTCTAATAAAAACCCAACAATTTATAGTGTACTCTTTATTGTCCGCTAATCCTGTCCAACCTCATTAAATGGCCGTGTGTGGGTTATTTGCTGTAGCTGGAATTATCAAAGGCATTTTTCAGCAGGGGCACCAGGACAAACATTGGTTCCAGTGCCAGCTCCTACAGTAACAGGGACATCTTTGAATCAGACTTGACCAAATGACCCTGTTCATTGGCGATTAGTTCTTAATTTCAGCACCAGGGTCATCCTGAAAGGATTCGTACCATAAGTCACTGTTCACCACTCTCATGAAAAAGATGTGACTTATTAGAAAACTCACTGTACTCAGTGCAGTTAATGAGATGTGGAAAGCTTTGTAATTTGATTTGCTGGGCCATATGCTGTAAGGGGATACTGCTGATTTCATTCCTCCCTGTTTAATTTAAGCAGTATGCAATATCTTCTTCGTATGGCTACTTATATAATAAAAATTAACTTGGGGTATAAAAAAATACACCATTGTGGGGTTTATGACTTGGTGTGGTTCAGTCTCAAGTGTTTTTCATTTAAACATCTGTAAGTAATGTGTGGGTCTAATTTTAAATCCTGGCAAATATTTTCCATTTAACATTTGGTCGAACTGACAAGTTTGCCGAGGTGGCTTGCAGGGATTGTCAGTAACAGATACTCCCAGTATCCCCAAGGCTATATTGCCTTTTCTTTTTCTTAATTGAAGATAGCAGTAATTCAAAACTTGGTCTTTTTTGACCCTTTTTACATCTTTCGGGGTTGCAAAAAGCCAGCTCATAGAGGCAGCCGTTTCAATCCCTTTAAGCCCCAGCTGGAGTGGAATCTCTTACCACTCTCAAAATAGTTACCTTGGTCTTTGCTTTTCCCTGCAGCATCTGACTGCAAGGATGTCCACTGCAAGTTCAGGGAAGCTTTATGTGGGAAAAGGGGCGTCACAGGCTCCGCTCTGAACAATGAAGTACTTAACAGGAAATTTCAAGGGAGGGCTGGTAAGGAGACTTTGGGGGAGGGGAGATGGAGTAGTAAAGTGAGATTATGGAGGCATCATGAACCCCTGAGGGGAGAATCTAAGGATCCAAGTTCAAGTTGTTTGCCTGCTATTTATAATTTTATTTCAGTTCATCAAACATTTATCATACATGACAAATATATACATACACTCATCCATCCATCCATCCATTCCATCTATGGGAACATAGATGAGGAAAAAAAATTACATCTTTATTTTTACTAACCTCTAACTGAGACTGAACATTTTCTTCTATGATGAATTTTTAAAATACCCCACTATTATTCAGAGAAAGGGTTCACAGGTTGGCTAGGCTGCCAAGGGGGTCCATTAACACAAAAAAGGTTAGGAATCTCAGCTCTAGTGATACAAAGCCAAAATAATCCCTGCCCTCAGAGGAGTTTGGGCGGGGGGCAGTAAATGCATAAGGAAGCATATACATAATATAAAGGCATTTTGAGGTGTGTATATAAGATAGGAGTGGGGACCAAGTTAGGATTCTTGTAGGAAGTATACCTGAGCTGTGTTTTGAAGGATGCTAGAAATTATATGCGGGCAGCTAGGTGGCACAGTGCATGGAGCACTGGGTCTGGAGTCAGGAAGAGCTGAGTTCAAATCTGACCTCAGATTCTTACTAGCTGTGTCACCCTGAGTAAGTCATTTGACCAGTTTCCTCATCTTAAACTGAGCTGGAGAAGGAAATGGCAAACAGCTCTAGTAACTTTGCTTAGAAAATCCAAAATGGGGTCGGACAAGACCAAAAACGACTGAACAATAGGGATTCTAGATAACAGCAATGAGGACTGAGAGCATTACAGGTCAAGGGACTATCCTTGCAATTTGGGGACCAGTAAGTACGTTGGTTTGCTTGGAATAGAGTGTGTGAGTGGGAGTGATATATGATCACTCTGGAAAGAGAGGCTGCTGGAGGTATCTTGTGCAGGGCTTTAAAAACTGAACAGAGTATTTGGTCTTGTATCCTAGAAGCAATGAGGAAGCACCTCAGGTTTCTTCAATAGAGGAACATCATGGTCAGGTTTCTGGTTGTTTTTTTTAACCTACCATTTAAAAACCCTCACAGAAGTCCAGCATCGGGAGAGGGGGGAAGAGAGCAGGACGGGTGCTCAGCCTCCCAGAGTCTCTAGGGATCTGGTCAAGCAAGGGTGTCCCAAAGTGGGCTTGATCCAACGACCTTAATCTTCTTTGATCAAACATGCTATGTCAAAATAATAACATCACTTCACAAAACACAGAGGAGATTGAATGTACAGACTGGGTATAGGGGCCATAAATGGCAGCACGAAGCTTGCTACTCACTGAATGAGGGTGAGAATAGCACATTGACACAACCTTGCTTTTATTGATCTTCATCCAGTACCAAGGCAGAGATGGTGACATTGGAGATCAGCAGGGGGAGACACACCTGGAAACATTATTAAACTATTTCCCATACTGACTTCAGAAAAAAAGATATTGGCAGGGGTGGGCAGAAGATTGAAAGGGAAATGAGACAGGTAAAAGAAAGGTCCTGGATTGAGTTCAGGAGTATCCTAGATTTTGAGCTGGAAGAAACTTTATTTCATTTAGTCTAGCCAACTCATTTTACAAATGGCAAAACTGAGGCGCACAGAGATGAAATGACGCATTTAACATTAGACACAGAGGTGGTCAGTGACAAAGTTGAAATCTAAATGTAGGTCTGACTCCAAATTCACTCTTTCTCCCACCACACTAGGAAAGCTTTGAGAGTTTGGTCCGCTAATTTTTTTTTTGAAGATTCAGGACATTATGTTTATTGTAAATTAAATGAATTAAATAAAGGATCTGTGGGCCCCCATTTCTAAGCAATCTCTGAAATCAGTGGATAGCTTTGGGCAGCCCAGCAAACAAACAGCTGAGAATAGGAACAAGTTAAATCCAATGACAGTGCCTGCCACTGGGGGTCAGAATAAGCATGCTTAGTACGAATGTGGACAGCATTCCCTGAACTTTCACGGAAGGAGGAAGCAACTGTAAACAGAACTAGCACACACCAGGAAATCGAAGGCTGGCCTCAATCACTGATGGGAGATGCATCTTAGGGGTTCCTGGAGACACAGCCTCAGCCCCTTCTTCCCTCAAGTTCAAGCCACCAGCCAGCATTTGGGGAGCAAAGGCGAGCTCCTCCCCCAAATTTGCCAGGTTCCAGGCTCTAAGTTGCCTTTAAAAGTGAGCCAGACAGGTTGACAGATGCTGGGCCTCTGATAACAAAAGCATCCCAGCCTCACTGAAGATTCCACATAGAAATGCTTCATTTGGATGCAGACCGAATACCAAAGAATGGAGCTGATGGCTTAGTCCCTTGAAATCTCAGAATGGAGGTTTGTTAGGTCTTAGCATCATGCTTGAGAGAGAAAAATAGGGAAGAAGCTGTCGAAAAAAGCCCCAAACAAGCTTTACTTTTCATTTAGTTGCTGTTATTTCCTTTAGATCAAGGTTGCCTTCTTGTTAACCCTGGACTACAGATGCAGAAAATGAGATTTTCCCCCACAGAGGGATTAGGTACAAAGAAGAGTTTTGGAATGTGAAGTTCTTGAGAGAGGAGATCAATGGGTCTGAAATGTTTGGGGGAGAAAAATCTTCAGGGTTATAGAGCTAGGCTAAAGCTCTTTTGAAAAAGTTCCAAAATTATCCTCATTTAAAAGTGTTGTGGATAAAAAAGCAAGTCACTCTTTTCTTCCCAAGAAAGTTGCTTTATTTTTTTTTTATCTCTAGGATATTGTTAATGCCGAAGATGTCTGATGGTACGGCCATTTTAAAAGTGAGGATTTAAAATCAAGGCTATGAATTTTTTTCTCTCTCCAAAGGTCCTTATGTAGAAGTCTCCAAGTTCTATTCTCATTCATGGATCATAGATGAAGAACTGAAAAGAGCTTGTTGGTTCCAACCCCTCATTTTACAAATGAGGAAGCAGAGCCCCAGAGGGATTGCTGTCCATAGTCATACAACTAGTAAGTATTGGAGCCAGGATTCAAAGGGGCTCTTCTTGGTAAAGTGCCTAACAGTTTCTGGCACATAAGAGGCATTTAACAAATGCTTGTTTCTTCCCTCCTTCCTTCCTTCCTTCCTTCCTTCCTTCCTTCCTTCCTTCCTTCCTTCCTTCCTTCCTTCCTTCCTTCCTTCCTTCCTTCCTTCCTTCTTTCCTTCCTTTTTTCTTCCTTCTTTCCTTCTCTCCTTCCCTCCTCTCTCCTTTACTCCCTCCTTTCCTCCCTCCTTCATCCTCCCCCCTTTTTCTTCTTTCCTTCCCTCCTCCCTCCTCTCTCCTTCCCTCCCTTCCTTCTCTCCCTCCCTCCTTTCTTCCTTCCCTCCCTCCCTCCCTCCCTCCCTCCCTTCCTTCCTTCCT
>CM053593.1:32885196-32903003 GCA_028646575.1 Pseudocheirus occidentalis | reverse complement strand
CCCACCCCCCTCCCCTCTCCTTCTTGACCAAATTTAATAATCTTGGGTTATTTCAGAGGTCAGCCAGCTTTGGCTCGCTCGTACCAGGCTGCCCTTTGACCTTGAGGGCCATGCACAGGTCTGGGATGAAAATGAATGTTTCAGGCGTGGGCTGGGATCCCCAAAGATGCTTTCTGGTACTCCATTAAGACCATTCCTCAATCCCCCAAGACCAGAGAGAGGCATTGGGAAGGGCATCCTTCTTGCTCCGGGTTCAGGGAAGGCTCCTGCTCCTTTTGTGGGGAAACAAAGGGTCGTCTGCCTGGTGCGAGCTTGGGGATCCTGCCGAGAGCATCTCCTGGATCCCGCACAGCTGCAGTGTATGCTCATGGCCTGTTTTATAATAGAGGAAATGAATTTATAATGCTGCAGTCTCTTCATTTGCACCAAGCACAAATTTTCCCCTTAAATACTTAAAAACACCACTCAGCATTGGATATACCTTAAATTTCAAATAAATGAAATCTTAATCCAGCATGTTGCTGAGGCTGAGTTGTTATTAAAGAAATAAATTTGAAACAGCAAGCGGTTTGAGGATTTTTGAATTTAATTATTTAAATCTACTTAGGGTAACTCTTGTGCACTATTTCAGTTTCCCATTGAGAACATGATTTCTGGGAAAGGTATCCCACCCAGGGCCTGGGCAATATTAACTTTCACAGACAACTGTGGACTCGGCAGTGGAGACAAACTTTAAAAAAAGGCATTAGAGAGAAACTCAGGGACGTTTGTTTTCCTGTAAAATTCAACAGAAAGATTAGTCAGTAACACAGGACAAGGCTTTTCAGAGGTTTGAGGAAGTAAGCTCCCCTTGCAGCTCACATGGCATTGTACAAATGTTCTGTTAAAATGTAAGCCTCTCGCAACTCTTCGGGGAGTGATAAGCGGGTAGCATATTTCACTCAGCAATTTTAAGGGGTAACAGTAAAGACAAATGACTCCATGAGCAACATAACCTGCAGAATTAAAATGGAAAACAACTTCTTTAGGGTGCTGATGATGGTTATTCCTCTTGGTGAATGGTGGGAGGCTCATTGGGAATGGATGCTGAGCTAGGGATGCCCAAGAGGCCTTAACCAGGGCTGGTGGTAGGTTTGTATCTGTTGGCAGTGGCCACCACGCCTCACTCTTGAGGATTACTAAAGTACTTGTCCAGATTGAATCCAAGTTGACATTTCAGCATTTTAGTCATCAATTCCCAGCCCTAATAACACTTCTATTTAATACTCACTGATTTCTGGTGAGGGGGGGCAGTACCATTAGAAAGGAAAGGAGAAAGGGACAAGGAAGAGGCCTGTGTTTATGATGGTAATGCTTTCTGAAATGGTCGATTCTGACTATAAGGGTGGATTAGTGATTTCGGAAGAATATCTTGGCAGCCATGTGGATGACGTACCACAGAACAGAGAGACTGGAAGCCAGGAGTCCAATTAGGGGGCTGCTGTAATAGTTCAGGTAAGAAGTGATGAGGGACAGTTTTCAGAATAATATGAACCTATTTTGGAACCCAAAGGAGTATAAAGGGGACCAGTTGCCAGAAATATTTTGAAATTCTTATTCTAACTTGGTGTCATCTATGCCTTTAGACCTTGAGGATAGTATTTTAGAGAAACTTTAGCATCAACACCTTCCTACTCTGGTCCTGTCATCTAATAGCCACAAACACTAGGTCATTTTTCAAAACTACCCAAGGGCAACTTCCTTACTCCCTTATACCCCATGTAGGTAAGAAGATATTGACTTGGAGTTATTTCCATATCTATAGTTTCATCTTTTTTTTCTTGTCCAATATAAAATATACTTGGAAACCAAAAGAGTTTTAAGGGAAAAAAAAAGCAGATCTCAGTGTGAGGCCCAGCCTCAGCCTTGGCTTCATACCCAATAAATGAAAAAGAACAGGAAAATTGCATAATTCGCAGTGTTCAGAGACTTAACATTGAATAACTTTTGTGCTCTCTAGAAGAGATCTGCCTCTTAGAACTCTTGCTCCCCCCCCAAAGGTGCCCCTCTTCTCTTCCTTCCTTCCAGTTCTCCACCTTCAACTATGTAATTACTTAGTATTTATTTGCAAACACATTATATCATCCTCACCCTCTGCCAAAGAATGTTCACTTTTGAATTTGTACCCCTAGTCCTTAGCTTGGTACTTGCCACTAAATGAGAGCTTGTTGATTGACATATGGGAAGTCAGGATAAAGTAAAGGAAGTCAAGTGATTAAAGCAGTGGACTGGTCATCAGGAGTCCTTATTTTCTAAGACAATCTCACTGACTTTTTGGTAAATTCCCTTCAAACTCTTTATGACTCTGTTTTTCCATCTTTTAAAAGGGAATACCTGTGTAGATCACACAAAGCCTATGTAGGAGGTTCGAGGGTTAATACATGCAAAGCATTTTGAGTCCCTAGATGCAATATAAGTACAAATTATTAATGCTAAACTGTTATTTTATTAAGTACTGTAATAATAAACCAGAGTCTTCAGCAGCCAATTACATTTCCTCATGTAGTTGGTGACATTTAGATTCCTTTGTTAGGCAGATGGTGCAATATTGCACCTTTTGAAAAAGTAGGCATTTGGGGAAGGAAATTAATTCAGAACTATTTATAATACAACAAGACACTGGGCTTCTTAATAAGAGAATTTGTACCATTTTCCTCAGTTAAATCGCAGCTGACCCAGCCTTCAAAGAAATACTTTGCTAATTCTCTAGTCCTCAAATGGAACTTTTAGCTTTGGGCAATAGAGTAGATGGGTGACCCAGGAAGGTTCAGTGACTTATCTGAGGTCATGTAGGCAGTCACCAGAAGAGGTGGAATCTGAATCCAGGTTCTCTGACTCTACAATTAGAGTTTTTTTTTCTATTGTGCCTCGCATGATGTCTGTTCACATCCTACATCCATACCTGATTCAGCTGGACGGCCCCCTCAAACCACTTTGAAACCCAAACGTTCCTTGTGAAAGATCATACTATTTCCAGTGCCCTAAATTCTCTAGAATTAACTCCCTTTTGTGACTTTCTTCCAGGACCCGTAAAATATCTCCAACCAACTACGCAACCTTATTTCCCACCTCACGTGCTCCTTGATAATTAGGCTTGTTTCTCTGTCCCATTAACATGCTATGCTTGTCCACCATGTTTTTGCTTGGTCTGTTCCTCTTAACTGGACTGTCCTCCCCTCCCCTCTGCTCTTCATCTACCTGCATCTTATCCATCCTCCAAAGTTTATTTCTTTCACAACTTTTCTGGCCACTTTTGCTTCCATCTGTTTCTGAGACTCTCCTCTGAGGTACCACAAAATTCAACCCTTGGTCACACCCTGTTTTGTATTTCTCATTGTTGTTTTCTATGTGTAATTCTTGATTCCTCAGCTAAGTGATAAGATCCCTGGGGGGGTGGGGACCATCTCTTACACTTCTCTATCCCACACCCCCACCCTTCACTGCCTTCTTCCTTTGCACCTATCACCAGCACACTATAATTACTTGGTGATTAATGGATAATCAGTCCAGGTTAGCTAATGCAGGAAATGTAATACTCCAGTAGTGATGATTCCACCTTAAAATACTGGCAATCAGGGAAAGAGAGAGAGTCCTGTTGCTATTGCAATCCAGGCCCTATAGTGTGGACTCATGTAGCCTTTTTGAATTTTACTGGTACAAACCATAGGTAGATATATTACAGGTGCACTTGGGTTAATGTCTCTAAATAGGGAACGAGTATTAACAAATTCATTAGGTAGGGTCCTTTATTCATTATTGTGAAAGATAATCATTTGTTAACTTAAGTAAGACCCTCTGCCTTCCTGGGAACTGTCATTCTGTGAAAATATTGATGGGAGCAGGGTGCCTTGCTAGGAAATGTGAGAACTGGCCATCCACACATAGAGAAATTTAAACACATTGTCTTATTACTGACAAAGGACAATAACTTTAATTAGAGAGAGCTAGGTGGTGGGTGGATAGAGCTCTGGGCCTGAAGTTAGGAAGACCTGAAATCAAATCTGGCCTCAGGCATTGACCAACTCTGTGACCAAAGGCAAAGTGCCTGTCCTACGCAGTCTCAGTTTCCTCAACTGTAAAATGGAGAGAATAACACCAACTTCCTAGGGTTTTTGTGAAGTTGAAATGAGAAATTTGTAAAGCACTTAGCACAGTGCCTGGAATATAGTAAGTATTTAATAAATACCCCTTCTTTTCCCTCCTCTTTTCTTCTTCTCTGGTCCTCTCCCCTCTTTCCTTCCTTCCTTCCTTCCTTCCTTCCTTCCTTCCTTCCTTCCTTCCTTCCTTCCTTCCTTCTTTCCTTCCTTCCTTCCTTCCTTCCTTCCTTCCTTCCTTCCTTCCTTCCTTCCTTCCTTCCTTCCTTCCTTCCTTCCTTCCTTCCTTCCTTCCTTCCTTCCTTCCTTCCTTCCTTCCTTCCTTCCATTCAAACAGATGATTACAATTGGCTATAGAAATCTAAGCAAACCCTAACAGATACATTAGGTGTTCCCCATTTACTGAATGTATACTTACAGTCTTCTTTGATATCTGAAGAGGTCCCCACTGCTGATAATAATGTTATCTAGGGTTTATAGGCATGACTGGGGGAAGAAGTGCGACTGCCTTCCATGCTATCCACATTACAATTTCTGGTTATGACTACGGCAGACACTAGACCTGTCCCTCTTGGCAGCTCTACTTTTTGGCCATGGAGCTGACCAACTTCATTGACTCAAATTGAGGACCCTGTTGTTGGTTCTTGACAGTGATTCATGACCCCTCTTCAGCCTTGTCCGCTTTGCAGTTATGTGTCATTGTATCCCCAAAGTGTATGATATTCTGTCTCAGGTGCTTGTGGTCATTCACATCCAGTTGTCTGTGCCAAGGTCATCTACTGCATCCTGGGCTATTGCCAGTCATCCTGACTCTGGTCCTGCCACTGGACGTCACTGGAAGAGAGGGTGAAGTTAATGACTTTGCACAGCTCTGTCTCACTTAAATTCAATTCACGTTGAAGTCAAGCCATTGCCCCTCACATTGTGATATCATTGGCCCTCTTCACAAAGGAAGGATGAACAACATCAACTACCAGTTGCTTGGGTATTTGGTTGCTTTTCAAATGCCATCCCTGATAAAAACAGACAACGTCAGTTGCAATAACTCAGCTCTGACTGACATTTAGCAAATTCATCCGCAATGTGAATAATAATTAGATCATGGGTTTAGAGCTGAAAAATCATGAAACGGTCATCAAATCTAACTCCTTATTTTATAGATGAGGAAACAGGTCTGCAGAGACCTCCATCATGAGTGACTTGCCCGGGTCACGTAAGTGGTCAAAAGTAGAACTGGACTTTGAACCCAGACTCTTGGATTCAAAGCCAGGTCTCTGTTCATGGCATTCCATAGTCTGCTCAGTAAGCAAATCAATAAAGGGCCAAGAAGTAGCAGCTAGCATTCAGGTAGCACTTTGAGGTGTGCCGAGTACAACAGCCCCGTAAGGTTGGTGCTATTGTCATCACCACTTTACAGACGGGGAAACTGGGCCAGAGAGAAATGACAAGACTTCTCCAAGGTCACATAGTAAGTGCCTGAGCTTAGATTTAACTTGGGCGGCCCTGCATCCAGGCACAGTACTCTAAGCACTATGGTACCACCTACCTGCTGAAGATCAAGTTTCCAAGTCTAATGGCATCAAGGTTGATGGTACTCTGCATGGCCTGTTCACATTGCAGATTGCTGCACCAAGTGTCAAATTTTATTAAAATTTTATTTTAAACAATGATACTCAAATACACAATGGGGAAAACCATTATTTGACTGAGGTCCAAGAACTTCAGAGGCTCTATTGCTTCAAGATGTTGCAAACGTCACTGGGATTCTGGATTGAGATTTTTGACCTACTTATCCAGAAGCTTCTTCAGGCTGCTGTCAATACTTTAGAACATGCAGGAAAAACAATAATATTGACAGTTATTTATTTGGTGTTTGCAGAACACTTTCCTCATAACGCGTCTCAGCCCCGTGAGATAGGCGGCATAATAAAAAACTCTTAGTATTATTTTACAGATGGGAAAATTGAGTCAGAGAGACTAACTCATCAATAGCTAGGAAGCATCAGAGTCAGGAATCAGACCCTATGACTCTCCTGATGCTAAGCCCATGCTGTCCTTCCTCCATACTCCATGGATATGGACCTTTCTGCGGCCAAGCTTATTGAGGAAGGACCATCTGGAGGCAGAGATCATACATGGATTCAAAGCCTATGCTTTCAATAACAAAATATAACTACTATTTAGCCCCCAAAGGAGGCAAAGCTGAAAGTAGTCGATGGATGGCTAGATGGTGTGCTGTCTAGATGAAAAAACATGGGATCAGTGCTTCAGGAAGGACCAACAGGGAAGGTGAAGGAAGCAAACATTTATTAAGAGCCTACTCTGCACCAGACCCTTTCCAAACATTATCTCATTTGATCCTGTGATGTAGGTGCTATAATTATGTCCCATTTTATAGCTGAGCAAACTGAGGTAAAATGACTTGCTCAGGGTCACATAGATAGTAAGTAACTGAGGCTGTATTTGAATTCAGATTTTCCTGACTCTGGGCCCAGCGCTCTACAACCTAGCTGCTGAGGTACAAGGTACTCTATTAGGAGAGCTGGGTACTGCTTACCCTCAAGGGGTTTACATTCTATGGAAGTTCGATTATAGCTATTATGTATCTAAAACTGTGTGCCACTTGGGTACTAAAATGAGTCAATCCCACACATGCTCCCGACCAGTGGTAATATTCTTTTTTTGGGAGAGGAGAGGGAAGGAAAATGGAGACCTGTGATCTCATCTGTGTGGACATATCTTATCCCCGCCCCCGAGGCATATGGGGAAGAGATCTGTGCCCCCTAGTCCTCTGAGAGATATCTAGGGGTCCCGAAGGAGTAAGAGACTTGTCTCCATCAGACAGACAGAATCCTATCAGCCAGAGCTGATGCATGCTGCCTTGGGTAAGTCATTGAATTGCAATGTCCCTCAGTTTTCTCACTCTAAAATGAGGAGGGGTTGGACCAGATGGCCTTTGAGGTCCCTTCCAGCTCAAGTTCGAGGAACCCACGTTTCAAAGAAGGGCTGGAATCTGGATCTCCCTGACTTCCAGCTTTCTATCTGCTTCGCTCCCCTCAGAGCAGCCTATGTTAGATGTGAAATGATGAGGTGGAATCCCTCCCTCCCTGGAACGAGGCCCACCCCTTGTCCATAGAGGTGATGCTCCCTCCCGGAAGGGAGAGGGGGCCACTTGCAGACCTCCAGCACCCCCAGGTTTGCATTTACTTCACGTGTCCCAGATTAGAAGCCCATCAAACCTCTGTCTACATGTGGAGTCACTTCTCAGCCCCCATCCATTGCAAATCCACTTCTGCTTTCCTTCACCCCTTGATGGGGCATCTTCTCCCATTAAAATTTAAACTTCTTGAGGGCAGGGACTATCTTGTTTGTTTGTATCTGTATCTTTAGTGCTTGGAACATAGTAAGAACTTAAAAAATGCTCTTTTCTCTCTTTCCCTTTCCTCTCCTCTTGTCCCCTCTCCTCTCTTCTTCCCTCTCCTCTCTTTTCGTCTTCTCCCCTTCTCTCTTCTTCAGTCCTTTCTTCCCATCTCCTCTTCCTTCCACCCTTCTTCTCTCTTTCCACACAACTCCAGAGGATCATCTCTATAGGACACCTAGAAACAGGACATTAAGTTTGAAAGCAAAAGGAATAACTTTTAGGAGCCAGTTACCATTCAGAAATAAGGTAAAGACTCAGGGCGGCTAGGTGGCGCAGTGAATAGAGCACCGGCCCTGGAGTCAGGAGTATCTGAGTTCAAATCCGGCCTCAGACACTTAACACGAAAAACTAGCCGTGTGACCTTGGGCAAGTCACTTAACCCCAACTGCCATCCAAAAAAGCAACAACAACAAAAAAGAATAAGGTAAAGACTGAATAGAGCAAAGGTCACCGAGAAGTGAGAGCCAATTACAGGCCTGCTCCAGTCCAAACAGCATATCATTTTGTCCTTGTAGCAAGTGTCTTATGGGCAAAAGCACCTGGTTCAGATTAAGACTGAGAAGAGCCATTAGAAGTCATGTCTAGCCATAAATAAGCCTGAATGTCTCTAGATCTACATAAAAATCCCCAAATTTCCAGACCAATGAAAGAATTGCTAGTTGAAAGCCTTCTAGGGGTATCTGTTCCCTGCCCAAGTCCCTGCTCCTTCCTTCACTTACTACCTGACCTTAAAAAGCCTTCTAATTCCTCTTCTTCTCCCTCCTACCCCAACCTGACAGTAGGTCTTTTTAAGACCCAATACAGTTTCCCCATCTTGTTTCCATTAAGAGTGGGCCAGCTCCCAATATGATTCACTCAGCAGCCCTGCCCAGATGAGAAATAAGCCCTGACTTTTACTGAGCTGTGATTTCTGTCTTGAGCTAGGACGGAGACATTGACAGAAAGAGGAAGCAGTTTCCCCGTTTACCAGGAGGCCAGAATGGGGAGCAGGGCAAGAGGTGGGCCTGAGTGTTAACTTTGGGCCCAGATGGCTTTTGAGCTTGGAATCTGATGGACTGGGTCCATCCAATTGAGACTCAAAAAGAGAGAAGAGTCCGGAAGAGGCTTTACTCTCGGATCCTGTGTGGCAATATTTCTGTTCTGTGTTTTCTTTAACCCAAGTCTCGTAAATCCATTTGAGACGAATTAGATTAGTAATGGGAACCAACAGCTATGGAGTGGCCACCCTCACATTAAGCTAATTTACTGTCTGGCTCTGTGTGTTTGTGTTTATTTCTGGTACAGCCTTGGGTGGGGGTTCTATTCTAGGGAAATAACACTCCTGTTAATCCAACTAGAATTAAATCTCCATTCCCCTCCTGCCCAAACATCCATTCCCAAACAATTCAACCTGTTTTTATCACCTCTTTGAAGTTCCTTAATTGTGTTCTTGTTCAATCGTTTAGTCAGTCATGTCTGACTCTTCATGACCCCATTTGGGGTTTTCTTGGCAGAAATTCTGGAGTCGTTCGCCATTCCTTTTCCATCTCATTTTATAGATGAGGAACTGAGGCATTTAAGTGACTTGCCCAGGGCCATGCAGCTAGTAAGTGTCTGAGGCCAGATTTTAAATCAGGAAGAACAGTGTCCCTGACTCCAGGTCTGGCTTTCTAGCCACTGTGCCATCTAACTGCCCATCCTTAATAGTTATTGCTCATAAGTGCTAATGAATAATTCCCTTCCCTTCTTTTGAGGACTAAGTAAGGAATCCAAAGGCAAACTATTGGCCTGAGAAGAAAGCACATCTGCCCATCCTGTGAGTATGAGCAAGAGCTGGGGGTGGTGGGTTCTCATGGACACTGTCGACTACAGAACACAACTCACCCTTGGAGAGGAACAGCAGTCTTGGTAAGGACAGCCCCTTCTTACCTCTGCCAGGAAGTCTTCCATAATATATGCCGCAGCTGAAAAAATTCAATTCAGTTTTGCAAGCACTTATTAAATGCTTACAATATACCGGTTCCTATGCTGGGCACTAGGGATGTAAAGACCAAAAATAAAAATAAAAACAAAAGAAACCTAGCTGTTCCCTGCCTTCAGGGAGCTTGTATTTTTCTGTGGTGGTTGATGACAGGAACAACATATACACAAATAAGTTGATACACAATTTCAGAGCGTGGAATTGTGGGGGAGTAAATAGAAGATCTTGGTTCAAGCAGCAATTGGGCTGTAAGATGGATAGGATGCTGCACCAGGGCAGTGGCCATGTGAGTGGAGGGAAGAAATGCGTATGAGAGACGTTGTAAAGGAAATGATGAGATCTGGAAATGGATAGAATGTAGGAGCCAGAGAATGTGAGGAGTAAAGGATAATAATAATAATAATATCATAATAACTATCATTTTTATAGAATTCACTATGTGCCGGGCACTTTGCTAAGTAGTTTACATTTGTTATCTCATGTGACCCCCAATTTAACAGATGAGGAAACTGAAGCAATCAGAAGTAAGGTGATCACCCGGGATCACACAGCTAGTAAGTGTCAGACACCGAATTTTAACTCCATTCTCCACAACTCCAGACCCGGCACCCTATCCCAGGTCCCGTGACTGGGAGAATAGCAGTGCCCTCCACAGTAACAGGGAAGCTAGAGAGGGGAGAATTTGGGACGAGGGGGAAGAGAATGAGCTATTTTGAGCATACTGAGTCTGAGATGCCTAGGGAAATCTCATTTGAGCCATCCATAAGGCAACTGAGGATGTGAGCTTGGAGTTGAGGAGAGAGCCTAGGGTTGGACGTAGAGTTCTGGAAGTCATCTTGTAGATAAGATAACTGGACGCCTGACATCTGATGAGATCATTACATGAAAGAACGTAGAGGGAAAAGAGAGTAAGTGTATAAAATGTATTTTTTCAATAAGGAGGGAGGATGCTAGCAGCTAGGGGTGTGTGTGTCAGGATGTGCCCTCCCCCCATTCCCAAGGAGTTCAGCCTCGAGCCAAACCTTGAAGGAAATGAGGGATTCTCAGGAATGAGGAGAGAATGCATTCAGGCATGAGGGACCAGCTGTGCAAAGGTATGGAGATGGGAGATTGTATTGTGTGTAAGAAATAGCTAGAAGGCTGAGGGACCATAAAGTAAAAGAAGGAGAGTTATGTATTGTGAAGTTAGGTGGGAGTTGGACTGTGAAGGGCTTTGAAGACCAAACAGTGGAGCACCTATTTGACCCTAGAGGAAAACAAGATTTCTGAGCACCTCCGGTGCCATCTTCATTTTACAGATGGGGTACAGAGGTGAAAAGCTGAAGAAAGCAAGGGTTCCAAAAAGGGTCTCCTTCTGACTCCAAACCCAGGAGCTTAGTCTTGGGCCCACACAGAGTTCATTTGCTCCATCAGCCTCCCCATGTCTTCACTGTTTCCTCAGAGCCCCCTCTTCCTTGCCTTCTTAGTCAATGTTTTCTTTCCAACCCTTCAGAATCATAGCTTGGATCCAGTTTCCCTTTCTATGCTGTTGTTTCTCCCTTAAGAGCTACTCCCGACCTGGAGATCAGCCTCCTCTCCCCACTGGGCCATTGCTGCTTCTCTCCCTCCCCCTCCTTGCCCCTACTCAGCCTCTTCTTTTCCCAGAAAGGCTGGTCTCTGGCCCTGGTTTGTAGATCCTGGCTAAAGAAGCGTCAAAGTGCCCACCTTGGTGGCAAGAAGGAGCAGCGACTGTAGGCTCAGCGGTCTTGGGAGGGGCCCAGTGGCCCTGGTGGAACAGTGGGGTCCTTGTGTGTGGCACATGCAGAGCCATGATCCCACAGTAGCAAACCTACGAGCTATTGCTGTTGGATGGCTCTCCCAGGAGTGGAGGAATTTTTCTTTGTAAAGAAAGACAGGATCTTTATAAAACCACTGTTCTTTTGAAAGAGACTTTATGGCCTATGTAGGATATGCACTGAAGCCCAGAGGAAGCAAAAGGTCACAGGAAAACCTGTCTGCCACAAAATCAATCACCAAGTGTTTATTGAGTACCTACTATGTGTCAAGCATGTAGCTAAATGGCAATTTAATATAATTCTATTTCGAAGGGCAGAATATGGGAGGTGGAAGAGGAGCAAATCTTTCTCTGTCTCCTTTCCCTTTCTGTCTTTTTCTTTTTCTTTCCCTCTTTCTCTCCCTCCCTCCCTGACTTCCCTGCTCTCTCCCTTCATCCCTCCCTCCCTTTTTCTTTCCTTCTGTCACTTCCTTCCTCCCTTCCTTCTTTCTTTCCTCCCTTTTCCTTCCATTTCTCTCCCTCCCTCTCCTTTCCTTTCTTCTTTCCTTCCTTCCTTCCTTTTTCTTCTCTTCCTCTCTTTCCTTCCATTTCTCTCCCTTCCACTCCTTCCTTCCTTTATTCCTCCTTTCCTTCCTCCCTTCTCTTCTCTACCTCTCTTCCTTTTCATCTCCCCTTTCTTCCTCTCTCCCTTCTTTCTTCCATACCTCCCTCTCTTCCTGTCCATCTTCCTTCCTTCCTTCCTTCCTTCCTTCCTTCCTTCCTTCCTTCCTTCCTTCCTTCCTTCCTTCCTTCCTTCCTTCCTTCCTTCCTTCCTTCCTTCCCTCCTTCCCTCCCTAACATGCAGACTTTGGCCACCCCTCTGCCATAGTCTTTGTAGCAGCCTGGGCTCCATCCCCCACCTCCCCATGCTGTGCTGGAGACAGTTGGAGGTAGAAGGTGCCTGTGGCTGTTTCTGCCAACCCCAAATGCCAGCAGCTGCACAGTCCCAGGGATAATTGCTCATATCTGTTTCTTCTCTTTTCCAGGGCTCAGTGAGTGTTCCAGGAACTGACTTTCCATAGTATGATGACCTGCACAAGCAGCCCTTCCATTTACATTTCAAACTCCAAGTCAGCCGTGGCCGCGTCTGAACGAGAGCGGTACAGGATAATGGGTCAAATGTAATTAGTGGGCCAAATAGCTGTACGGTCCAGGCTGATTTATTTTGTGCCCATCAGATTCCAAGAACCCCAGCGCTTAAAGGCAACCAAACAATCACTCTATTGTACAGAAACAAACCCCAGCTCACTCAAAAATCAATTGCCCCGTAAGGCAAGGGCAGCCCTGTGCCCCTAAACAGATGGGGTTGAAAATTCACCACTCCCCCTCTGCCCCCCAAATAAAAAAAAACCCAACTCCCTCCTAATAACCCACAGTCTTGTTAAATTATGAACTTGCTCCAAAAATGGAGCAAATAGAGAATCTGAAGTGGAATGAAGTCAAATCTACTCAGGCTAATTCTTTTCCTGCCCGTTCTTTTCCTTTAAAAAGAAAAAAAAAATACCACTCAGTTTCCATCAGTGTGAGCATCTCTGCAGCAATGCAACCATTCACAATTTGCAGTTCAGTGTGTTACTTTAATTAGTATGAAAATTAAAGGGCAGCGATGGGCCAACGTGAATGATTATGGAAATACATGGGCATCCCATGCAATCTTCGCATTTAATTAATCGTCCTGTAAACTCGATGGTGCACTTTCAGTCGGGGGCTGAGTCTAACAACTCCATTTTAAATAACCACTTAATACTTAACAGGATGTGGAGAACGCACCCCAGCATACGGGGCTTCTCAAGTTTCACTGTCTGAAATTTTTCAAAGCTGACCCAAGTCACCCTTAAGAATGTTTAACACTCGGAGCCTGAACACAAGAAACTCTGTGATGAACAGACATTCAATTACATTTTTAAAAAGTGAGAAGCATTTTTTTTTTTGTAAAATAGCAGCTTTGGAAACTAATTGGCAGACGCCAAACTTGTGAGTCAAGGCCAAATCTAGCTGGGGCAGCTTTTACTACAGTAACGCTAGTCAAAAGAAAATGAGGAGAAAAAGGCATCTTTGTTTCCCAGTCAAATTAGCTGATTAAGAAATAAAACATCTTAACATGTTTTTTAAAATGCAGAATTAATTATTTATATGAAGAAAAAAATTAAAGCCAGGTTGGGTTGAATTCTACTTTGTGTGGGAATTAAATGGGACATAAATAAATAGTAACCCTTTTATGCCCGTGCCTAGCTTCATTAAACAAAACTCCATATTTAGAGACTATTTATTGAAAAATACATTCTTTTTGTAAGGTGAAACACAAGGGAAAAATCCTAAGGAACTTTACATTCAGATCACAGTGAAAATAAAAGCAGCAACCCACAAACCAACAATATGGTTCATCAAAACCTGGGTTATAGTAGAGAGATTGGAACCTTGGAGTAAGGTATATTTGGTTCCAAATCTTGCCCCATTAGTGCCGATCTTTCTGAGCCTCAGTTTCCCCGTTTGTAAAATGAAGATAATAACCACAGCCTCAACCTATGTGGTTGTGGGGCTCACATGAGGTAACACATGTTAATGCAAACTCTAAAAAGCGATGCAAATATAATTTATTATTTTTATTCTCACTCTCATTCTATTCATAATTACTGGACTTTGGCTAGAAATGGACCTATGATGTGTTTCTATAATGCTACCGGTAGTTGTGATGTTTAAAGTTTGGCAGACTAATGTACAAGTAGATAGAATTCTAATTATTGCTAGGATTGCTATTATCATTTAACTACTGGTACTGTAAGTTTAAAAAAAAACCCTCACCCACAGTGCTAGATTTGTCCTTGATTCGCAAGTTTGGCAGCTGCCAATTAATTTCTAGAGCTGTTATTTGACAAATCTTACTGAGAATAAGAAAACAGATCAAACACTGGCAATTAGCAGGGAGGAACCTTCCCTTCCCCCAAACTCTCTGGATCTGGAGCTGGGTTCAAATTCCTTCTTTGTCAATGACTACCCATATGTGTCTAGGGCAACCTCAGTTTTCTCTCCTATGAAACAAAGGGGTTGACCAGGGTGGACTCCAAGGACCCTTTTGGCTCAGACTACACAATTTTCCAGAATCTTTTGACCAAGATGAGACCTGAGAATTTGAACAGAATCTCCTCCTTTATTTTGCTAATGGGTAAATATGGAGTTCAGAAAGACAAGGGGAGGGTGAGGTCTTGTGGAAAGGAAGTAAATGCCATCTCCTCCCACTCACTCTTCTGGGCCACTCTTCTTTCTGATAATGGGCATTGGGTGGGGACCCTTGCTGAGAAAGCCTAGGCTGCCCAAGTCAAGTCAACAAGCAATTAATCACCTACCATGTTCTAGGAACCATGCTAAGCACCAACTATGTATTTGTGAAGCAACCTAGGCAAAGCAAACCAACATCCTGATACTGGTTCTTGCTAGAGACCATCAAAGTCATGTTCATGGAAGCTAAGCCAAGTTTCTTCTAGGGATGTCCCTTAGGGAAAGGCTCTTGTACTCAACCCCTTTGCTCAGGACTAGAATCCCTGAAAAACAGGAAAATAAAAATCCTTTGAACATCTTCCATATTCCTTCCAGTATCACCAAAGAGGGAAAATATAGAAGGGGAGGAAAAACCCCAAACAACAAAATAAGGTGATCCAAAAATCCTTTGTTCTTAACAAGAAATCCAGCAAACCTATTAAAAGTGATATGGCCAGAGACAAGGGTTGAGGCAAAAGGGGACAGATTAGCAGTGCTGGTATTGGAGACCTAAGTAAAATAAATGCTGATTTGTATCCGCCGTTGTTTTTTTTTAATTTTATTTTTTTTTCTCCTGAAGGGTAAAGCATATGGTAGTGCATATGGGAGGTGAATGTGATTACGTAGGCAGCCGTCCTCCTGCAGAACCAGGTGGTGCAGGGCACAGCTTTCTTACCCAAGAACAGAATGATGCTGGTCCTGTTAAAGGGTGCAGAACTTAAGGTCAAAGGACCTGGCTTTGAGTATCAGCCCTGGGGCAGGTCATTGGGGTCTGGACCTCAAATTCTGAGTTCAAATTCCACCCCAGACATTTAATATCTGTGTGGCCCCAGGCAAATCTTTTAACCCTGGTCTGCCTCAGTTTCCTCACATGCAAATGGGTATAATATAGCACTTACTGCACAGGATTGCCGTGAGGATCAAAGGACTTATTTATAAAGCACTCATCACAGTGCCTTCCACAGAGTGGGTGATTAATAAATGCTTAATATTTCCTTTACCAAATGAACTCCTTTCCAGATAAAAAAAACCCATCCAATATTGATTTTCATCTCCCCACCCTCTCACTAGAATTTCCTTTTGAATGCCTTCTTGGGAAATGTCTTTCATTACTTTTGAAGTATTCAGCTATAAACTGGGCTTGTGAGAATGCCCAATTCTACCATGGAGCCCCCTTTGAAAGGGTCTACACAATAATGCAAGGTCTAGTGTGAGGAGTCAAGTTAAACACACATCCAACACAAAAACTGTCAAAGCAAAAAACATATAAGCTGTTTTTTTTTTTCTTCAAAGTGGCTTGGTGGGGAGGGCAGCAAGGAAATGAAGTATGGAGGAAGGAGTTAAACCACATCAGTTTAAAAGTAGTGGGTTTGGCGCATGGTTAATTCAAAGCTTGGCCTGTCGGAACAGTGGGTCAGTGTATGACTTCATTATGTGGCATGGGGTAACATTGGCAACTCAGCGTGCTGCGAGGAACTGTTTTTGGTATTTCCTGACGGGTATGTGCAGTTGGGAACTTAATTAGCATACTGGTAGTGTTCCTGCCCCCCCAAGGAAAAATGGGGAAGGGCTTAAAAAAATAAAAAAGTAAATACACAGAAAAAGAAATTTCTTTCCTTCCTGTTCATTAGCTGTCTCCACTCCCTTTAGAATATTGTGCTTGGGGAAAGCATAAAACTTGTGAGACCTTACTCAGCCACAAGGCCCAGGGACCCCACTATATCAAAGCTGGGCAAGGCCAGTTTGCTAATATGGAAGTGAAAAAAGGGGCTTTATGGAATATGAAAATCAGTCCGTTAGAAAATAGTATTATATCTTGAATATTTCCTGCCACACTGGTTTCAGAAGGAAGTATCTAAACAATTCCCTTCTGAATGAGTTCTTGCAGATTTTACCAAGATCATCCTTTCAGGGGCAAGACAAAAAATGTTGAGATCTCCTCCCCCCAAAGTCAGAAGAAAAGCAATTTTTACTTTAAATCTCTTTTTAAGGGGGTTTGCAAAGATCATATGTGCATATGCAGATTTAGGTATGCCTCCAAATTGAGATCACATGTCCATTTGAGTATTTGATAATACATATATATATATATTCAAATAGGCATATGAACACATTATATATATATAGCCTTCTTCTGTTTATCTGGTACCCAACATCATAATTAAGGATATTTTACTTTAGAAAATGGAAAGAGACTTTTCAGTTTCGTCTAATTGGTAATTTAATTACATAGCTAATTAGAAGCATAGTGGGTGTTGGGACGACAATGGTTGTCTTTAACTTGAAATCTTCACCACTTACAAAACCTTGACACTCTTCTATTCCCGAATACTTAAATAATGGATTAGCAAGTCAGTAAATACAACTAACTATGGGAAGGTGGATTGTTCCCATCTTCTGGAGTTGGCAAAATTCATAATGTAAGTCTGATCTATTCCACTAAGTAATTATCACTTAGCCCTTCCCTCTTGCTGGGGGGTCTATTTTCTTTGTGGTCTCTGGGGGAATGTGTGTGGTGAATTTTTCAGTGCTGGAATTCCTTTTGATTGGGCTAGAGCAGGAGGTGGAGATACTTTTTGGAAGGAGTGTGGCCTAATAATGAGAACAAAGAACTGAGAACTGTGGTTTTGGGCTCTGCTAATTCCTCCATGTGTGGCCTAGGGCTAAGAACGCCTTCCCCTGCCTCAGTTTCTCCATATCTAAGAGACAGAATTCTGCAGCTGATGAATAAAAGGCATTGAGTACAGATGAGAAGCATTATAAAGAGCTAGGTTTAGCATTTAGTTGGGGTACTAAATGCCCCATGGAAGCAGGGTCCAAACAGAGCCTAGGGACTCTAGGAAAGGACCTCAGAAGCCATATGGTCCTTACACCTTAATGGTGCACATATGTACTTAATACTTACTGATAGATTGGTTGGCATACACTATACATTATACTTGCCTTCCAGTCTCAGACCATCTAGGCTAGTTTGTATTTGAACACGAATCCCTTCTGTTACACACCTGAAAGTGCCCATTTTGCCTTTGCCACAAAACCTTTAGGAACTCATCACCTCTCCAGTCGGCCCATTTCTCAGCTGTAAGATGGAGATAATATCAGCGCTCACCTCCCAGGGTTGTTGTGATGATCAGATGAGGTACTATTTATAAAGCAGCTAACACAGTTATTGGCACAAAGGAATCCTTCCTCCCTCCCTCCCTCCCTTCCTTCCTTCCTCCCTCC
>CM053593.1:32813872-32884696 GCA_028646575.1 Pseudocheirus occidentalis | reverse complement strand
TGATACAGCCAATCTTTCTTTCTCTTTGTTCTTCACACATTGTTATATCTGTGTCTTTCTGACGCCTAGAATACACTCACTCTTCACCTCTTCTCTCATAGATTTTCTCTCTTCCTTTAGACACAGCTGACACACCACCTTCTACATAAAGCCTTTCCTGATCCCTCTAATTGACAGTCTTCTCCACAACTGCTTTGTATTATTTATATTTATTCTATGTTTGCTTATATGTGTACTTGTCTTCTTCATTAGAATGCAAACTCCTTGAGAGTAGGGGTTATTGCATTGTTTGCATTTGTATTCCTAGTATCCAGTACAGTGCCTGGCGCACAGCTGGAGCTTCATAAATGCTTGTTGATTGATGAGAAACATTCTGGTACAGTAGAAAAATCATGGAATTTGAGGTCTGAGGGACAAGGTTCGAATCCTGGTTATGACATGTAGTTGTGTGACTATGGGCAAACCATTTAGACTCTTTAGGACTTAGTTTCTCAATTGTAAAAGGAAAGTTGATGTTAGAAAAAAAATGTCCCCATGATTAGAGCTATCTGAGAGTGGAATGGGCTGCCTTGAGAGGTGGTGGATTAGCTCCTCATTGGGGATCATCTTGATAAATGATCAGATGGGGATTTCTTTAGCAAAGTGGTTCTCAAATATTTTGGTCCCAAGACCCCTTTGCACTTTTCAAAATTATTGAAGACCCACAAAAGCTTTTGTTTTTGAGGGCCATATCTATTGATATTTACCGTATTAGAAATTAAAATTTTTACTATTATTATGGAAATAGTTTTGCTTCATGGACCCCCTGAAAGGGTCTCAGAGGACTCTCAGGGGTCCTAGGGTCATACTTTGAGAACTGTTGCTTCAGGGTTGGATTACATGACCATGAGGGTCCCTTCTCATTCTCAATCTTTGATCCTACGATCAAATATTGGTCAACATGCCACCAACAGATGCATACAAAGGTAAGACACTGAGACCTTTTCAAGCTTTTTCTTTCTCCCCAAAGAGAGTTTAATTTCAGCTGAACTTATCTAATTTTATTTCAGGCTCTATCTCCCTCCTGGGGAAGAACAAATCTAGATGCTCCAACCAGGCTAAGACATTCTGTCAATTTTCCTTTTTTTCTGAAAAATTTGCAGAATTTTGCAATCTCATTTCGAATTTCTGGTGTGAGGAACTTTGTTAGTACATGTGAGGTCTATGCCTACATTCAAGAATCACAGAATTAGAAATTGTTCTTCTTCTTTACTCTCCTCCATGTACCCTACAATCCAGTGAAACTGGCTGGTTTCATTGATGTTCCTTGTACATGGCACTTCATCTCCTGACTCTGGGCATTGTCACTGCCCTCTATGCTTGGAAATTCCTTCTTTCTGGTCTCTACCTTCTGCTTTCCCTGGCTTCCTTGAAATCTCAGCTCACATCTCAACTTCTTAAGAAAGTTTTCCCGACTTTCCCTAATCTTAGTCCCTTCCCCATGAGATTGTCTCCAAGGAATCACATCTATATCTTTTTTTTCATTGACTTGTTTATTTACTTTTAGTTTACAGGATTCAGTTCCACAATCCCTTGAGTTTCAGATTTTCTCCCCTCCCTTCCGATCCTCCCATGGCAGCGTGCAGTCAAGTATAGAATCTGCAGATACTTTCACATTGTACAACAGTCTGGTTGTATAGAAGGGTTGTAACCAATGGAGTGAACAATGCCATCTATATCTTGTTTGTATATAGTCATTCGCATGTTGTCTCTCCCATTAGAATGGGAATTATTTCCTTGAGAGAAGGGACTGGGTTATTTTTGTTCTTGGTGGGTTTTTCTTATTTTGTCTCTCTGGTGCTTATGTAGCAAGGTCACACATTCCTTCTATATGATGAAAAAACAAAAAAATGAAACAGAACCTGCCCTCAAGGAGTTTACATTCTTCAAGGGAGATAACATTCCCAATATATAAGTATGTAAAATAGACAAAGTTATACTGGCCCCAGGAAATTGAGATATGTCCTGGGATAGGCAAACTCTTGCTACAATGGACAGAAGTAATCATATCAACCTATGAGGGAGATGTTTTCTCAGTGTGCGCATTCAAGATGTCACAGAGAACCTCCCAACACTTGTGGACCGATCATTACTCATTCCTACTGACCCGTACTAGAAGAAATCTGAAATGAATTCCTAGGGATTAGGAAGACTCTTCAGCTTGAAAACCCTCAGGACATGGAGGAACAGGTGTTGTTTTCATTACTACAGCCAAGTGAAGTCAAGGACTTAGAAAGTGAAAGTAGGACATAGGCATTGAGCAGCTGGTTAAGAAGGTAGTATTGAAAGGAAGGGATTTGCTGTTCTGATCCTGGCACAAGATACAGGAGTGATAGATAGGCTCCTGACCAGGGTCAGAGTACATCTAGCAAAGACAGGGAGGAATCTATTTGCCTGTAGACTGGCAGATCTGATAGAGAGGATTTTACACAGAAAAGGGAAAGGGAAAAAAGAAAGTTTCCCACGTCCTTAATATTTGTTGTTACTCAGTCAATTTCCATTGTGTCTGATTCTTTGTGACTCCATTTGAGATTTTCTTGGCAATGATACTAGAGTGGTTTGCCATTTTTTTTCTCCAGCTCATTTTATAGACAAGGAAACTGAGGCAAACAGGGTTATACAGCTAGTCAATGTCTGAAACTGAATTAGAACTCAGGTCCTGACTTTAGGCTTGTGTAGTGGCAATCACACTGGCATACCCAGGATGACCCCTAGCACAGGTTCTTAGATCTGCTTTACTAGGAAAGACAGCTGTTTAATGGGGTCAACAATCTTTTTAAATTGTATTCACTAGTTCAGGGGAAAAGTCAGCACTCCTAACTTCAGAGAAAACACAAAGAAAATACAGAGAAAATACAAGTAGGGAAATAAAGACCAATAGACAGGGTTCTGCCTTCTTGAATCAACAATATACTTTACCTATGTCCCTGAATCAAGAGAGCCTTTACATCTGAGTAGTCAGGGAGTTCTGAACATACGACCACTCAGAATCTTGACCAGTGAATCACAAGAACCTTCTCATAAGCAAGACCCCAAAGCAAAATACCAACTCAGAGTATATATACACTTCTCAGAGCCAGAAGGCATCAGAACCCTCTTCACTCAGTGCCTAATTAGAAATTAGCAAAAGGTGTGAAAGTCTTCCTACAGGCAAGCCTCCCCTAAACAAATTTCCTTTAATGGGCTCCATGTGAGGTCTCTTAATGGGTGGGGAAGATCTTAAATCCCATTAACCTTACAGCCTGGTGCTCTATTCACTGTACCAACTAGTTGTACTCAGCACTTAATATACTTAGAGGCAGATAGGTGGTGCAATGATGGAGACTTGGAGTCAGGAAGAGTGGAGTTTGAATACTGCCTTAATTACTAATTAGCTGTATGACCTTCAGTGAGTCATTTAACCCCTTTCAGCTTCAGTTTCCTTATCTGTTAAATGGGCAGCACATTCTTGCTTGTGGCAAGAACAAACACATGGCATAACCTGTGCGAGTCTGAAAAACAATTCTCTGTCATTTGTGACTCTTAATAGTATTTTGCTAAAATGTTACAAATATCTCAACATGTGTTGAGGTGATTGTGAATTCTTGAAGGCCATACTAGCAAAACACAAGTTCTGATTGGTCCAACCAAGCCTTTGAATTTGGGCCAAATGGTAAATTACATGTCTGTTGATGAAGGGTCATTTTCTTTAAGTTTTGAGGGCTACATAATCAAATTGACTGCTGGATGATTAATTTTTTTAAACTATAACAATTATTTTAAAAAACAGTATTTTATTTTTCCCTAATTACACGTAAAAACAATTTTTAGCATTCATTTAAAAAAATTTTGAGTTGTAAATTCTCTCCCTCCTTTCCTTCCTTCCTGAGAAAAAGTAACCTGATTTCCATGCCATATGTACAATCATGTAAAACATATATCCATATTAGTCACTTTGTGGAAGAAAATTCAAGAAGAAGAAGGAAGAGGATGAGGAGGGGAAGAAAGGAAAAAAAATAGCATGCTTCAGTCTGCATTCAGACTCCATCAGTTCTTTCTTTGCATGTGGATAGCATTTTTCATCATGAGTCCTTTGAAATTGTCTTGGATCATTGTATTGCTGAGAATAGCTAAGTCATTCACAGTTACTCGTTGTACAATGTTGCTGTTACTGGGTACAATGTTCTCCTGGTTCTTCTCACTTCACTTTGCATCAGTTGATGTAAATCTTTCTATAATCACAGCAATTCTTGCCACAAAAATAAATAGGATATGGTCTCTACCTTCAAATAGCTTTTAATCAAGTAGGCAAGAGAAGTATATACTCAAATAGCCCTAATATAAAAGAAAATGTATTCCTAAGGAGTCCCCAATTTATGCTGTGAGCAAAAAGGAGTCACTCAATTTAACCCTGGGAGCTCTTAGCTTAGTACTTAAATATGTTTAATCAGTTTGCAAAAGGCTCTAACACATAAAACGATTGAAAGATCCTCTACTCAGAGAGAAGAGAAACAGAAGCATTAGGAACTTGTTATTTTAGTTGTTGCATAAGGAATTTCTGCTCTGGCTTGGAATGATGAAATTGGAGAAGGTAGAAGCAATATGAAGGATCAATAGATTTGTCAATTTGTTCTTGCCACAGGGGACAAAAGGGAGAAGTGAAATAAAGATGACTAGCTCTGTATTTGACAATTGCAGTGGAGTCACCTGGAGAGGGAGGTAGGGCAAACATCAGAACTGGTTGTCACACAGAGAGGTCCATTATCATCCTGACCATCCTATGATACAGGGCTTTCCAATCACGTCCGTTTTTATAGGGAGAAATATGCTCAGCAGCAGCAACAACTAACAGCAAAGATAATGATAATTTGATGTAAATAATTGTGTAATAATGCAGAACAATAGACACCCCAGAAGTCATACCTCCTGCCTCACAGGCTGTGTCCATATTGTATTGTGCTTGAATTCTGTCAAAGAGCCGTCTGAATTCAGGAAAGCCACAATCATGGAACAATTGGTTATAACTGTCTGTTTTTCAAGGATTTTGTCATTGACTAAAAAGACAGCATGGTAAACTGGCTAGAGTGCTGGACTGGGAGTCAGGATGACCTGAGTTTGAATCCTGACTCTGAAACTTAATTTACTTTATGCCAAAGTTGCTAGATCTTTATGTGTCTCAAGTTTTATCTACTAAGTGAGTTATTGGTGGAGACACAAGGAGATAAAATTATAGTTCCTTTGGCTACTTATGTATTTGTTGTTCAATCAGTGAAAACTGAGTGATTTAGCTGGTCATGCCATGATGATAAGGAAGCCAAAGTTGGAGTTGGATTTCAACATAAGTTGGTTAGCATCACCAGAGACTGTACTCCTTGGAAAGTCAACTTGCAAATGCAGACTGCCCATCAGTCAACCAGCCTCTCAAAAAGGAATGGTTAGGGGACTAGGCATAATGATGCTGAGGAATTCACAGTGTTTTCATAATCAAAACACCTAGGTTCAGATTGCAGCTTGCTGTGTAGACTGGAGCAAACCATTTAACATCCTTCAAACTTTTTCACCTGTAAATTGGGGGTTATAGTCCCTATACTACCTTACTGGTTTGAGGATTAAATAAAATTTCCTGACCTTCTTTCCCATGCTAGCATTGCCTCTCATCATCCTTGGGACTCCATTATTCATGTTGAAATCCCTTTGAAATTAGCACTGTACAATTCTTCTGTTTTCTCAGCTTTACTCTGTTTTCCACACGACTCCCGCTACCAATCGACATGGTCATACCTTAGATCTTTGTATCTTATTAAACTGCATCACTTCCAACATGATGAATTTTGAAATTAGATTTTTCTGGCCAGCTTCTTCTGTGTTTCCACCATTCACACATGGGATTTTGCACATAGAGGTGGAAGGGACTTTAGATAACTCTAGGGGTAGAAAAGGTAAGTCACTGGCCCAGGGATACACAGCCTGTAAGTATCTCTGGTGAGCTTTGAACCTGGGTCTTCCAGTCTACAAGTACACTGCTCTGTTAACTATACATCCTGTCTCTTCACCTCCTCTTAATCTTCTTGTGCCTTGACCTACCCTCCCAATCCTTCCTCCAAATTGTTTTATTTGCCTTCTGCAACCCATGGTCTGCCATGTTAATATTTTCCTTCTTGCTACTGTGGCATTCTGTCATTCTTGACTCATGACAGATTGTGCATCCCTTGCTAACATCTTCCTCCTGATTTCTCAGCATCCAGCATGGTATGAATCACAGAAGGAAGTAATGAAATGGACCTCATTTTACCCACTACAAATTTGGGTGCATAGCCATAAAAGGCAGCTAGTTGGTGGGCTTGGAATCAGGAAGAGCTGAGTTCAAATTTGGCCTCATATACTTATTAGCTGCATGAACCTGGGCAAGCCGCTTCACCCTGGTTTGCCTCAGTTTCCTCATCTGTAAAATGAAGATAATAAGAACACCTGCCTCCCAGAATTGCTATGAGGATCAAATGAGACAATTATAAAGCAGTATAGTGCTGATACATAGTAACCGTGACATAAATATCAGTTATTATTATCAGTAATAGAGGACCGGGCTGGAGTCAGAACGACTTGAGGTTAAATTTGCCCTCAGATACTATTAACCGTGGGACCCTGGATAAATTGCTCCACTACTGTTTGCCTCAGTTTCCTCATCTGTAAAATGGGGTAAATAAAAGTACTTACCTCCCAGGGGTATTGTGAGGCTCAAATGAGATCATTGTAAAGCACTTAACAGAGTGCCTGGCAAATATATATTTGTATCATATTGTATTATATTGTATTATATCATATCATATCATATCGTATCATATCATATCATATATTCTGTTATGTATAATATTTTATACATTTATATAATATATTATATTATATATAAAATAAATATATTTATATATAAACATATTGGGGTCATGAAGACTTAACATGATTGAAGTGATCCAACAACAAGATCCCAAATCCTGTCTGTCCTTGTTCTGTTCTTTCTCCCTTGCAAGTTGCAAAGAGAGGCAGACCATGAAAGACTTTCAATGTCAAACAGAGAGGCTGATCTTTTATCATAGAGGCAATAGGTAGCTGGCGAAACTTTTTGATTGACATGTTCGGTTAACGGATGTCAGGGATGTGGTGAGAGTCCCGCCTAAGGGAAAGTCCAGAGCTCACGATTGGTGTTTTGTTCCCCTCCAGCAGGAAACAGAATATTATTGGAATAAGGTGGTACTAAGAAGCAATGGCTGTAAAAACACTTTGCTCCTTCCACACGTAGCCTTTGTCTTTGCGTCAGTCAATCAAACAGTGAGCCTTAGCAGGGCCATGAGGCTGTGGCCAAGTTCCAGGTTGAGCTGAGGGAGGCAGGAAGGATGCACCACCATCCTAGCTTGCTTCCCAGCTTGGCAATAGAATTTCCAGCATCATCTTGCCCCGCTGCCCCTCCACTGAACCAAGCTGTAGCTCCTTTCTCCCCATTAGGCATGGCAGAACATGCTCATTAGCCCCTGGTGGAGGTCTCCCTGCCCAGTATTAATTCAGCAGAGCGCTTTGGCATCCGTATGGATGAGAAGTCTGATGTGCCTGGGAGTTGTTATCATTACTGAGGAAGAAGGGAAGCATTTCAGAGCGTAAATGCAGACATTGTGTTGGTTCTGGCGATAGATGTGCTCCGAGTTCTAACCGAACAGTGTGCTTAAAGTCTTTTTAAAATCTGAAAGGCCCGAAGGCTCTTTCTCTCCTTTTTCTTAAATCTATTTCCCCATTGAGATGAAAAATGTAATACTTTTCGGCTTACTTTGGACTTTCTTCAAAAGTGTTTCTGGAAAAGGATCCTTCATGTGGTGCATATAAAACCTTCCCGAGTATGGCAGATAGTAAGGTTTTTAAAACACATTAATGGACAGGCATTAGACTGTAGGGAGTTCCTTGTGAGGGCAGAGAAGACGGGCTGGGGAAGCGGGGAGGGGAGCAGAGCAGAAAAATGCTTGAATGAGTATCCAGGGATAAATGTGACCCAGGGATATAAAAATAGTCCAAGAAGGAGGAGAATATAAGGAACAAACATAGAGATGGGGAAATAATCCTGATCCAGGTAATAATGAAAATGAGGAAGCAGCATTATGGCACAATACAGAGAAAGAAGTTCAGGACTCAGAGAGCTTGGGTTTGAATCCCACTTGTGGTACTTTTTTCCTGTGTGCCTTTGGGTGAGTCTTTTCCTGGTCCTTAGTTTTTTTATCTGTTAGCTGAAGGTGTCAGACTAGATGCCTCTGAGGTCTCTTCACATTATGTCCCTGGATTTATTCTAATGATGGCTATAAAAACTATTGGTTTTTTAAAAATCACATTATTTTCAGAATACATCCCTCTGCTCACCCTCTTCAGGGTGAACAAAGGTTAATTTATAGATATATACGAACATTTAAGATTGGGAAAGAGTTATATATATATATGTATATACATACACACACGTGTGTATATATACAAATACATATATGTGTAATACATTATCTGATTTAAGCCTCACAACAAAACTCTGGAGAGATTTCTATCCATTTTACATATGAGGCTCATAAAGGTGAGACATTTTTTCCTTGGCAATACGATTATTAAATGTAAGAGACAGGATTTGAATCCAGGACCAGCACATGATTCTTGATTCCATGCTAGAAATACAAGAAACTGCTTGGTGTGATGGATATTTAGAGGGATGGATTTGGAATATGGATCAACTATGTTTGACTCCTGCCTCATATACTTACTAGAGGGTAAACTTGGTATATTGGAAAGACCTCTGGTTTTGGAGTTGGAGGTCTGGGTTCGAATCTTGCCTCTGTTGCTTCCTGCCTTTGTGTCTGGCCAATCACGTAATCTGCCTGGGTCTCAGTTTTCTCATCTGTAAAATGAAAGGATTGGAATAGACTGATCTTGACATTCCTTTCATCTCTGTCTCTGATACCATGAAGCTAATTGAGTGACCTTGGGTAAATGGCTTAATCTCAATGAGTCTCAGTTTCTCCATCTGTAAACTGGGGATGATCATAGCACCTACCTCCCAGAGCTGTTATGAGGATCAAATGACATAATGTATGGAAAGCATTTATTTTTTTTCCTGCTTATTGTTATCGATACCATTTTTGAAATCACATTATTTTCAGACTATATCCCACCACTCACCCCGTTAAGAATGAACAAAAATTTAAATTGGGAAAATAAACAAAACACAGTTTATCCAAACCAACCAACACAAGTGGTATCTGATAGTATATGTAGCACTCCATACCTGTAGCCCCTCACTTCTGCAAGGAAGGGAGCATTTGACAGCATCGTCATATTTTCTTGGAAAGTACTTTGTTAAAAAACAGCTCTATAAATGAGTTGCGATAATTGTTATAACTGTCATCATTGTCATGATTGTCATTCTAATACGCCTTCTGAATAATGGACACATGCATGTACAAAGACAATTTCTGCTTTAATTCCTCCCCAGGCAGCCACTGAAGCATGTGTATGTATTGTGGGAAACCCTGTGGCATCCTTTCTTCCCTTGATGGAAGTAGATTAACACATGTAATTCCAACAGTGAGAAGATCCTGGGGTAAATCCTCCCCATCAAGGAGTCAATGAGAAGGGGGTCCATGGGGGTAGTGTGCCAGAAGCCACCAGAGACTACCAGAGATTGTGCTATTGTATTTAAGGCAATAGATTCCTCTTGCTCTGTTTTCCTCCTGGGCTACTAATTGACCCATGGTTCTATTAGGACAACCAAGCAAGAGGCCAGAGGTCTACCCCTTATGCCTGCGTCTGAGCCCTAGTGGGCCCTCAAAGAAGAGGGAGCCATTTATAAAAAGAAAATATCCTCCACCCAAAAGGAATACTGGGCACTATGTTTCCTTTTGAACATTCTCCAATCAACCTCTGGAAAAGGTGTCATAAACCTCCCCAGAAATGAGCAAAACCCCAGACAAAGAAATCCCTGTTACAGATGTCCGGGCGGGTGAGTCTAGGAGAAAAAAAAAATTCCCCTAAATAACTTCAGAACATTACATGGCATTAACAAGCTTCCCAGGACAGGAACTCTTAGTTTATTACTTGCTCACATTGTCATCAGAAATTAATTTCGTCCCTGAAAGACAAATTGGCTGGTAGCTTATGAAGTTAAACGGGGAGAACAAGCGAGCATCTGTTTCTCGTGCATTTTGTCTCCTTGGTGTCTTACATATAAATGAATCAGAGTGTTCAAACTTAAATTAAGATCTTTGGCTAGATAAACAGTTAAAACTGGTTCCCATAGCTACCTCTCACACATGGCTGTGATTGCATTATAATCCCCGAGTAATCAGGTCTAAATGAAAGAAAGATGATAAGGCTGCTATTTTCAGTTTTCGGGACTGATTTTTATTAGCTCTCAATCAGATCGGGGCTGCTTTGCCTTTCATCACATTGTGGCGGTGTTTGTAGAATCATTAGGGTAATAAAGTGTAAATCTGAGTGAGGTGCATTTTTCTGGAGGTGTTTTATAGAACGGAAAAAAAAAAATCCTTCCCGAAGACTGCGCACACGCACTCACTCGGGCTCCTGTGGGTGCCGATTTGTTTCCGGCCACCAAAGTCAGGATGATGTGGGCTCAGAGAATTACTCCTTAACCCCAGTGAGGTGATCCAGAATGAGTTATCCAGAGATGCAAAAATGACAAGAGCAAGAGAAAAAAGAAAGTCAGGATATTGGTTGCTACCATCCTCCTCCTCCTCCCCCTCTTCCGCCTCCTCTTCCTCATCACAACTACAGTTGCTTTTAAGTTTGCAAAGCATGTTATAGAGTTTCTCTGATTTGAGCCTCTTGGCATCCCATCTCTGACACTCTCTATCTTGAAAGGTGACCTTGGGTCAATCTCCTTAAGCCTGAGATTTTTCACTTATAGTTAATTGGTGCAGTGGATGGTACTCTGGACTTAATGTCAGGAAGATGGGAAGTCGAGTCTGGCTTCGGCCACTTACTAGTTGTATGATGCTGGGAGGGACAAGTCACTTAACTTCTGTTTGCCTCAGTTTACTTGTCTGTAAAATGGGGATAATAATAGACCTTACTTCAATGAGTTATTTGTAAAGGACTTTGCTAATGTTAAAGTGCTATGTAAATGCTAGCTGTGATAATGATATGATAATGGCAATTATTATTATTGTAGTAGGAGTAATAAGAGTAGCAGTGAAAGTAGTAGTAACCACACTAGTAGTAATGGTAGTTGTAATATAGTAGCAGCAGAAGTAGCAGCACTAGCAGTAGTAACTATAGTAGTAGCAAAAGTAGCTGGAATAATAGTAACAGTAGCAGTAATAGTAGTAGTATGAGGGGGCTGGACCGAATGACCTCTGAGGAACCTTCCAGCTCTAGGTCTGTGATTTATGATTCCATTGTCTAGTTATTGTTTTTTTTCAATCCTAAATCAATGATTCTATGATTATAGCCAGTCCTGGGAGGTAGAAACTCCATTGGTTAGCATGGTCATACATGTAGAGCTAGAAATTTCCTCAGATCCAGTTAGTTCAACCCCTCATTTAATAGATGAGGAAATAGAGTTCCATTATGGCGCTACAGCAGTAGAGTCAGGATTTGAGCCCAGGTCTTCAAATCCACAATTCTTTCCATAATCCATGATCTCATGGATGTGTCTCTGGCTCCTAACAATGCAAATTGCAACCTGTGTATAAAGCCTAACTATTCTTTGCAAACCTTGTTCATGTCCTATCCTAATTCTGCCACAAGGGGGTAGATCCGATGTTCTAGGAGCCATTCTCTATCTCAGAGGGTTCCTAGTTTTTTGGGGAAGTCTGGAAAATCTCATGCACCTCTTCTCAATATGATGTTTTTAAATGCATAAAAAATATAGGTTTACAAAGGAGATGAATCATATTGAAATATGAATATATGGATATGTACATATATAGTATAGGTATGTATCTCTCTACACACACACACACACACACACACACACAAAATGAAGAACTGTTGCTCTAGACTGTATGAGAATCACACAATGGAACATGGGACTTTCTCCTACCTTTCTTCTATAGGTACATGAGTTAGTAATGCATTAGTGGGATTTTTATCTCTATTTTGTAAATGAGGTGACTGAAATTCAGAGAGACAACATGATACACATGTAGCAACACCACTAGAAAATGTCAGCAGTGGCATTTGAACCTAAGTGTTCCCTACTCCCATGCCCATCACTCTATTCCTCATGCCACATTGCTGCTGAATAATATATTTAGCCATTTCTTAATTTGGCTTATTAGACTCCTTCTACTCTCTGCCAGAGCAGAGCTCTCCCTTCTAGGAATGCATTACCAGCAAAACCACCAGCTTTGCTATTCCCAACATGATTTCCTTAGCAAACTAGCATAATCCAATAAAGCATCATGTCGTGGCAACATTGAAATATTTATTGCAGGATAAATTTCAACTTCAAAAACGGCACTTAGTCCTCTTCTCTCCCATATATCACAAACTTGCTGTGGCCTATGAGCAGAGGCTTATCCAGGAATTTGGACACCTGGGGCAAATTCAACTGACTAGTGGACTGGGATGGGGATATATGCTACACCTCCCCCCCCCCCATGAATGGTGGTGCCTGCGACAAAGCCCTGCATGTTCCACACCAGTTCCATTCCTGTCTGCAAGGTTCATCTTAGTAGGTGATCTTTCAATGGGGATTGTGTGTGTGGGGGGGGAGGAAGTAGGAAACTGAGGACATGGCCTTTGAAAGGCCCATTTGTTGAGAATCATCAATGAGCTTTTCTATGGGGTGGTGACATGGATTGCAACGTGAGCTGACTTCCTCCTACTGGAAACCTTTCCATGGATTCTGTAGGTGGGCTACCCATGGACAATTAGCAGAATTCTTAATTCTATAGCATTTTTCCTTTCCCATCAGCTTTATTATATTGAGAATATGTTACTATGCATTATACTAGACGGTAGCTATAAAAGCGGCTGCCTCTTTTAAATGTTGGGTTTTATGCATTTTATGTTTGTATTAGAACTCAAGTGTCCCTATATTTTGATGACAAATGCTTATACTCATCCACCAGGTAAGGAATAATCTACCCTTAGCAGTGTGCCGTCTCGGCAAGAATTTATAGAAATACAGTGGGTTTAAATATGTGTGCGTATGTGTTTAATTTGTGCTTACCTTTGTTTTATTTTCAAGGCAAGCTTTGCTGGGACAGAGATTACAGTTCTCATTCTTCAGACTATGTTCATGTGCTTCTACATCCAGCTCCCTGTTTTTGACATTCAGAGGTCAGGGAGCCCAAGTTTTTTTCTTCACTGTTCTACATATTTAATTTTATTTTGCTCAGTGCAGTTAATACTATGTGTGAAATGGAACCACCAGGTATCATTTTAGACAAAAAGAACTCAGTTGATTAGGGAAAGTGATGTGTAATAAAATGTTTCCTTTCCTTTTCCTTTCTTTCTCTTTCCTTATTTTATTTCCTTCCTTCTTCTACTCATCTAGCCAAAACCTTAGTCTAAGTATTTCCTTTCTCACCTCCTTTGTTATTTTTCTCTCTACTCACACAGCCAACACCCTGAAGTATTTCCTTCCTTTTTCCCTTCCCTCCCTTCTTTCTTCTCTCCCTACCTCCCTTTTTCCTTCACTCCCTTCCCCCTCCTTCACTTCTTCCCTTCCTCCCTTCCTTCCTTCCTCCCTCCCTTCCTTCTTCCCTCTTTTCTTTCTTTCTTTCTTTCTTTCCTTCTTTCTTTTCTTTTTCTTCCTTTCCTCTACTCACACAGCCAACACCCTAGTTTAAATGATTCCTTCCCTTCTTCCTTCCCTCTTTCCTTCCTTCCTCCCTTCCTTCTTTTCTACAGACACTGGAAAGACCTTAGACATTCAGTATTCAGATTTTAAAATCTCAAAGCTCCAATTCAAACACTGGTTTATTTATTTTTTAAAAAAAGAGAAAATACATTTTTTTTGCTGATGACTGTGCTTTTGTCCCTGTTTTCATGTTGGTACTTTAATGCAGTATGTCTGGGAGAGGCTGCTATTTCACACTACACAAAAAAGAGTAAATTGTAGAGCCTGATTATCAACAGATAACAAGACATACTGTATATAAATAAATGCTCAGCATCCAAGCCCATTATTGGATTAGCTATATAATCATGGCTCAGGCTGTAAGTCTGTGCTGACAAATGAACACTTTTCATTTGGCTCAAGGTCCTCATCAGCAACGGAACTAATTTTACATTCTCACCCATTAAGTGAATAAGATGTGGAAAAAGCTGTCTGCTTTTTGAAGTGTAAATTTTCTGCTACAGGCTGTGCAGACCAAAGCTCTTTTGAAGCAATGAAATGAGATCATCTCCAGGGACATGTGAACCTGACAAAGTTTAGGTCATTTAATGTTGAAGGGACGGGTGGGCAGATCCATGTTCAGGCACTTAGATATGATTTCAGGAGCGACATATGTGGGGCAGGATGGATGTGCCTCAGTGTTTGGAGCCTTTTGTCTGAATCGAAAGGAAAACGAGGAGGAGAAGCATGGATTTTGCTTTCATCGTCTCCAAACACAAAGTTTCTGGAAAAGTTTGTCTGGGGCTCTGAGCCAGCCAGCAGCTAGATGCACAAAGAGGCAGTATGTTTAGCCCCTGGAGAAGAACAGGCCAATCCTAAAGAACGAGCAAAGACCCCGGCCACCGCGGTGACTAATCTGTGGGCCTGGCGGTTCAGGTGAGGCCTACAGGCCAGACAGCTCTATGCATCTGGAACTTATTGAATGTCTTCTTGTCTTCTCCACCAGGGACTTGAGAGAAATACAAGTGTAGCACCTGGGATCCCCACTCACACATAGTACCTCCCAAAGGTACTGCAGATTTCTGACAGGTGTACGAGCACCTGTTGAGCAAGCATTGCTTATGAGCCCCCACCAATGTTGTTTACTTTTGTCAGGCAGTCAGAGGGCTCACTGGTTCAAAATAGGCATTTATGAATCAATCAGCAACAAGCATTTACTAAGTTTTTACTGACAAAACAGGCTGGTGTTAGACTGTGAAGGGCTTTAAATGTCAGACAGAACAATCGGTGTTTTATCTCAGAAGCAAGAGGATGGCTCTGAAGCTTCTTGAGCAGGGGCATGACACGGTCAGACCTGTGCATTAGATATATCGTTTTGGCAGCAGTGTGGAGGATGAATTGAAGAGAAGGACTTGAGACAGAGAAGCCAATTAGGAGACTTATTTTGATAGTTTGAGAGAGCGATGATGAGCTTCTATATAAGGGTACTGAGTAGAATGAAGGGGAGAAATGTGAGAGATGTAGAGACAGAAGTGGCAAGACTTGGCAACAAGATTGGACACAGGGGAGAAGGGGAGGAGGAAGAGTGAAGATTCAAGGATAACTCCAAAGTTGGGACCTAAGTGACTAGAAGGAGGAAAGAGGGTGTCTCAGCAGGAACAAGGAAGTTAACAAGAGGGGAGGGTTTGAGTGAGGGTAGATAATGGGATCTATTTGGGACATGTTAAGTTTGAGGTGCCTATGGAACATCCACTTTCAAACAATAAATAGTCAGTTGGTGATGTGGGGTTGGAATTCAAGTAAGAGGTGAGAACTGTATATAGATCTGGGAGTTGTTAGTATAGAAATGATAATTGGATGTATGGAAGCTGATGAGGTCTCTAAGAGAGTATATGTAGAGAGCAGAGAAAGAGGCTCAGGACAGGTTTGGGGGATATAACCACAGTTAAGGTTAGAATGTAAATAATGATCTAACAAAGGAAAGGCCAGACAGGAGGCCTGTCCTGGAGGAGACACAAGAGAGATGATAATTAATTATAATGACAATAAGGACAGCTAGGTGGCACAGTGGATATAGTGCCGAGCCTGAAGGCAGGGAGACTGATCTTCCTGAGCTCAAATATAGCCTCAGACACTTAGTAACTGTGTGATCCTGGGCAAATCACTTAACCCCACTTGCCTCAGTTTCCTTGTCTGTAAAAATGAGTTGGAGAAAGAAATGGCAAACCACTCCAGTATCTCTGCCAAGAAAACTCTAAATGAGATCACAGAGAGTCAGATACTACTGAATATGACTGAACAACAATAAACTATATGCTGTGTTTTTGTTCTGTTGGGTAGATGATTTCTGCTGACTTTCTCTGACACCATATTGCTGGGCTCCTGCTATTTTTTTTTCTGGTTTTGTTACTACTCTCTGTACTATTATCTTGTGATGGCTAGGTAGCCTCGCCCTGCCACGGAGAACTATAGTATGTTTTTTGATTAGGTAACCTAGAGCTATTTGACATTACATCTTGCCAGGCAATGGTCTACAAAATCTAGTAGAACAGTCATGGATGATATTAAGTATGTGATTTTAACTGCCTTTGTTCGGTGATGGTTTGAAATGGTTGGTTCAGGACAACTACCTGACTTAGGGATAGGGAATTTGTCATGACTGTTGCTACATACCTGTTAGGTAGTCTATTACCAGACATCCCAAACCCTATTTTGAGAACTCTTCTTAAAAAAACAAACAAGCAAACCACAGGAGCTTTATGGAGGCTGCAGCTATAAGTGGGGGGAGAGCTTCGCCTCCAAGATTATCTTTAATTGGCTTGCATGCAAATGAAGGTGTAGTCAAAACAAAAGAAAAGTGAAGAAGTCAAGGTCATGATCCTCAACCCCTGAAATCCTGTTCCACAGTCTTGCCTTTTTATGAATGACTGTGAGCCAACCAGCCTCACTTGTCAACTTTTACTCATCTCTGACCAGCACTGAGATCCTTTTGCTGTACTGGTGCTGGTTCAATTTTTCCTTTCATCTCTTCCTCCCTTGAGTGGCTGGGAGTACCAAGGATACCCAAAGATGTTTTCCTGAGGAAGAAAAATAATCTTTATGGCGAGATGACTTCTTTGGCTCATGTAGATGGACTCTGGAAGAAACTCAGAGCAGGACCACTCCCTGGCAAGAACCACCACCAATGGCGCTCTATGGCTTTGATTTTTATTTGTTTATTTGATTCTACTCAGGGAATGGCTTTTCCTATATGGGAAATATACGTTAGGTTCTTCCTCAGTCAGAAATCAATTCAACAAACATTTCCTGAGCATCTATATGTGCCTTTAGATCATAGATTTGGAGACAGAAGAGACTGATGAAACCATCTAGTCCAATGCCTCATTTTTATAAATGAGGGCACTGCAGACCCAAAGAGAATGGATGGATAGCCCAAAGTTCATCAACCAATCCACCAGTAGGCATTTATTAAACATTGTATTAGGCAATGAGGATCAAAATACAAAGAATTAAATGATCTGTCTTTAATTATCTTATATTCTAATGAATCAAATAATTAGCAAGTAGCAGAATTAGAATTCAAAAGAAGACTTCTAATTTCAATCTTTCTAACAACAACATGGTGTTGTTGTCTTGTGCATCTTGTCTCAAGTAGCCAAAGTTGTCTCTCTAGGACTAGGAAGCAAAACTGCTAAATGGGAGTCAATCCAATCCAATTAAATTCATTTCCACAAATTTTTATTAAACATCTATCATAGACAAGGCACTACAGATACAAAATAAAACCATTTGTGTGCTTAGGACATTCACATTCAGGGGATGGAGTAGAGGAGTGGATAATGTATAGATATATAGATATTTTTGTTGTCAAGTCATTTTTTAGTCATGTCCAAATTTTCATGACTGTATTTGAGGTTTTCTTGGCAAAGATACTGTAGTAGTTTGCCATTTCCTTCTCCAGATCATTTTATAGATGAGGATACTGAGGCAAACTGGGTTAAATGACTTGCCCAAGGTCACACAGATATTAAGTATCTGAGGCTAGATTTGAACTCAGGTCTTCCTGACTCCAGATTTGGTGCTCTATCTACTGTACCACCTAAGTATGCCATGTAGGTATGTGTGTGTGTGTGTGTGTGTGACACACAGATAAGTATAATTCAAAGTAGGAGTTGATATGGGTGGTGGGGTAAAGGCAAACAAGAGAGTTAGAATGCCATAGGAAAGTATGAAGAGAGAAAGACAGACAGACAGACAGACAGAGAGAATACTTTTAGTTTAGTGAGGGGAATGTGGGTAAGAGGCTGATTGGTGAAGATGACAGGGAGGAGGTTTCACTTAACTGAGTTCATTTCAGGCTTGGAGGAGAGCTTATGTGAATGCAGGGAGACAGGAGACACCTTGTCAAGTTCAGGGAACAGTTAGTGATGCAGTTTGGCTGAAATGCAGAGTTCGTGAAGGAGAATGTGAGAAACATGACTGAGGAGGTAGGCTAGAGCCAGATTGAGGAGAGCCTTAAATGAGAAAATGAGGGGGGTGTATTTTAGCCTGTAAACAATTGAGAACCTCTGAAGGTTTTTGAGCTCTAGTCCAAGTCTATAATTCTAAGAGCTAGACTGACACTCCGATAAAATAGTCAAAGGCAGAGTAAGACATCCAAGGCACTGGCTAGATCCTAGATGGTGGATTCATGGGAAGACTAAGGA
Source organism: Pseudocheirus occidentalis (assembly GCA_028646575.1). Lineage (NCBI taxonomy): Eukaryota > Metazoa > Chordata > Mammalia > Diprotodontia > Pseudocheiridae > Pseudocheirus > Pseudocheirus occidentalis. The sequence continues at coordinate 32,866,150 of CM053593.1, read as the reverse complement.
TTATTACTCAGAATAAGAAGGCATGAATGGGTTGTGAGACCTGATGCCTGCTTGTATGTCCTAGGGACCTCTGAGTTTTACCAGCCACACCACTGATTTACCATTAGTATTTCTGGGCTTTTCCATCTGCCCTGTAGCAAAACTTTCTTTTTCTTCCTCAACTATAGTGTGAATCCTTTGAGACTTGGAAGGGACTGTCTTGATTTTTCTATTCATATCTCTAGTGCTTAGCATGGTATGGCTCATAGTAAGTACTTAATAAACATTCCTTCCTTCCTTCCTTCCTTCCTTCCTTGCTTGCTTGCTTCCTTCCTTCCTTCCTTCCTTCTTTCCTTCCTCTAGTATTCCAATAAATGTAAATGATGGAAAAGAAAAGGACAATTCCATCAATCTGGCACACTGAGATGAGGGAGGAGAAAGAGAAGTTAGCTTCTTCAGGAGAACCTGCTGCCCTAACTAAGCTGGCTTTGTGCCTGCCCTTTGAAATGTCTACAATTCAACAAACGTCAAATTCAACAAACATTTGTTAAGCTCTTACTAGGAGCAAAGGACACTCAAGCAATCAGATGGCAATTGTTAGCACAGGATACAAGATTCCTTTTAAAAAGAATTTTAAACCAAGGGTAAGAAGACATAAACTACAACTTGTTTATAGGGTAAAGGATGGATAAAGTTTATAAGTCTTTGCCAGGGTGCTATTATCTCAGCATTGAGCAGGAGACAGAAAAGCTGGCATTAGGGGCTTGAGTGGGGCCCAGAGTGGTGGGGTCTCTGTTTTGTCAGTGGGTTTTGCCATTATAAACCAGAAACAATAGCAAATAGAATTTAGAAAGGAGGGTTGGCTGGTGAAATGTATCCCAAGGATCAAATAGATGTTCTGTTGACCAGCTGACAAATGAGAAGCACCCAGGGGAGACCCCTTTTCTATTGTTATTTCTTTAATTGTTGCCTGAGTTACCTGTTTTATTTTCTGGAATTCTCTAAGGTCCAACTACTCTCTGTGGGGCAGAGTGAGAGGGGCAAGGAAATTATCTAGTCATGCCTTTTAAAAGAAAAATTCATATCTGTGACTTCGAAATTGGAGAACTTACACTGTAAAAACTCTTCCCATTAATGTAGATCAACAACTCATGTGAAACTTGCAATCTTATAAAGTTTCTGAGGGCACTGAGCTATTTACAGACTTGCCTATTGTACATGGCCAGTATATAACAGAAAGATAGGACTTGAATACAGTTCTTCTGAATTTCTAAGTCAGTCTTCTCTCCACTAAACTGTCTCTATTCCTCTTTTCTAATCAGAAGATATTGATGAAGTTTTTCTTAAATGAAGAGTGTACTTATCAACTTTTTTTGAGGCAATTGGGGTTAGGTGACTTGCACTGGGTCACACAGCTAGTAAGTGAGACTCCATTTGAGTTCAGGTCTTCCTGACTCCAGGGCTGGTGCTCTGTACACTGTGCTCTATATACCTAGCTGTCCCCTTTGCAACTTTTAAGGCTCATTTTAGGTCCCTCCATTTCTAGGAAGCCTTCCTTGATTTCCCCACCTGTGTTAGAGTTCTCTTCTCCCCCAAATTATGTTCAACCAACAAGCAAGAATTTTAAGAACAGTCTTTAGGGATACAAATAAAATAGTGAGAGGATCCCTAAGCTTAAGGCAGCTAGGTGGTTTAGGCATTAGGATTGGAGCCAAGAGAGCTGGGTTCCAATCCTTCCTTAGCCCTTATTAGCTGTGTAACCCTGGGCAAGTCACTTAACTGCTGTCTCCTCATCTATAGAAGAAGGATAATAACAGACCCAACCTCTCTGGGTTGTGTAGTTAGGCTCAAATGAGAGAATATGTGCAAAACACTTTGCAAACCTTAAAGTACTGTATAAATGCTAGCTATTATGATTATGGTTATGGTTATTATGCTAATAGGAAGACATGCCACATGGCCACATAAGAGAGATTTCATCGAATTTGTTATAGCACAGCCACAGGGAAATAGACAAGAAGCATTTATCTGGTGCCTACTCTGTGCTTGGGACTAGGTCCTCTCCAGCAGGATGGGGATTATTGATTTGTTTATTGTTCTCAGAGTAAGAGTAAGAAACAGATATGGGAAGCTATAAAAGTATGAAGGGGAGGTTTACCTGACAAGAGTCAAGGAGTAAAAAATAATGCCCACCCTGGTAGGTAGGCAGGAGTTTTTGTGACTATTGGATTGATGCAAAGCATGGTCTGATGCTGTTCAGTATACTGGGCTGAATTGTCTCCTGTCTCCTCCCTCCCCTCCAATCATGACAGTTCAGCTCTGGGTTGAATATGGGAGGGGTGGTCTCTGCTATCCTTGATGGGAGAAGAGGGAAAACCATGTATCAGCACATAGGGTGGATCCACCCAGGAGAATTTAAGTCCTGTGAGGACAGGGGCGATTTAATTTTTATGTTTGGATCTCCAGTCCCTAGACTAGGGGACCTTGTATACTCAATAAACCTTTGCTTTTGGTTTTGAGGTAAATACCATGGACAGATGCCATGACTTTTAAAGCTCCCACTCTTACACCTCAGTGAATGGTATGGCCCTGCCATGTACCCAACTCTCTCAGAACTGGATTAGAGTCTTTTCTCTTCCTGAGAACTTGGGAAGAAAGTGTAGGAGAGGGAAGGAAAAACGGAGAGAAGTAGTATTCATCATTAGAGAAAGATTTATCCATAAGTACTTGGTGCTGCTTCAGGTAGCAACACAATTCTGCAAGGGGATGGATGGTGGGAGGGGGAAGGGGCACAGAGACAGAACAGTAAAGGATTAAAGATATGGGAAGAGTTAGTGTTAATCAAGGTGCTCAAGCAAATTAAGGCCTTCAACAGCATATCAGGGTGAAAAGGATGGGGAAGAACAAAGCTGGACATTTAATAAAGAAAGACAGAGATTAATCATAACAGTAAAATGAAAAAGAAATACTTTCACATTGTTATTTAATAAGAAAAAATGTCTAATTAACTGATAAAAATAGCTCCCCCCAAAGCAGGCAGCCAAACGTCCAATAAACTAAATACTCAGCCAGTCCAGATACTAAGCATGCTGGGCTGTTAATAATCAGAATGCTTCTGATATGGTGTCTTTCCTTGGATAAGCTCGCCTCATCTTACTACAGACATTACCTCACTTACCTCAGAACACTGTGAACTATTTCCAGCTGTGAGGGATAGGAAAAACACACACACACACAAACTGATGCACAGATTGGGGAAACCGAGTCACGGAGCTGCAAGTGAGTTGCCTGGCCACAAATACACAGGGTGTTGTTGCTGGTGGAGCCAAGGCTGACACTCAGGCTTCCCCCACCCTCCCTTTTTAGTTTAGTTCTCCCAAATTGCTTCTCAGGCAATAGCTAATGAACTAAATGAAACAATCGCTCCTTTATTCCAAAAGCCATCGAAAGGAGTCCGGGTTGCTCAGAATGGCCGATATGATACTGATCTTCCAAAGGGGGGGAGGAGGAGAAAGGGGATCCTGGCATTTGCCATCTGGTAAGCCTGTCTTTAATCCTCAGCAAAGTAATGGAATAGAGATTAAGAAAAAATGTGTAAGAATCAACAGCATAATGCAACCACGAGAGAGCAGCTGTCTGGATTTTTAAAGAGCAAATTCCATGAGACAAATTTAATTGCATTTTTAATAGAATTTTAAAAAAAAGCCCACACACAACAACCCCACAACATTAGCGGGTGAAGGAAGTGAAATGGATGTATCCAGAAATCTCACTTGGAAAATGAATTGAAATTGACTCAGTTATGAGTGCCATCCCATGGATCGAATCCTGGCTTAAGGACCGCGCACGTTAATGATTGTCTATGAATATCTGGAGTTGGAGAAGATGGTCAGTGATGTGTGGCAGGCACTGGAGGTGGGCCAGTGTCTACCATGCATCTTTATTAATGATATGCAAGAGGTGAGGAGCAAAACATTAATTAAATGTGCATATGTGGCCAAATGGGAAATTGGCGATGGCTCATGGGAGAGGCAGGTACACTGTACCCAGGTACTGGTTTTCAGCCTTTATGATTTGGCCTGTGAGAAACAGTCTGAATTTGCTTCTTTATCTCTCCCAACTGGCTTTCACTTGAGCAAGATTTTCACACATGTGTTGGTTTTCAAGAGGGGCTAGGGAAGAGGGGCCTATGAGCCTGGAGGCATGGGAGGTCTTGGGCTTTCAGTGGTATGTACACAAGTCACACCTCCAGACCAGACTGAAGAGGAGCCTACAAAATTACTATTGATATTAGCAAGGTAATGAAGCAGCTACCAAGCTGGTTCACAAATGTCTCGCCCCATTTAATGTCCTGTTTACACACTGCAAAGTGGAAGAGGAATGGGGTGGGTTTTGGAGGGGAAAAGGAGAAAGACAGTCCATTGGTGGTCTCTGCAGGCTGGTGGCATGGAAAAGTCTTCACAGGAACAGTTAGAGCCATCAGGGACCTTAGGGGTCCTCTGGCCCACCCACCTCACTTTCACAAAGAAGAAAACTATATGGCAATTTCATAGCAAAGGTCAAGTAGGTAAGTCAGTGGCAGAGTCATAATTCAAACCCAGGTCTTCTGATTCCAAAGTCAGAGCTCTTTCCCCTGCATGAGGCTGACTTCTCTATGTCGCTTTTTGAATAGTGAGAGCTTTCAGGTTCTCATCACTCATGCGCCTTTCAGACTGTGCTCCTTTTCCCTCCCTAAGGTCGTACTGATCCCAACAGGGCCCATAGTGCGTGTCCTTCCTGTTATCTCTGTTCATTTAACATAATGGTATGATTTTTAAAATTCCTTAAAATGGTCATCTTGTGCCGTTAAGATGCTGGGCATCTTTTAGCTCCTTCTCAGAGTTCTTTCCAAAGAAGATCAGACATGAGAGGCATGAAGTGGGTAGATAGTTTGTCCCAAATCACCAAAAACATAGCAATGGGCTATGAGATGGGCATAGATGTGGGAGATATTGTGGATGTAGAACAAGCCCTGGCAACAGACCAAACTCATGGGGAGGTGAGGGAGGATGGAAGGCCATATAGCTCATATATTTGTGTGTATATATATATAATATATATATTATATATACACACACATATACATACACATGTATATGTGTGTATTATGTACATGCATATATGTATTCTTGCATGTATATATGCACACAAATATATCTGTTAAGTAATGTGCCCTGTTAAGAAGGCAGTCAGATGTCATGGTCAGATGGCACATGAAGATAGGAGAGCTAACCCTATGTCCCATCTTGGTCACTTTCTACTTGTGTCATCTCAGACAATTTACTTGACCTTTCTGGGCCTCAGTCTTGTTATATATAAAATGAAGAAGCTGGATTAAGGGCCTCTAAGGGCCCTCCCACCTCTACATCTATGAGACTAATGAACTCCAGAATGAGTTACCTTATCTAATGTAGAATGTAAGCCAGAAGTAATGAAGTCCCATGATCTCTCTTGCCATTTTACAGATGAGAATACTGAGGCCCAGAGAGGCTAAAGCAAATTTCTAGTCATTAAGATTCACAGTCTCAGAGCCATCAATGGCTCTCCACCCTCCCTCACCTCCCCATGGATTTGGCCTGTTGCCAGGGCTTGATCATTCTGACTCCACAATATCTCCCACATCTATCTCTGTCTCTCTACTCATGTTCATCACCATAGCTTAGGGACCTTGTCACATCTTGTCCTAGACCATTGCAAGATTTTGATAGCTTCTTAATTGATTGGGGTGGCTAGGTGGTGCAGTGAATAAAGCACCGACCCTGGAGTCAGGTGGACCTGAGTTCAAATTTGGCCTCAGACACTTAACACATACTAGCTGTGTGACCTTGGGAAAGTCACTTAACCCCAATTACCCTGCCCTCTCCCCTTCAAAAAGCAAAAAATAAAAAAAATCGACCACTTTGCTTCCAGGTTCTGCTCTCTCTAAGTCTCCCTTCACATGATTGTCAAACGACCATCAAGCACAGGTCAAGACCCACTGTTCTTCTGCTCAAGAACTTTCATTGACTCCCTGCTGCCTTTAGGGTAAAATAAAATCCTTCTCATCTTGGTATTTAAAGCATTTCATGACTTGTGCCAAGTTGTGTGAAACAAGTGATTACAGCAAAAGGAGGACATATTGCATATTCAAAGTTTTTTTAAAGATTAAAAAAAAAACCCTCTCCTAGTCTGGCTCTAGCCTATGTTTCCAGACTGACTCCACCGTATTCTTTCACACTCTGTTCCAGACAAACTGGGCATTTGTTATTCCTGAGGTGTGTGGTCCATCTCCAGAGGCTGGGCTAGTGGTGGGTGGAGCCTCTTAGCTCTGAATGGATTGGGCCCACGAGTCTGTCTCCATCTTCACCCCGACTATGTCTTTCATCCTGCTGTCTTGAACTCGTCCCTTTCACCTCAGTTCCTTTTCTTGCTCTAAAAGCTATAATCACAATAGTTCCTCTGGGAAAGGTATATCAATGGAAAACTTATTGTTCCATTCACCCCTCCCCCATTTTACTTCCCAGACCAAAGTGCCCTTTCCTGACCACCAGTCCCTATATGTGTTCTCTCTCTCCCCCTCCCTCCCTCTCTTTTCCCTCCTTTCTCTCCCTCCCCCCCTCTCTCCAACTTTCTTTCCCCCTCCTTCTCTCTGTGTTCTCTCTCTCTCCTCCCTCTCTCTGTTTTCTCTCTCCTCTCCTCCTCCTTCTCCTTCTCCTTCTCCTCCTCCTTCTTCTCCTTCTTCTTCTCCTTCTCCTTCTTCTTCTCCTTCTTCTTCTTCTTCTTCTTCTTCTCCTTCTTCTTCTTCTTTCTTCTTCTTCTTCTCCTTCTCCTCTTTCTGTCTCTCTCTCTCCCTCCCTTCTTTTCTCTCTCCCTCCCCCCCTTCTCAGAATGTAAGCTCTTTGAGGGCACTCCGGTATTTGTGTCCCCAGAACTTAATGCAGTGTTTCTCATTTAGTTTGCTAGTAATTATTAAGTACCTACTATGTGCCAGGCACTGTGCTAAGAGCTACAGAGAAAAAGAAAGGCAAAAATTAAACAGTCTTTGCTTTCAAGGAGCTCATGGTTTAAGGGAGGAGACAGACACACCACAACTGTCTACAAAGAGAGACGTATACGAGATAAATGGGAAACAATATCAGGGTAGAAGGCTCTAAGATTGAGGAGAGCTGGGAAGGTAGGAAGCCAGGAGGTAGAGATGAGGAGCAGACACGGTAAAAATACTCAGAAATGGAAGAGGGAGTGTCCTGTGTAAGCAAGGAACAGCAAGGAGGCTGATGTCACCAGGTCCAAAAGGCTGATGTCAAGTAGAAGGAAATAAGATGTAAAAAAGACTGAAGAGGTAGGAAGGGGGCATGACTCAGTCCATTGCTAAATTTTCAGTGTGACCATTTATCCCTTGGATATTGGCAAATGCTACAAATCAGAGCTTGATTTATTGTTTTGTTGATTGTCTGGACTTAAAGTGGTGGAGAAAATGTTAATAACGCAAATTAAACTTAAAAGTGTGTCCTGTGTATACTTGGGGGAATGGGAGTCAGTGGTCAAGCATTTCTGACTGCCTGGTTATGAAGGGATTTGGAAGCCAAAGAGAAGGTTTTATTTCATTTTATTTTTTATTGATTTGTTTGTTTACTTTTAGCTTACAGGATTCAGTTCCACAATCTCTTGAGTTTCAAATTTTCTGCACACCCCCCCCCCCATGGCGGCATGCAATCAAGTATAGGATCTGCAAATACTTTCACATTAGACATTAGTCTGGTTGTAAAGAAGGACTGTAACCAATGGAATGAACAATGGGAAAGAGGAAACAAAATCAAACATGGAAAAGAAAAAGAGTGTGTAGTTTGATTCAGTGTGCATTTAAATTCTGTTCTTTCTAGATCTTTCTCTGAATGTAGATATCTCTTTCCATCATGAGTCTTTTGGATTTGTCTTATAACCTTGCATTGCTGAGAAGAGTCCAGTCTATCAAAGTTGGTTGTCACACATATGTTGTGTCTGTAATTGTGTACAAATTTCTCCTGGTTCTGCTCTTCTCACTCAGCATCTGTTTGTATAAGCCTCTCCAGGTAAATATGAAGTCTGTCTGCTCCTCATTTCCTATAGAATAATAGTATTCCATTATGTTCATATACCACAGCTTGTTTAGCCATTCCCCAATTGACAGGCATCCCTTTGATTTCCAAATTTTTTTGCCACCACGAAGAGAGCTGCAATAAATATTTTTGTACATATGGGTCTTCCTCCCACTTCTATGATCTCTTTGGGATACAACCCTAGAAGTGGTATTACTGGGTCAAAGGATATGCAATTATGTATAGCCTTTTGGGCATAGTTCCAGATTGCTCTCCAAAATGGTTGAATCAGTTCATAACTCCCAACAACGCATTAGTGTTCCAATTTTTCCACATCTTCTCCAGCATTTGCCATTTTCCTGTTTTGTCATCTTAGCCAATTTGGCTGGTAAGATGTGGTACCTCAGAGTTGTTTTGATTTGCATTTCTCTAATCAATAGTGATGTAGACCATTTTTCATATATTTATAGATATCTTTAATTTCTACCTCTGAAAATTGCCTGTTCATATCCTTTGACCATTTATCAAATAGGGAATGACTTGTATTCTTATGGATTTGACTCAATTCCCTATGTATTTTAGAAATGAGGCCTTTATCAGAGACACTGGTTGTAAAAATTCTTTCCCAATTTTCCACTTCCCTCTTAATCTTGGTTACGATGGCTTTGTTTGTACAGAAACTTTTCAATTTAACGTAATCAAGATTATCCATTTAGCATTTTGTAATGCTCTCCAACTCTTCTTTGGTCATAAATAATAGTCCAGGCATGAGGTAAAGAGGGCTTGCCCTAGGGTGGTAAGTCTCAGAGCAGGGAAAGGAACATGTGTAAGAGATGTTACAAAGGTGGGAACGACAAGGCTTGACCTCTGATTAGCTATTGGAGTGGAGTGAGATAGAGTGAGGAGTCAAGGATGATATGTAGGTTGCAATCTTGAGTGACTGGGAGAATGGCGGTGTCCATAATGGTGTTGGGGAAATCAGGAAGAAGGGAGTGTTTTGGGGAAAAGATAATGAGTTCAGTTTTGAACACTGGAGTTGTTGGGAGGGAGGTTAGGGCTGGACAAATACATTTCAGAGTCATCTGTATAGAGCTGGTCATTGAAACCAAGGATACCCATGAGACACCAAGTGACATAGTCTAGATAGAATCCAGATGAGAAGAAAAGAGAGTATCCAGGAAAGAGCCTTGGGGGAATCTTCGCTGTTTGTGGTGGGGAGGTAGATGAAGATCAGCCAAAGGAGACAGAGAAGGAGCAGGCAGGTAGATAGGAGGAGAATCAAGAGAGAGCTGTGTCACTGTAGAGAAGCGAATATGAGGGAGAAGCGGATGACAGAATGAAAAACTGCCGTTGGATAATAAATGCTTAGTAATTGTTCTTAGCATTCACTTAGCAGATCAGTTAATTCCAGTCTCTGTGCCTTTGCGTGAGTTGTGCTCTGTTTCTTCTTCCCTCTACATCTCAGAATCCCCAGGTTCCTGCAAGGCTGAGTTCAGGTGCTACTTCCTCTGGGGAAGTCTTAACAGGTTTCCCCCTGTTTGATCCATCTTTAATTTATCTTGTGCTCACTAATTTGTGTAAATGTAGAATGCAAGGTTTTTGAGGGCTGGAAATCAATCCCCTCTCTTTAGTGGTTTTTTTTGTAGTCCCATTGTCTTGCCCACAGTAGGAGTTTAACAAATATTAGTTTAATTGAATTGAATTGTCCAAGGTCACGTAGTGAATAGCAGACCTAGAATTCAACCTCTGATCCTGTCTCCAGGGTTCTTTACATTGCTTGGCATGGCAGCTCCTCCTAGCTAAATTTATATTCATCTGAAAATGACTCCGGCCCTACTGTTGCCAAGACAGAAACAATGACTGCAGAAGAATGCCAACTCCCTACCTTGGAACCTCTGACTCATGTTGGGCAGACAGATCATTCTTTGTGATATTTCAATCGAGAACCACGAGCGGAACGTGAAGTTCTAAGAACCAGGGAGGACATTTTAGGGATGCAGGGAACCCTAATCAAGCCCACTCCTTTCTGTGACATCCCTACAACCAGTGGCAGATATTGCCTGATGGCCTGCCTTGTGTTTGGGTGCCAGGGTTCACAGAGTTATGGTTGGGACCAGGGGCTCACTCCCTGACCACCCATGGAGAAAGGACCAGGGAAGAAAGAGCTGCAGGTTTTGCCTTGCCAGCATGTCTGCCCTTGATTTCAGTACAATAAGTACCTGCTAGTCCTGAATCTTCAGTCAAACTCTTGGGGTTGCTTTGCCTCCTAGAAAAACAACTACCTTTCTTCTAAGCTCAGCCCAGGTACCACTTCTAAGGGGAAACCTTTTCTGGCCACTTTAGTGGTTGGCATTCTTTCCTTCCTCCTTACATTATGAGGTAAATGCTCCTCCCTGAACACACTTCCCTGCCTCTCCCCCTTCCCCATTTATTTTTCATCTTGTCTTTTTATTGACACATAGTAAGCATTCCCTAAATGTCTGTTGGCTTAGATTAGATGGGATCTCATGTTCTGCATAACCAACTAGATGTTATCCAGATACCGTTTTCTATGGCCATATTTTTTTTTAGGAAAGGGGAAAATACATTTGAAAAGTAAGATAGGCAGTTCTACCTTGAGTCCATGTCAACTGAATACTGGTTGAAAGAAGTGGAGATGTGTAGCCAAGAGAAAAACAGACTCAGGGTGGGTGTAGGGAGGAGTATGATGATGTCTTCAAATATTTGAAGGACTAATTTGTAGTGGGGCATTCCACTAACTGTGCTTGGCTCTAAGCAACAAAAAAGCATTAGGTAGAATTTGCAAAGAAGCAAACTTGGGTTTGGCATCAGGAAAAAACTTCCTAATCATTTGAGTTTTCCAAAAGTGGAATGGGCTGCCTGGGAAGATGATGGGTTTTCCGCTGCTTGGAGGTCTTCAGGAAGAGGCTAGACTTGTCCGAGGATTCCTTTAATGAATAGGTTGAACTCAGGGGTCCCTTCTATCTTTCAATTTTGGGGGCACCTTGTGAAGGCAGAAGAATGTTGGGTGGTGGAATGGGATGAAAGGAAGTGGGGACATATCTCCAATACCTTGAGAGGTTACTCTCTCAGGGAAAAACAATATATTTGTGCCCCAGGTCTTCCTGGCTCCTCCCCTTTTCCACCGCTGTCTTTTCCTTCTTTACATATGCACTTACTTCCTTTTTCCTTCTGTTCTAAGACCGCAGCATTAATAGAACAAAAAGCTTGTATCATAACAGGAACTAAAGAAACTAAAATCTAAAATGTTATTTCTCATACACACAAGCACAAGAACACAAAGCTACACACACACACACACACACATATACACACACACGCTCCTTAATCAGGGAATACTGTTTGTCTCACATATAACTTGCTATTCTGTTTTCTATTCAGTCGAATTGGTTAGAGGTAGAACCAATATCATTTCCATATGGGTCATGGTAATGGCTAATGAGAATTCTTTATGCCCCATGGTGTGGCTTGTGCAAATTAATTAGCTTTCATGAATAGTTCAGTTCCTCTCAGACTTGATCACTGGTGAAAAGTCAGATTAAGCAACTATTTTCTGAGATCAGGGCTGATCCAAATCCTTCCCAGAATTCCAAGGATGTTCAAATTGAGGAGTTTAACTATGGTTATAACCTGTTCAACTTTACCTCTTCTTCTAGACAGGATTTCTTAAGCTGTGGTATGTGAACTTGTTTTTTTAAAAAAAAGTTTTGATAATTATATTTCAGTATAATTGGGTTTTTTGTACTTTCACATTTTATTTTATGCACATAAACACAGTGATCTAAGAAGTATCCAGAGGTTTCACCAGACTGTTAAAGGCTTCCATGACACAATGAAGGCTAAGAACCTTTGTTCTAGATTACACTTGCCTGAGATGCTGATGCTTGAGCATAAACTTATCAACAGTTTTTGTAACTTGCTTACCTTCTTCATTTGCCCCATACCTCAGCGCTTAACTTTTTTTCTACCCACCATTCCCCACCTCTCTCCTTCTCCATTTCAAATCCTCTACCTTCTCTGTATGGCCTCCTCCTTTTCCTTCTTTGCCCAACATACAAAAGCAAACAAGTCCAGCAGCAGAGTTTTGATAAATCTCAAACCTTTAGCTCCTGGGAGAAGGATTCACAATTTGGCAAAACTACTGGGAAAACTGGACAACAATTTGGCAGTAATTAGGTTTAGATCAATACTCACACCATACACCAAGGTAAGCTCTAAATAGACACATGACCTCGATATAAAAAGTCATATTATAAGTAAATTAAAGAAACAAGGAAAAATGACCTTTCAGAGTTTTGGATTGGAGAAGAGCTCATAACTAAACAAGTGATAGAAAGGATGACACAAGATAAAGCAGATGATTTTGATTACATAAGATTAAAAGCTGTTTGTACAAATATAACATAGTAAAAATTAAAAGAAAAATAGGAACCTGGGGAAAAAATCTCTACAGCAAGTTTCTCTGATAAAGGTCTCTCAGTTAAGACAGATATGGAACTGATGCAAATCTTAAGACTAAGAGCTAATCCTCAATAGAGAAATGGTTGAAGGATGTAGACAAGCAGTTTTCAAGGGACAAAATCCAAGCTATCAGCAATGATATGGGAAAAATGCTTTAAATCATGAAAAATTAGAGCAATACAAACCAGTGCAACAAATCAATGCAACAAATCAACGCAACACAACTTCCTTACTGGACTGGCAAATATGATGAGTATCGGGGAATAGGTTGTTGTGAGAAAGCAGCTACACTAGCGAACCATTGGTGAGGCTGGGAATTGATCCAGTCCTTCAGGAAAACAATTTGGAACGATGCCCAGAAAGTTATCAAACTGTCCATACCCTTTGACCCAGGCAGATCACAAGTAATAGGTCTATACGTCAAAGAAATCAAAGAAAGAAGAAAAGAAGAAAAGGGGTTCTACATACAAAACTATTTATACCAGGTCTTTCTGTGGTAGCCCAAATTCAGAACCTAAAGGAGTAGCCTCCTACTGGGGAGTGGTTAAGCCAATTGTGGTATATGAATATAATGAAATATTATTGTGGGATAGAAATTATGAAGTGGACAGTTTCAGAGGAAACTTGAAAAGACCTCTATAAATTGATGTAGGGTGGAGTTAGTAGGTAGTAGGAACAATCTATACAACGATAACATAGAGAAGACTCCAAAACATTGATCAATGTAATGATAACTTATGAACTCAAAAGAATAAAGATGGGACTCACTTCCTGATAGAGAGGAGAGGAACTTGAAATACAGAAAGAGGGGATCTAAGACAACTCCAAAAGATTCAGGATGGAAAGTGCCATCTTCCTCCAGACAAAGAACTTGGGAGTCTGAATGCCGATGGAAGCGCACTATTTGCTCTCCTTTTCTTATTTTGTTTCTTCTTTCTCATGGTTCCTCCAATCAGTTCTAATTCTTCTTTCATTTGTGACTAATGTGAAAATATGTTTGATATGAATACATAAGTAGAACATATATCAAATTGCATGCCAACTTGGGAGGGGGAGAAAATTTGAAACTCAAAATCTTATCAAGTGAATGTTGAAAACAAAATAAATAAACAAAATTTTTAAAATGTAGAAAGAAAAATAAAAAATGCATTTTCAGGTATGGCTAATGTGGGGATTTTTTTCTCTGGCCTATTAAGTTATGGTTGATGGTATTATTATTATTTTTGTTATTATTATTTTATTTGCTTAATGGGGGTTAAAAGGAAAAAACAAATTAATTTAAAATACTCAAGAGAAAAATTAAATGATAAATCATGAGGAATATAAAGTGAGAGACTCAGCTTAAATGACTCACTTAAATGACTTGGCAAATGTCATGTGTCTAAGATCCTTGTTGATACAGGAGAAATCAAAAGACCTTTTGAAGTACCAAAGAAAATAAGTATCTAGAGTCACAGAATTCAAAGGTGGTAGGGTTTATTCCAACCCATACCCAAGAGTATTCTCTACCATATCATACCTAGAAAATGGTCTATTGAAGGCTCTCAAGGAGGGTGGACCCACAAGTCCTTGAGTTAGACCATTCCACTCTTGGTTGACTTTAATATTTAGGAAGTATTTCCTCATATCAAGCCTAAACTCGCCTCTCTACTATTCCCCTCCAGGGCTCCTGATTCTGCCCTATGCAGTGATACACAGCACATCTAAACCTCTCCCATATGATATCCCTTCAAATACTTAAGGATGGTTGTCATTCCCCTCTGCCAGTTTTCTCTTCTCCAGGCTAAGCCTCTTTAGTCCCCTCGATCAATTCCCTTATGACAAGAATTCTAGGAAAGATGATGATGTGTGTTCAAAATGAAGGATAGCTAATCAGATAATGACTTTTTCTATCACTGGCTACCATGCATTTCATTTTTTTTAATGTAGGCAGTTGGCCCTCTAAAAGATAATCTAGGTAATAATTGGTCCTGGCTGGCTTGAAGCCTATTGGGCTGCTGCAATAAACAGTTCAATTACGTTTTGAATTAAGCCAAGTTTAGAGTACTCTTTCATCTACCCAAACATTATATGGTTCCAGACTATTGTATTATATAGCAAAGCTTGGAATGAAAGCCAAGAGTGGTTTCACTGAATGCAAACCGACTCTCAGAAAGATGTCGTGCAGACACTTGTGCTTGCCTGAAAAGTAGTCTACCAGCGCAAAGCTGGTAGCAAATACTTGCCTCCTGTTATCTTAGAGATGATACATTGAAGGGCAGAGAACATCAAAGCCTGAAAAGAATGATAAAATCATAATCCCTCCACCATCATGGTGTTCACCAGACACTCCCTGTCTGATTTTAGGCTTCGTCAGGTTTCTAGATCTCGGCTGAATCATATAACTTGATGGATGGCTGTCTTTATTTCCTAACACAGGCACTTAAGCAATCCTGAATGTATGGTTAAATGCTGCCTTTGTGCGAGTGATGAAGAAAATTTTAAATCTTATAATTTTTGTCTGCTTTTTTTGACCTGATCTGTAATTTTTGGGGGTGATTGTCATGATGTATATTCCTTCTACCAATGCAAATACAAGAGCTTTCTGTGATGTATAGTTTTAGAGAGATGCCTTGGGGCATTGACAAGCTAAATTACTTGTCCTTAGTGACCCAGCCAGTATATGTCACGGGGATGACTTGAACTCAGATCTTTGGGAACCCTAAGATTCTCCTTTTATTCACTACTTAATGCTCCTTCATAATCCTACAGTAGGGTCCTTTCGTTCAAGTCCTAAACAAAATGGAAGAATTTTTCTTATTTAAAAAAAAAACACAGAGAAACTGCTAGACTATGAAACAAATGCTTTGTTTCTCCACCTCACACTGGCTGAGCTTAACATGTGTGGGAATTTACAGGTGTTAAATTTGCCCCTGGAGGGAGCTTGTCTTGTTTCCTGGGGTGAAAGAAATATATTGATAATTACTAGGGAAATTAGGGTTTTTTATTTTTACAGAAAAATCAAATAATTGTAAGGGTTTGGTGTTTAAGTGAATGAGCTTAGGAATTTTCCTTTATTTTATCTATCATTAAACTAGACAGGGGTTACCTCTTGCTATTACAGGATATTACTAGCAGGGTTACATACTCTAGAATATTAGATCCATCTATATTTTATGTGAGCCTTGGGAGGAGGACTGGAAAAATAAATCCTTGTTTGGTGTATAACTTAAGGGCTTGTTTTATTTACAAATTAAAATAGCAGAAGATGAATGACAAGGCATGGAATGAGAGGAATGATATGAAATGAGGCAGATTCCAGTAATGTTAAGGACATTCCCTTGGTTCAGTGAGGGTCTTCAACGATGTTCCTTTGGGTACTGTTGGAAACCTGTGTGGATGGCAATGCTACTGAAGCAAAAGAACTATGATGGCCAGGCATATTTGAATATGATATGATGCTAAAGCCAAGTAGGACTTACTACAAAAGGTATCTGACGCATTTAGTAATACATCTGGTGAATATTATGATTGTAAATATTTTTGTAACCCAACCAAGCCTAGTGAGTATAACTGAGCCAATCTTTCCCATTGCTGCCTCAGGCTCTTCAGGAACCCTAGGGGGTTGGATTGGTCTATTCTAGTTGCCTTTGAGCTTCCCTCCCTCCCCCCCCCCCAGGATGTGTTCATTGTTAGGTACCAGTGGGTAGAGCTCCAGTTCCATTAAACACTGAACATTGATTAGCTTTTACAAGAGGATACTTGTTTCAAAGATAAAACAAGAATAAATGTTCAAAAATTTTACCCAACATCTCAGAGTCTTACTCTCCCCAGTCATAGCTTTAGTCTTCCCAAGTTCATGGCCAGATGCAGCATGAGTTCCACATGAATTCTCATCTCAGATTTCTCTGACTTGGGTCCAGGAGGCCATTCCTGAAAGTCCCTTTTTACTCCTTAGACCAGTGATGCTACGTTGGTTCTGGATCATAGACTTAGGAACACCAGGATACTAGAAAGCAAAGATGCCAGAGTGTCCAAACTTTGTTGTATATCCTTCTTGACCTTTAAATTCACAAGGTTGGAGATTCCCATCTCTTATGCCTAAAAGAGAAAATAACAATTGCAGAGGTCAGTTTCTTGGGGCCACATGTCAGATGTTGTCTTTCAGCATACTCCATTACCAGTCACTAAAATCCTCTAAGAGTACAGCTGAAGAAAATGGACAACGAAGGGCCTAGGTCAAGATGGACTGGGCTTTTTGAGTGTTCTGAAGACAATCGAAGAACCTCCTCTTTGCTATATGGTTGGCTGACCAGACCAACTACAAAATGTCCATTCATGCTTCACAGGCTCAATAAGACACTTTTCCTACAGGTCATCTATGACCCTCCTAGAAGAAAGCTTCCCAGTTTCTCTATATGGGTAAATTGCACCATCTGAACAAAGTGATGGGTTATGTCCATGCAATAGCCCTAGCTATACAAACATTCCTGGAGTCTGTGAAGGTGGGATTTGGGATCTGAAGATAACTAGTTAAATCAGGAGAGCCAGGAAACTACCCATCTCTACTTTTCTGGATGGCACCTACAACTCAGAACATGGGGGTTCAAAATTCTCCTTGCCCCTACTTAGTCTTAGCACCATGCTCAGTATCATTTATGTCTTTATTCAAGAGATTAATAAATGTATTACACCAGACAAGATCAAGGAGAGGCCACTGGAGCTCTCCATTGGAGACCTTCTTGTAATCTGACACAGGTCCTTTAATGGTTACCCTTGAGGCCCTGCTCAGTCATCTGGTTCTGAGGCTGCCTAACAGGAATATTGTCCAGGAAAAATTGCCATAAATTTATCCACAAGAATAACATGGGAGCTTTTGCCAAGTGCTTTCTAATACTGAGTTGATCTTTACAGCATTTTCCTGATCTTGTATGGCGTGTAATCTTGTTGGAAAAGGAAAAGAAGGTCAGTCCAGCAGAAGCGGTTCTTGATGAAACCAGGCTGGTTCTATTTCCCTTTCTAGATATTACATAGGATAACTCTTTAAATTTAACTTTCTGGTATCTTTCAGAGAATGGAAGTCCAGTTCTCTGGCCAATAGGTTGTAGACTCTATATCTTCTCTTTTTTGAAGATTAGGGACACGTGGAAGTGGGGGAGGGGTAAAGATGAATAAATGGAGGGGGGAAGGCCCAAAGACAAAGTTGAAGCCTTCAGCATCTGTCCTGTGGTTGAACCAGTCTTTCTGCTCGAGATCAAGCATAGCTCTCACTCAACTCTTTCTGTCAAGTGCCTACTTCTGCTCTTCTTTCCCCACCCTCTGTCTTGTCTGGAGTAGTCAGGTATGCAGAAGGAAATAGCCAACCAGCCAAAACAAGTTTACTACCCTCTTGAGCACAAATACAAGAATTTGAAGAGGCTTTGAGGGAAGAGTTAAGGATGAATTGAGTATGTGATAAGTAATCCTTATAGTATGTGATAGAGTAATCCTTATAGACTTGGGTTTTCTTACTGAAATGTGAAATTTAAAAGAGGTGGTCTTCTTTAGTGGGGAGATTTGTTGATAAAGACTGATTAACTGAATAGTGACTGTTATAAAGAAAGGAATTTTGTAGCACCTGCCCCCCCCACCTTTTCAAGTCATGGATATTAAATTTACCCCTGGATGACCCGTAAAAAGATGACATTCTGAGCCCCGGGAATGAAAGCAAAACAACTCCAGTTCTTTAACCAGCCAATTGTGTAAAAAAAACAAAAAAACAATAATAACATTTTCCCCTGACTTGTGATTTCTCTTCACTCAAGAAAATTGGTATTGTCTGTCAGGCTGTTGGGTGCCTTAGCCCTCCATTGGTAAAATTGTCTAACTGCCCTGAGAAAAAGAAGTAACACGTCAGCCTCTATGAAAATAAGTATTTTTTTTCCAATTCTCAGACTTTAAAAACAACCCCATTTCTCATCTGCTCTAAAGGGTAGGTACAGTAATATTGGTGAAGGTACTTCTTGGGTCTCCTGGTTGTACAGGTGCTCTTAAGGAAGAACTGATTTTAGCCAGTTTAGCCCTAACCCAAAGTTTAGAATCCAATCCAACCAGAGGGAAGGGGTGGGGGATGGGGTGAGAGAATAAACACTTACTCAGCACCTACTATGTGCTGGGCAGGCACCGTACCAAGCACCTTACAAATGTTACCTCATTTGTTCTTCACAACAACCCTGTGAAGTAGGCGCTGTTGTTATCCCCACATTTAACAGTTGATGACCTTGATGCTGACAGAGGTGCCATGACTTGTAGTGGGTCACGCAGTAAGGATCTGAGACTAGATTTGACCCCAGGTCTTCTTAATTCTACACCCAGCATTCTATCCATTGCAGTACCAGAGGGTTGCTTTTGCATGAAGTTACAATCAATAATGCAGGAATCTGTAATTTTAAATTATAGATGAAAATTCTCCCAATCCCATTGGCACAGATTTCAAACTCTCTTCAGCATAGAAATCAATTACTCGACAAGCATTAAGAACCTACTATGTGGACTAGGCACTGTGCTAGGTGTTGGGGATACATATATGAAGAATGAGATGATTCCTACTCTCATGGAGTTTAGATTCTGTTGATGGCCTCTTCCAGTAGGTAGTTAAATGCAATATAGGGTTGGAGGGCATTAAATGTTAGGGCAATCAGAAAGGACTTTAAGAAATTGCATATGGTGGTGCTTGAACTCCATTAGGGTTAGGGAGATGGTTGGACTAGTAATCTCCAAGGATGTGATGAGACAGAACTGAGTGTGTGGTATGTTTTAGGCAATTGGATGGCTAATGCAAAGACCTAGAGGTGGAAAAGGGAGTACCATATATAAGGAACAGATAAAAGGCCACTCTGGCTTCCATGTGAAGGAAGCTATGTACAATGAAAGGAAGCAAAGTTATGTAGAATGAGGCTGGAAAGCCAACTTGGGGCCAAGTTATGACAGACAGTCATTGATTCCTTCTGTGGCTGAGAAATCCATCA
The DNA here is from genome assembly GCA_028646575.1 of Pseudocheirus occidentalis. Classification (NCBI taxonomy): domain Eukaryota; kingdom Metazoa; phylum Chordata; class Mammalia; order Diprotodontia; family Pseudocheiridae; genus Pseudocheirus; species Pseudocheirus occidentalis. The sequence continues at coordinate 32,846,610 of CM053593.1, read as the reverse complement.
TCTTTCAACCAAGCTGGCGAAGTCAGCAATTTGAATGATTAAGTGACTTGACCAGGGTCACACTAGCCTACGTGTGTCAGAGGTGGGATTTAAATCCAAGTCCTTCTGGGCTTTGAGGCTGGCTCTCTCTCCACTATACTATAACTGTTGTTCAGTTGTGTCCAACCCTACAAGACTACATGGACCTTTGTCTATAGGGTTGTGTTGGCAAAGATGCTGGAGTGGTTTGCCTTTTCCTTCTCCAGTGTGCCCCCATTTTACAGACAGGGTCACACAGCCAGTAAGTGTCTGCAGCTGTATTTGAACTCAGATATTCCTGACTCCAGGCCCAGTGCTCTATTAACTGTACTACCTAGGTGCCCCATGCTACAGCTATGTCTTAGTAATATGCTACACAGCTCTTATTCAAGAACATTCTACTGTGAGCCAGGCTTGAAGAGGTTCCTATCCCGAGGACTGGCCTTTCTTCTATGATGCTATTGACAAGGCCTGTGCTTGGGCTCGGGGATTCAGAGACAAAGCCCCAGAACATTCTCTTCTCTCAAGGAATCTACATTTTACTGGGGGCATAGAACACATTCAAATAGGAGTAAATACAGGCTGTTTGGAGTATGCAGCCCCACTGACCATGGGGCTTCATGTAGGAAGCAGTAGCTGAGATGACTCAAAGGCAGTCAGGGATCCTACTAGGCCAAGAAGATGAAGGATTGCAAATCGGGGTGGGGGATAGTTTGTCAAAGGTATGGAGATGGGGTGGGGTGTTAGGTGGTGTGTAGAACATCTGGCGTGAAGGCAGGAAGACTTATCTTCCCGAGTACAAATCCAGCCTGGGACACTTACTAGCCCTGTGACCCTGGGTAAGTCACTTAACCCCATCTGCCTCAGTTTCCTCAAATGAGCTAAGGAAGGAAATGGCAAACCACTCCCGTATCTTTACCAAAAATGGCCCCCCAAGTAGGGTCATGAAGAGTCTGACATGTCTGAAGAATGACTGAACAACAATAACACAACTGAAGGTAGGAGTTGGATGTCAAGTTCTTAGAATGTCAAGAAACAAATAGACTAGCTTGGCTAGAACCAGTGGTGTGCAGGTCAACGTTTAACAACCAGCTCTACCCCCAAATGCACACAGGACACACTTTCAAGTTTAATCTACGTTATTTTCTCCATTACTTTCTTTGCTTTTTTTTTAGAGGGCAGTTGGGGTTAAGTGACTTGCTTTTTTTGGTGTTAAGTGTCTGAGGCAGGATTTGAACTCAGGTACTCCTGACTCCAGGGCTGGTGCTCTACTCACTGCGCCACTTAGCCGCCCCTTTCCATCACTTTCTTAAGACTGGACAAGTAAAGAAACAATAAATCAAGGCCATAATATATAGTGATTTCTGAGACATAAATGCTGGTAATGAAAATTTAGCAACGAACTCTCGAGAGCTGGTTTGAGCTGGTTCCAGCACATCTCTGGCTGGAATGTGGAGTATATAAAGGAGAATAATGTTAAAATAAGCTTTTTAAAGTAAGTGGTAGCCAGAATGTAGAGGGCTTTAAAACGCAACCCTTGAGGAGTTGGTATCTTATCCTAGAGAAATAAAGAGCCAACTTAAGATTTTTTGAATGAGGAATGACAAAGTCAGACTTGTGTTTTAGAAATATTAATTTGGCAGATATGAGTGGGATGGGAAGCCAGAAGTCGTATTAAGAGGCTATTGCAATAATCCAGGCAAGAGGGAGGAGAAATGGAGAGGGAAGAAATAAACATTTATATAGTTTCTTCTGTGTGTCAGGCAACTTCACTTTATAAATATTACATTTGATCCTCAAAAGAACCCTGAGAGGTAGGTGTTGTTGTTAGCCCAATTTTAGTTAAGGCACCTGAGGCAAATTGGTCACAGAGCTAGTAGGTGTCCAAGGCTGCATTTGAACTCATCTTCCTGACTCCAGGACCAGCATTCCATCCACTTTGCCACTTAGCTGGTGACAAGGACCTTCCAAGAGGTAGTGAACAAGAAAGGGGAGATAATCCAGAGGTGGAAGCAACTTCTAGATGTGTGGGATGATAGAGATATAACTCCAAGCTGCTGAACATGGGAAGGACTGAGATTATGGGGGTAGCCTTCTTTGACAGAAAGCAGGTTTTAAAATATAGGTTTGAAAATGTGGAAGGATGATGTTAAGGAATAAATGGTTTCATTTGCCAAAAGGGTCTTGTGATGTGACTTGGTCGGATGTGTAGGCTGGATGAATAAGAGATCCATGGGAATAAGGTGGTGATAAATTCGTAAACTAAGGGGTGATGTGTTTGTTCACTGGGTAAAATGATGTACCTGCTGAAATGGCAGAGGGTACAAACAGGGAGCCAGGAATAGGCTGATGTGCCAAGAATTCTTGCCCATCCAAAGTCTGTTCTATACAGCATATCATACAGGCACCATGCCTTTACATACACTCATGTCAGAACCTCTTTGGGGGATGCGGAGAGGCTTTTTTTTTCTTCATCTCAGAACTCAAGATAATTCTTGTTACTATAAGCTACCATCTCCAGGAGGCTGACACCATACCTCCTGCCCCACCCCCAGCATTCCCAATTTATTACCTGAAAGTGAACTCTAGCCACATTATGACCTGAATCCTGCCTTTTCTTCCTTGTGCAAAACTCTCATTGACTTCCACCAGCAGCATTCACAGCTAATTGAGGACAGAGTTAACCTCGTGAGTTTTATTTAGAACATTTTTCTTTATTTCTCCATTTCATGGGTGTGTTTTGTGGGCTGGGGATTATTTTTATGTTTTTCCACTTCCTGATTCATTTTAGGACTTGTTTATTTGGAGACTGTTTTAATAAATTTGCACAGCAGGGTGAGTGAGTAATAGAATGGTGGGCTTAACTAGGAACTGCCTTCTATTCGGTTTGGGTTTGGGTATTTATTATTCCTGCAGTGCATAGTCAATACTTTTGTACCGTGTGCCTCTGAGGGTTCATCTTTTCATGACCCGATAGAGCCACATCATAGAGTATGTCGATATAAGAGCAACACGTAGGCATTTACAGGACAAAGCAGGCTCTATATACAGAATGAACAATGATGTAATGAAAACAACCCCAGACCTGAGTTCCAATGAATGAGAATAATGAATTCCGTGAAGTGGTCACACATATTAGAACTGGTACTATTCGAAGTTATAATTATGTAAAATACCCTAATTGGTTCCAGTCCATTGGAAATGTGTGGTGTGAATCTGAATAATGTGACCCCTTTATGGGATTTGTTATTGTACTCATCAGGACCTAGCTGGAAAAGACAGCTCCATTCTTAATTGAGTTTAAAAAGCCAGTCTTGGTTCTGGAGAACAGAGGATGAAACACTTTCCTCCTCTTAGTAAAGAGGTGGAGGATTAGGGGTGAAGAATGTTGTATATGCTATAAGTCATGATTATTTTGTTGACCAGTTTTGCTTGATTTTGGGGTGGCTAAGTGGTGAGAAAACTCATTATCCTGTCTTCAAAGCTGGCCTCAGTCGCTTACTAGCTATGTGACCCTGGTTGAGTCACTTCACACTGTTTGCCTGTTTCCTCATCTGTAAAATGAGCTGGAGAAGGAAATGGCGAGCCATTATCTCTGCCAAGAAAACCCCAAATGGATGAGTCAGACATGACAACTACTTTGCTTAATTCTATTTGTTAAGAGGGAGGGATAAGTAAGTAGTAGGGGAATATATTGAAAAATGTCTGCTATAAAAATCAAAAAGCATCAAAGAAACTGTAGAAAATTAATAATCTCTGTCTGAGGTTTTGGCAGGGGCACAGAGGTGGTGCAAGACACGGAAAATAGCCATAACAGCTCCATGTTTTGAGAGGAGAAAACCAGTCTCCAGGGCAATAGCCAAGAAAAGGGATTGATGCAGTAGGGAAAGGGGTGTGTGTGTGTGTGTGTGTGTGTGTGTGTGTGTGTGTGTGTGTGTGTGTGTGTGTGTGTGTGTGTGTGTGTGCGCGCGCGTGTGTGCGTGCGTGTGTGCGCGTGTGTGTGCGCGTGTGTGTGCGTTTGGAGTCAAAGGGCTTGGGTTCGAATACTGATTCAGCCCCCACGTCACCTTGGGCAAGTGGATCAGCGATCCGCAGGGATAAAATTACTCCTTATTCCTGGTTCGACTTCTTGTGTCCCCATACAGGATGAACTTTAGGAAGTTGGGGTCAAGGAAATAGGACCCTGATGAGGCTTCAAGTTCAAGGGGTTCTGATCTCTGGGTGAAACAGACAGGTAGGGCCTCTCCTAAAGGGAACGACTCAGTGCTGAGAAGAAGGTGGGGAGCCGCCCGCCCGCCCGCGTCGGCCGGCAGAACCGCAGCCTGGGGAGTAGCAGCTAGAGGAGGAAGGCGCAGAGAAGTTATAGCTTGTTTAATAGAGGGTGCATTGCGGTGGTATCAGCACCGAAGAATGGATCTGGGGCAGCAAACGCCGCATACCGGAACTTCTTTAAAGAGGCTATTGTAAAAGTCTGCGAGCCGGTTAATTACCAGTTTTTGTTATGTCAGGAACTCCTTGAGTTAGGGCGGAAAGAAACTATTCATGAGTATGTTCCGGGCCTGTAGTTTAATGGGACAAGTTTTAAAAAAATGAGAAAAACTGATAAAATGATTTAGTTCGGGGAAGGATTGAAAAGCCTCACAAGAAAAGCTGAAATTACATATTGTGTGGCCAGCTCCTCTCCCAGGAGCTGTGGAAATGCTGTCGGGCTTAATTGGACTAATGACCCATCGCCATCATGCACGAAAGCCAGGGTGCGCAGAGAGAGCAGGCAGCCCTGGGGACTGGCCTCAGGTGAGCAGGCAAACCCGGGGCCGAAGGAGCGGATGGCCCCAGAGACAGGCAGGAGACCTCCCTGCGTGCAAAATTCTCTGGGTAAGATGAGGCAGTGTGGCACAATGGCTAGCCTGCTGGCCCTGGAGTCAGGGAGACTTGGCATCAGTTCCCCTCTCGAAATGGGTCTAAGTCAAATATAAGCCATTTTGCTTGAGCTCTAGTTTACTCACCTGGAAAACAGGGATAGCAACACCATAAAGTACCTATATCATCTGGCTGGTGTGAGCAGAGCTTTAATTAGTCGTTCAGGTGCTCAGGTGCTCTCTGCCTGGGGAAGGCAGAGAACCTTCATAGGCAGGAACCTATGCATGCAAGGCTCTCTGGGGAGAGGTCACAGGGATACTGGAAAGCCCCTGCTTGAGGAGGAATGGGGCTGATCCACCTTGGTCTTGGCTTAGGGAGGGGAGAAAGCATCCTAGTTTACCTAATTATTCTTCCTAACCAGATGTTCAGCCCAGTTATTTCCACTTGTTAAGGAGTACAAGTGATGTCTACAACCTCTAAATTTCAGTGGCCTGAGGCAAAACTTCATCTAGCCCACCCTAGTTATGGCTCTTGTGACTCTTAAATGAGATAACACATACAGCAAACTTTAAAGCTATATTTTTAAGGTTAAAATGTTGTTACTAATTAGTGAAATTATTATATTTGTTAAAACAGAAACTACCATCAGAAGCTTTGAGTGTCTGTGCTGGAGAAGTGAGAGGAAAAGATAGGACAAAAATGCTTGAGAAAAATAAATAATCTAGAATGATTCAGGGGTAGGGGAGGACTCGAGGACACATGTGGCTTTCTAGGTCCTTGGATGCAGCCTTCAAACTGAGTCCAAGCTTTACAGAACAAATCCTTTTATTAAGGGGATTTGTTCTATGAAGTTTAGATGCATTTGAAGGGCTGCACTTGAGAACCTACAGGGCCACATATGTCCTCAAAGTCTCAGGTTTCCCACCCCTGATGTTGTAGCTAAATTTTCTAGGAAACAAGTTTAAGCCATGACTTAGTAAGAAGATGCATCACTATCTACCTTGCAATTGTGTCCTACGACCACTGGACCTTTCCATTTGACTTTCCATTTCCATTGCTGAGACCTCCCATATGTTATTTCTCTTTGTTAGAATGAAGGAGCCTTGAAGGCAAGGACTCTTACTTTTCTGTTCCTGTTTCCAGTGCTTAGCACATTGCTTTGTGCATAGAAAGCACTTGACTAAGGCTTTTTTTTTGTTTGTTTACTTTTTCATTCACTAATTTGTTCATTTATTCATGTAATCTGTATCTGAAATAAAACTGAAATAGGCCTAGGAGTCAAAATTGCTGCTTCTTCTGGTGTTTTCTTAATGTCAGATCTACCCACTTCTTTGCCTGCTCTCTGGGGAATCACAGGTCCTGGTCACTTGGAAATGGGGAAGTATTGTCTGTTGCTTTATGATACTGAGAGACAGTCCTGAAAAGGAAACGGTAGTGGGGGCAATGTGACCTGAGGGCCAGAGATCCCCCCAGGCCATCCCACCTGCAGGGGAGGGAAAGAGGTCATGTCTTGTCAGAGAATGGTCTAGGATCTCAGACTGAATACTGTAGGGGTGGTTTATGTATCAAAATTTCTGAACACTTGTGCCAGCTGGTCCTTAATAGTTTGTGAAGGTCTCTCTGGACAGTCTGGAAGGAGGGACCCCAAACCCTTGAAGAATCATTAGAATAGCAAAGTTTTCTGTTAATTTTTAATCTTGATAATTATGAGAGGGTAAAGCTGATGGAGAAAAAAATGTCATTTAGAACTAGGAAGGAAAGAGTGGATATTTAATTAGCTTAACTGCCCCAGGGAAGGTTTTTTAGGGGGGGCAGCGGAATTGGAAAAGAGCCTGGTCTCTAATGGACAGTTCTGTGACTTAGGAGTTTATGACTCAGCAACTGATGATAAAAGGGTGAAAATGTCATCCATGACTGGACCTTCCAGGGAATTAACAGCACTCCAATGAAAATTTAAGATAATATTAAATTGCAGGGGTTTTGTAAACAATGGTGAAATAGAGATGGGGGATGGATCTGAAGTGACCACATGAAGATATGAGAGGAAGAAATGCCATGAAATTCAGGGAAAGAGGTGTCAGAGGGGATGAGGAGGAGGAAGACAAACCTTTCCTTGAAAAATCAGTAACCCAGCTTATGGAATTTGTGGGAGAAATATGCGGCAGACATGGGGTTCTTCTGGCTCTCCCACTCCCTCCCCAGGACTTGGCACAGAATGCTTAATAGATGCTTTTTTCATTCATTTATTCCCTCATTCATTCATTTTACAGGAATTTTGTATTAATAAGCTCCACCCCATGGCTTGCAAAATCATTATGGAGCACTTAGGTATGAGTAATTTGTGGTGAGGTACTTTCAGTTGGGGGTCTAGGCATCCACAAATGGGATTAAACCCTTGAGGTTTCCATGCCATTATGACCTTGGCTTTAGGAGAGCTAGAGGTGGTGATGAATAACTAATGAGGCAGAACAGTTCTCTGTTCTATGCCTCAACAGAGGATGGGTTCCTCCTTCCCAGACCTTACAGAGGGGCTAGACTAGGTGAAAAATATGAGGAATGGGCTTAGTAACAGCTGAGCGGGATCCCTCAAGGATTCTGTGTTATCTAATGCTCCTTCATCTCAGGAATTATCCTTGCTCATCTTGGGGGATTCCTCCTCCCATAACCACTCCCCAGGGGCTTGACCCTACATATGGGGGAGATTTTCCTCTGGATGTCTGGACACTGTAAGGTAACCAATAGAACGTATAGATTGTTATCAGATACTTTTTTTAGAATTGAAAGGAATCTTGGGGACCATCTAGGCCGTTGGTGTCAAACTCAAATAGAAATAAGGGTCACACATAAGGTCACACATAAAGACATTGTTGGATCACATATTGACTTAGAAAAATCACACATACTTATAGATTTATTTTTATTAATATATTAAAATCAAGTAAGAGTTACATTTTAATATGATTTGATCTGTGTTTTTTTGACACTGCTGGTCTAGTCCTACAACAGTATTAATGAGTGAGGATGAAGCCTAGTGAGATTAAATAATTAATCTTGTTGTCCAAGATAACAAAATAGCTACAAGGTAACAAAGTAGCAACCACAATAATAAATGTGTTGACAAATGTTTAACAACCAGGTCTCTGGGGGGGGGGGGAAGTATAAGCATGGCACTCTATTAAGTTTAATTTACATTACAATAATTTTTTTCATCACTTTTCTTAATCTAGACGGGCAACAAAGCAATAAATCAAGCTTTGATTTGTAGGACCTGCCAATTTCGGAGGTGTAAATGCTCACACTGAAAATTTAACAATCAGCTCTTGGTGAAGGAAGATGTTGTTTGAGTCCAAAAAAGAATATTGCTGTGCTGTAAGAAATGATGAGCTGGGGGGTGGCTAGGTGGCACAGTGAATAGAGTACCAGCCCTGGAGTCAGGAGGACCTGAGTTCAAGTCCAGCCTCAGACACTAAACACTTATTAGCTGTGTGACCTTGGGCAAGTCACTTAACCCCAATTGCCCTCCAAAAAACAAAACAACGACAACAAAAAGAAATGATGAGCTGGTTGATTTAGAAAAACATGGAAAGATTTGGACTTAGGAAGGGAGATGTCCATCTTCAGAGAAACAGATGATATAAGGAAATAAGCGTAGCATGGTCTTACATATATGTGTATGAGGGCATATGTGTATATGTGTCTATGTTTATAGATATCTATGCACATGTATATATATATATACATATACATATATGCACTTAATTTCGGGTGGGGAGAGGTGGGAGGGGAAAAAAGTGAAGTGAAAAGTGCACAGCAGAGAACAAAAGAAGACCAACAAGGAAGCTTTGAAAACAATGTGTAGTACTTATTATATAGGTTTTCTTGAAATGGGAATTTATTCTTTTATAATGAATCCTTACTTATGGTTAAAAAAAAAACCAAAAAACAAACTCATCATTTTGGTATCTGATACAAACTGATTCCAGCCCATCCCTGATAGTTGATTATAATAAATAACAATAAAAATAAGATTTACATAGTGCTTTAAGCTTTGCAAAGGGCTTTACATATATTATATGTTTATTGTTATATATTTACACATATGGATTTGGAGTGAAAAAAAAACACCTGAGTTTGGGTTCTGATTCTGTCCCTTGCTACCTAAATAGTCAGCTGTACTTAGAGTCAGAAGACCTAAGTTCAAACTTGACCTCATACACTTACAAGCAGTGTGACCCTGGACAAGTCACCTAACCACTGAGTCTCAGTTTCCCTGTCTGTAAAGTGAGGGGAATGGACTCAGTAATCTCCAAGCTCTCTTCCAGCCAAAAGTATGACCATCTAACCCTATCTCATTTCAACCTCACAACTAGTGCATGAGACAGGTGATGTTACTTTTATATAAATGATGGAAAAGGATTAGAAAAAGGATAATCCTTGTCTTGCTGTCTCCCAGGAGTGTATTAGCCTCTGGCTCTCAGTCCACCAGTATCTCACCCCCCTTCTCTAACCCTGAAGACAATCTCCCTAACTTTGATTCCTGTCAGGCAATTCTTCACTGGTAATCTGTGGCTGTCTGTTTTCCAATATTCTTCTGGTGGGTGATGCTGCTAGAAGGTTGTGAATCACAGACCTTCATGGTCTCTGAAGATTTAAAGTTGCCGGTCATCCAAAGGGCAGTGGAAAGAGGGACATAATGAGAGACCTTAGTCTGATTTATAATCTGAGGATTATAAATCCTGAGAAAGGTGAGACACTTATGGAGCCTGGATCCAGATGGGAGAGTGAGGTCCTGTTGTATTACTGCCTTTGGCAGGAATGCCTCTGTGAACAAATTCTCTGAAATCCAGGTTTCTTCAATGATTGGCCTGGGTGTGAAGGCCACTGGATCAGGACTGGTGGCAGCTGAGCCAAGGATGCTGTTTCAGGTGCAGATACCCCCTGAAAAGACCAGAGCCCAGGAGAGGCTGAAATCATGGAACTGCCAGGTTCTGCCATTGAAACGAGAGGCGTGCTGAATGTGGCCTCCCTGTTGCTGAACAAGGGACTTCCGAGAGCAGACTCTTATAGGCCTAAGGCCAGAGAACCACAGGATGCCCCACTTGAAGGGCAATGAGTGAATGAAAATGATTTATTCAGCTTTTACTACGTGTTAAGCACTGTCCTAAGTACAAATATGTAGGGAAGGCAATCCCTTCCTCATGGAGCTTACATTCTAGTTGGGGGAAATAGTACACATAAGAGAATTGTGGTAGAAGGTCTGGGAAGTCACAGGGATTCTGAGTGGAGCTTCAGGGGATTCCCTTCCCAGAAACAATGGTAGAATTCATTATTGTTTGGTGAAGGGAAGGGAAGGGGAGGAGAAGGGAGGGAAGGGAAGATAAGAGAAGAAGAGGAGAGAGGAGAAAAGGGGAGGGGAGGGAAAGGGGAGAAGGAGACCAAGAAGAAAAGAGAGAAAGGGGGAAAAGGAAAAGAGAGGAAAAATGATCTTCTATTCTAATAGGGGAAGACAACCAATCAAAGGGAGCTGGAAAGCAATTAGGGAGGGGAAGTTGTAGCTTGTGACCAGGAAGTGAGGTGGAGCTCTTGTTCTGGAAAAAGAACAAGTGAAATCTCACTTACTAGAGCCCTAGATGGTTCCAAGGTAGGGTGGAAGTTTCTGGTGGGGAGGAGGAGAGGCTGATGTCCAGAGTGGAAGGGCAGTGACGTGGGATCTTGATTCTAAGCAACCAAGGGGAAAGCTTCCCTATCAGAGCCCAAAGTAGCTTGACTAATAACCTAATGCAACTGAGCCATTTTCTAGAACAGCATGTTACAGTGAGAAGGGTATTGGAGTCAGAGGAGTGAGTTCAAATCCTCCCCCAGCCACCTATAAGCTGTGTGGTCTTGGGCAAATTGAATAACCTCTCTGGTTTCCTCATCTGCAGAATGAGGGGGTTGGACTATATGGTCTCAAAGACTCCTTGTTCCTGGATGTTTTGGAGCCAGAAGGCTTACGATTCACTTTTTTGAATCCAAGGTTAACTTTTGGTAGATTTTTTTTTTAAAAAACAAGACTCTCTTTTTTGTGCACATAACCAGGTGAGCAACCTCAAGGGGTGAGGAAAAGTAGTAGCCTGGGCATAATCCATTACAATGATTTGCTCATTAGCAGATTGACTGTAGACACAGATTTCAAATCAATGCTCGTTTAAGAGACTTAAGGAGAAGTCCGGTCTTGAGCTGAGCAGAAAAGAAGGCCATCCCCACTCAGAAATGGCTGAGCATTTTTGCAGATGGCTAGGTGGGAGCGCCTCTGGAATGATTCCTTTCCGTAGCTGAGGAGTCCTAAGGATTTGGCGTGCTTTCATCATCTAGGTTATTTTCATTTCCAATTACCTGGGTTAGGGTAAGAGAGACTCACATGCCTTTCAAAGAAACAAGGGAAAATGATACTTCCCCAGCTTGATGTTACCAAGGCTGTGCTGTGCTCCCCCAAGGCCTTTATCTCCTTATTCCAGACATTGTGTGAACACACAAAATTCCAGGAAGAGTCATATTTCCAGAGATGGGAGGAAAAACTTAATTTTGCTCATTTTTCGTCCAGATGTCTTCCAGTAGGAAGGGAGGTCTCAATAGGCTGAGAGGCTCCCAAACAAATAAAACTTCCCACCCAAAGTCTTCCTTTCAACAGTTTGCTCTGTATTCCTTGACAATGAGATAAGGATGTGTTTAATCGTGGGTTTCCCACTTGTCCCTTAGGAAATTTTGGGAATTAGGGAGAATGATTTTAATCATTGAGGGCTTGATAACTACCCAGCATAGCACTGTTTACCATTATTACTGTAGTAATAAGATACAAATAAATACTTGGCTACTATTGGGCAAGGAAGGGCAAGTGATTTGAAAGTCAGCAAATTCACTGGTTTTTCTTAGTCCTTGGCCCAGGTGGCGCCATATCCGATCAAATAAAGGAAGAGAAATAAACATTTACATAGGGTGAACTATGTATTAGGCACAGTGCTAAGGGCTTTTCAAATGTTTCATGTGATCCTCACAACAAGCCTGGGAAGTAGATGCTGCTATTATCTCCATTTTGCAGTTGAGGAAACTGAGTCAAATAGCATTTAAGTGGCTTGCCCAGCATCACACAACTGGTAAAAACCCGAGGCCAAATTTGAACTCAGATCTTCCTGACTCCAGGCCCATTGAGACACCTAGCTGCCTCTAAATACACTATTGTATAAAAAGAATTTTGTAAGCCTTAAAGCTCTATATAAATTCTAGTCATCACCATCATCATCATCATCACCATCATCATCATATTTACTTCTGCTTCAGGTTTTTGAGAATATCCCAGAATTCAACTGTTTTCTTATTTAATAAAGACATGTTAGAGAACTGCCCAAGGTAGAGTTTGGTGAAGGGAATTGTCCAGGATCACACAGTTAGTAAGGGCCAGAGGCAACATTTGAAAATCGAGCAGGGGCATTCTGGTAAACATTCAAGGGTGCTCAAATGCTTTTCAGTTTAATCTTCCATATTAACACTTTCTCCAGCACTTTCTTAAGTCTAAACAACAACAACCCCCCTAAAAACCTCCAAAACCAGTTCAGATTTGTAGTGTTTGCAGGATCTGAGACATAAATGCTGACACTGAAAATTTAACAACAAACTCTCCTTGGCCGGTTTGAGCAGGTTCCAGCACACCCTGACTACAAACGCAGAACCTCCCTTGTATGCCTTGCCTCTTCTTGCTGCATTGGACATTGTGTGCGTAGTGAGGAGGCACCGTGGTAAAGCAGATTGAATGTTGCACCTGAAATGGGCTGGATTCTCACCTCAGACACTTGTTAGCTGTGTGATCAAGGATTAGTAATTTAACACCTCAGAGCCTCAGTTTCCTTATCTGTAAAACAGATAAACTCTCTCTTGAAACTCTCTCTTGCCCTGGCTACCATGATATTTTACTTCCTAGCCCTCCTCCTCCCTTTCTAGCCATCCCTTTTCTGTCTCCTTCAGTGAGTTCTCTTCTTTCTTCCACTCCCTGAAATTGGGCATTTCCAAGGCTTCTGTCCTTTGATCTCTTTGATCTTGTCAATTTTATTCCATCTCTCTCCCGTCTATTCCCTTCTCTTTACTCATACTATTCTCATTCAAGCCTTTATCACCTTTGCATTGGATATTGAGATAGCCTCCCAATTGGGCTCCAGGCTTCCGGATAATGCTCTCTCCAATCTATTTTCCACATGGCCACCAAAACAATCTTCCTAAAGCACAGTGTCCTTTCCCCTGCTCAATAATATTCAGTGGTTGTACATTCTCAACAGGATAAAAATACACATGCCTCTACTTGGTATTTAATGCTTTTTGTCGTCTTTCCCTAGCCTACCTTTCCATACCTATTTTATGCTGTTCCATATCATGCTATAGTGCAAGGAAAATGGCCCCCTCACTATTCCCATTATCATTATGTCTACCATTAAATGCCACCTTATTAATTTTAGCCCACTCTCCTGGCATGTCAGAATTTCTTTGGATCCTGGCTCTTCCATCCGGTGTTTGAATTGTTCCTGTTGCCCTCATCCCTGGGTTGAGTGAATCTTGAGTTACTCCAGCCTTCAATCTGCAAAATGCTCAGTCATTACTAAAAAACCAGGAGTTTCTGGAGCTCCCAGAGTCAACTACTCTTTAATATTGGCTAATGAACTTTGATCTAAGGGCTATAATCTACAGTTGATCAGCTAATGACCATGGTCCGCAAACTACTCCAGTAGATTTTGTCCAGAGTTGATGCCTCCACTCACCCCCAGGGGTTTATTGGTTACCAATCTTCATTAAAAGGGGCAGGCACAACAAAAAGATCCTTAAACCAAAAAACAACAGCCTTCCAACAATCAATCTTGAATTCAAATAAACATAAAACCTATTAATTTCCACTCAAATGCTATTTTGGATCAACACAAACATAATGATGACTAGCATTTATATAATGTTTATAGGTTTGTAAAGTACTTTACATAGATCCCATTTTGTCCTCCAAACAACGCTGGGAATGAGGTGCTACTATTATCACCATTTTCCAGATGAGCAAGCTGAAAACAAAGATTAAGTAACTCACCAGGGTCACAGAGCTAGTCAGTATCTAAGGTCAGACTTGAGACTCCTATCAAGTTAACACCAATCCATCCAACCTTCAATTCAGTTCACCAGATCCTTATTCAGTGCCTTCTCTGTGCAAGTCAGTGTCAGATTCCAGTTACCAGTGTCCATTAGAATAGAATTTAGACCAAGGAGAGATGCCTCGGGGCTTTGGTATAGGGATGTGACCAACAGAGATAACTTTTCTTCCAACACGGGCAGAATGTGTGGTTTAAGTGACACCTTGGGATATTGAGAAGGCATCTGTGACTCACCTCACCACCTCCTCCACTGATCACACTATACTTTTATTGCTCTTATTTAACCAGTTCCAAATATACCTGACTGTATGTACCAAGCCAGTATCTTTTCATCTTGCCCAAAGAACTATTTATTGGCAAAGATTATTAAATGCCTTGTTGGAAAAAAATGGGAGCCCTCACTTTTATGTGCTGTGAGAGGACACTGGTAAATGTTTAAACAACCTAGCTCTTTGAAAACTCTCAATGTATTTTAAATTTAATCTGCATTTTTTGCTTTGTTTTCTTAAGTTTGGGTAATCACCAAGACAATCAATCAAGCCCTGCTCTGTGGCCTTTTCTGATATCAGAGGTGTAAATATGCACACTGAAATTTAACAACCAGCTCCTGAGAGAGGACTTCTGGACACTCCTGATTGTGATTCATTCTTTCTTATATAGCTCCCTCCACCCCAATCTGGCCCTCCATAAACATTTGAATGAATGGATGGATTGGTATTGGATGCCCTTGTGTCATTCAAAAGCACCTGCTGGCTTCTTGCTGTCATATTGTTATCAACTTCTAAAGCTCTTCCATTGCACTGATATATCAGCAAAACGCAGACCCCTCCAGGGCAGAATCTGCTAGAAGGTGCATGTTTGAAGACCATCCTAGGGGATCTTTGTCTGGAAGTACCTAAAGGATGTTGTTCCAACAGCTTTAATTGTAACTGTGATTCTAGTTGTATAGAAAATTCCTTATGAGGAACCCTCCTCCACTAATACGCCAATACAATATGAAGTTTGTAGCCTTAGATCATGGGTTTTTAACCATTTGTGTGTGTGTGTATGTGTGTGTGTGTGTGTGTGTGACTCCTTTGGTGAAGCCAATATACTTCTCAATCAGCTAATTAATAAACATTTATTAAGTGCCCATTATGTTCCAGGCACCATGCTAAGTCCTAGGGATTCAGAAAGAGTCCAAAGACAACTCCTGCCCTCAAGGTGTTTGAGGATGGGAGAAACAACATGCAAATGAATATATACACAGCAAGCTATGTACTGGATAAACAGGAGATAATTAGCAGAGAGCAAGCACCGGAATTAAGAGGGCTTGGGGAAGGCTTCCTTGGGAAGGTGACATTCGGACTGGGATTTAAAGGAAAGGGACTATGAGCCAGGGAGGGGGAATCCAAAGACAAAAGAGAAATCATCTCTACCACCAAGGAGGTTATATTCTAGCTGGAGGAAACATCAAACACATACACATATTGACAACTTGCCTATAACTTGCAATGTTCAAGAGTGACCTGGAGCATGAAGAGGTTCTGTGAGTAGCCCACAGTTATGCAGTCAGAAGGTATGAAAGGCAGGATTTGCATCCAGGAGCTCCTGACTCAGAGGCTGACTTTTCTCCATCATGCCTCTCACATCTTAAATAATGGTGAATAAAATGGGCCTGTTGTTCTGCTACACTGGACAAGATAACTAGAAGTCAGGTTCTAGGGAGAGGACACTGAGGCTAGGGTAGGCTTGTAGTGGGGAGTCTGTTTACTGCAACAATCTTTGGAAACTGAAAATTTCATGCACTTCAAAGAGCAACTAGTTTCCTGATAGAGAAGGAATTCTAAAATTGAGGTCAGTGAACTTGTTTATTTCTTTTATAAAATATCTTGATGACTGTATGTAATGAGGGCTTTCCCCCACATGTTGCACAGGGCTATTATTCTGTGTCTTGAAGGAAGGCAGAATAGATATTTCTAGCCCCTTCTTACCCCACCCTTCTCCAAGGGATACTTTCCTTACCACCAGGAGGGGATGCAGGAAGATGGAGCCAAAAGTTTGGTTACTCCATTCTCCTCAGAGAGGGAAAAGACACTGGACTAGAATTATATCTAACTACTCTTTTTAATGTTATTAGTCTAAGGCATGTGTTTTTCAGGTTCGAGCTAAAGTTCTGACTTCTACTTGGGAAAGGGGGATCCCAAAGTTTAAATTTAAGGCTTGACCCTCTTCCTACCAAACAGCAGTTCCACAATGAACACACATAACAAGTAACAAGAAACCCATTTATCCAAGTTAAGAGCAAAACAGAAATCAGAGAAAAATATACGTTGGAAGATGTATACCAGACTAAGGCTTCTTAAACTTTTTCTACTGTGGACCCCTTTTCCCTTGTAGATGTTGCATGGCCTGAGAGCTTGTACAATGCAAAGTGCACATGATTTGTGTTCAGAATCAAGGCTGCAGTGAAGTTTCATGATGCAAAACTTCTTGGATTCATTACGTGCTTGATTTTTAATTAATTTTTGGTCATTGTATGTTCAGAAGCCTTTTACTGTTGCCAGATTTTTTGAGACCTCATATGGGGTGACAATGCAGAGTGAAGAAGTTCTTCCATTGGGAGTTTGGTAACTCAGCTTAACCAAGAGAGTTCTTGAACTCACCCAGAGGGAAATTCCCCCAAATACCTAGTTTAGCAGGCCAGGGATGGAAAAATGATGGTGACTTTCAGGCTCTCTTCTGTTGACTCTTGTATCCCAGAGTCTTGTTCTCCCTTCAGCAACCTGAAGTGGAGTTGGCATCATCAATGTTCTTGTACCTGAAGTGATTGCAAAGCCCCAAGAGAGAGAACTTTTCCTTTCTCCACTTTACAACTCTGCCTTGCACATTACACAGGTGTAGGACATTGATCTCCATAAATGAGAAGAGAGTATGTCATGCCAACGGGCTTTGGGACTCAAGTTACATATGTTTCATTGTAATTGGTTTCCATTACAATCCCATGTTTTTTATTTTATGCGTTAAAAAAGAACATTATTCTGAGAATGAGTCTATCAGCTTCACCAGGCTGCTGAAGGGCCCCATGACAGGAGGTAGGGTAAGAACCTTGTGATAGATGGGGGCTTCTTTGGTCACTGAGCAAAGCTGAAGACTCAGTCTTTTCCTCTGGAGGCAGCATGGATGACTGGGAAAGGACCTGCTAGAAGTCAGGATGTGTAGGTTCTAATCTCATCTCTACCTGTAGCTAGCTGGGCCAATATAGGTGTGGCAACTCTCTGAATCTTGGGTTCTCCTGTTAAGTAGGGAAAATCCTACCTACTTTATTGGATTTGTTTGTAAGATATGAGGTGAATGAAAAAGCATTTGTTGAATATCCAATATATTCCAGGCAGTCTGCTAAGCACTAGGGATAGACATATGAAAGTGGAGTAGTCTCTGCCATTACGGAGCCAACGTTATAATTGGAGACACAAGAGGTAAAGGGAAGAGGTGGCTGGGAAGAGACCTTTGGTCTGGGAAGTCACATTCAAGGCACAGAACATCATATCAAATATTGTGACCTTTCCAGTAATAATTATACCCAAAGCAAGAGGAATAAAGGATGGTGGTGGGGATTTAGCAAACATTTGCTTAATTAAATTAAGCTTGGGAGAAAGTTTTGGGTTTGAAACTTCTCTGAGTATATTTGATTCAGTAAGCATCTATCTGGAAGTTAATTGGGGCAGTGGATAGAGCCCTAGGTCTGGAGTCAGGAAGACCTGAGTTCAAACCTGGTCTCAGACATTTACTAGCTGTGTGATGCTGGGCAAGTTACTTAACCCTGTTGCCTCAGTTTCCTCTTCTGTCAAATGAGCCGGAGAAGTAAATGACAGATGGCTCCTGTATCTTTGCCAAGAAAACCCCAAAATGGGGTCACAAAGAATTAGACACAACTAAAACCATTGAACGACAACAAGACATCTGTTAAGTGACTGTTTTGTGCCAGGTACTGGCATTAGGGTGAGTGGCAGGGCAGATGGCTAGGGTGAAACACGGCCAGGCTGGGGCTAGCTAGACCCCAGAGTGGGAGCTCAGAACTGAATGGCTTAGCTCTTCCAAGGATGTGATATTGGCTGCAAAGCTTAAAAGTAGCTATGCAAATAATTGGTCACCAAATTACTGTTCTCTTTTTTCATCCACAGCCCCAACCCAAATCCCCAGGGACAAGAAAGAAAGCAGCCACAGTGCTTCCAGAGAGAGCAAGGCTTTATGATGGCATCCAGGCTTATGACTTCACACAGGTCCCAATATTATATACTCCTCTTCACAAAATGCTAGAAGACCAGCTGGAAGACTTTCACCCTCATCCCCAATGACATGTCAAAATAATTTTTATCCATTGTTTTCTTCAAAATTGTGCTTAAGAAGCCTTGGCCTGAAGCCTTTCCCTATTCTCACCGCTCCTCAGCTGATAGTCCTTCCCCCTCCAAATTTGCCTTTTCAGCATTTTGTTTCTTTGTGCACTTAACTCTCCCCATAAACTGTAAGCTCCTTAAGGGCAGGGATTGAGCCATTATTGTTTTTGTACTATCACATATCATCATCAACATCAGATGGCTCTGGAGGAGAAAGTGAGGCTGGTGTCCTTGCACAGCCCTCCCTCCCTCAAATACAAGTCATGTCATCATTTCCCTGATGTCACGGTCTTCCTCAAGAACAAAGGACAAACACAGCAGCGACAACAATCACACAGTGATGGGACAGCTTAGAGTCAGAAAGACTTTAGTTCAAATCTGTCCTCCGATTCTGAGCAAGGAACGTGACCTCTGTTTGCCTTAGTTCCCTCAGCTGTACAATGGAAATCACAGCACCTACTGTAACAGGCATGGTTGTTGTGAGATTCGAATGAAGTGCTTAGCACAGTACCCATGATATAGCAGACACTGTAAAAGTGCTTCTTCCTTCCCCCTACCCGTCCTGAACGGTGAAGGGTTGGTAAATGCTTGCTTGCTTGTTTTCCTTTACACACCCTACATTTTGGCCAAAATGGTTTATTTTCTGTTGTTGCCCATCCATAACGCTCCATCTCCAGGTCTTTGAGTAGACCTGCTATCTTGCTCACAATGCTTTCCCTTTTCCAATCAGCCAGTGTTTATCAAGTACTTAAGAGGTGCCAAGCTCTATGCTAAGTATTTGGGATACAAGTCAAGAAAGGCAATAAACATTTGGTAGGTGACTTCCATGTACCAGATCCTGTGCCAAGTGCTGGAGATAGAAAGAAAGGTGAAAAAAAAAACCCAAAGCAAAACAAGAAACAAATTAAAAACACCAATCCCCCTGAATTCCCAAGAAGCTCACAGTCTAATGGGGAGGCAATGGACAAATATCTATGTAAAAACAAGCTATACACAGGGTAAACTGGAGATAATGAATAGACACATTAAGGAAGATGAGGAGAGACTTCCTATAGAAGAAGGCAAAATTTTAGTGGGATTTGAGGGAACCCATAGAATCTAGGAGGCAGAGATGAGGAGAGTAAATATTCTGGGTGTGGGGAACAGCCAGAGAAAATGCCCAGAGTTGAGAGATGGAGTGTTGTGCTTAAGAAACATTAAGGAGGTTAGTGTTTATAAGAACAGAAGAGAGGCACAAACAAAGCATGGTGTGTGGTCCAATGGGTACGGGGTGTCTGACCTGATGACTAGGAAAGTCTTGGGGAGGATGTGATTTGCAGGGTTAGTGTCTGAGAAGGGGGTAGAGAAGAAAAAAGGAATGTGTTGAGTAGAGATTTCTGGCCTCTAGGATGACCTTTTGGAGGTCAAATGAAAAGATGTTTTAAATAAGGAATTAGCAAGTTAAGATGTACGAGAAGCAAGAGGAGAAGAGATGTGTCAGGGAAAATATGGAACTGGTTCAAGGGACTGGGTGTTGTCTATTCTGCCTCAGGCAGCAGTAACCACCTGGCTTCAGTCTAGTGGACTTTGGAAATGGAGCTGGAGTCCTGAATTCAGGATGAGAGGGTTGGTGGTGCCAAGGAACCAAATAAATGAGAATTCATCTCTCTTCAACCCTGGAGTCTGGAATTTCCTGTAATTAACATTCCATCTGAATTCTCTAATGACTCTGTCCTTCAGCAGGCTGAAACAAAATGGCAGGACAAATGAATGAGGGTCTAGGGTTGAGGGCATCTGTCTGGGGAACTGCTAACTTGGGTGACCTGGGAAACTAGCCTCAGTTTTTGCATCTATAAAGTGGCAACTGAATGGCATTTCATGCAGAAAGCATTTATTCAATGCTTATTACCTGAAAAACATAGGAGATACCCAGATAATAAGATAGGTTCCTGTCCTAAAGGAGATTATAATCAGCTAACAAGAATAAGAATTTTCAGAGTTAGAAAGACCATCAACTTATAATTATACCTATGATTTATAAGTATAACTTTACAACTTATAATTATAAGTTATAATTATAATAATAAAAGAGACCAGCTTATAATAATAGAATCAAAAGATGTCAGTCTGCAAGTATTTAGTAAGTATTTACTACATGCCCAGTATTGTGCTAAGTTCTGAGGATGCAAAGAAAGGCAAAAACCAGACCCTGCTCTCAAGGAGCTCACATTCTAATGGGGAAGAGGGAGAATAGCACATGAAATATTATGTAAAAGCAAGATATCTTTGGAGTAGATAGAAAGTAACCTCAGAGGGAGGACAATAACACTGAAAGGGACCAGGAAAAGCTTTTTCCAGTCACTCAGGCATTAAACATTTGTTAATTAACTATTATGTTCTAGGCACTATAGATACAAAGGAAGTAAAACTTATAATTAAAATAATGAAAGAAAACAACTTATAATCATAGAATTGAAAGAGTTCAGTCAACAAGCATTTAGTAAGAATAAACTACTTTCCAGGCTCTGTGTTGAGCACTAGGATACAAAGAGAGACAAAAACACAGTGCCTGACCTCAAGGAATTTATAGTATAAAGGGGAAGACAACGTGAAACATGCTACGGATGAGATAAATTGGTGGTAATCAACAGAGGAAAGGCACTAGCATTAAGAGGGATCAGGAAAGGCAGAATGTAAAATTTTATCTCAGACTTAAAGGAAGCCAGAGTAGCCAGGAGGTGGAAATGAAACCAATTCCTACATCTTACAAAGAAGGAAACTGAGGACCAGAAAGGTTAGGCTACCTGACTAATGCCAAACTGGAAGTAAATGTAGAAAAGCAGGATTTTTTTGGTCAAGTTCCTCCTTTTATAGATGAGGGAGCTTTATACAACTGATAGAGATTAATTTTTAATATGTGTTAGCCCCATGGTTCTCAACCTTCCTAATGCCACAACCCTTGAATACACAGTTCCTCATGTTGTGGTGACCTCCAACCATAAAATTATTTTTGTTGCTACTTCATAACTGCAATTTTGCTAGTGTTATGAATCATAATGTAAGTATCTGATATGCAGGATGTATTTGCATTGTTACAAATTGAATATAACCCACAGGTTGAGAACTGCTGTGTTAGCCATTATGATTGGACCTCTTTAATGGAGGGTGTTCCACTGACGGGTTGCCACTACAGTACAAAGAATTAATGAAGGAGAAGTGGTTTAAGGGATGTGATGAAAGAAAGGTACAACTGAGAAAGAGGATGGACTGGTCACTTGGTCAGAATGAGAGAAAAATGGTGGATAACCATGGTATTCTTTTGATATTCTATTGATGTCAAGAGAAAGTGACAAAGATCTCTGGCGTGTTATGAAGACCTTGGTAATGAACTAATGGAATGTTGTGGACAAGACTGACCGAAGATAAGTAGGTGTGGATGGGTTGAGATCTACTCTTTTGGACTAGGTGTCCACACCATGGCCATCTGAGCATTTGATTAAACTAATTATGTGTTCTCTATTACCTGTATCTGGACATGAGGAAAAGAAGTTGCAGAGGCAGATTTAGGGTCAATGTAAATGAAATCTATTACTATAAAGGGCTGTCCCACAATAGGATGGTCTGTGTTGTGAAGGGGTGGGGTCCTTGCTGCTCGATACTCTCCAAAAGATCAACCTACTTAACAGGTAGGTTGTATAAGGGATTCTCATGTAACATCCTATTACAATTTTTGAAGCCTACAAGCAATATAATGGTCCCTAAAGTCCGTGTGACTCCCTCCTCTGTAGTTTTGGGCATTTTATTTTAGGCATAAAGTTATAAGTACGATTATAATTATTGTGATCCCTGGTTAAAGAAATTCCCAAAATTTAGGCAGAGCTTTGAATCTCTGCTTTAATTTCCATTTCTATCTATCTCCAGTTAACCCCTAGCCTCTTTGTAGTTGGGGCAAGATTCAAGAGGCTGGAAATGATTGAGTAAGAAGGTAGCAGATTCTATTATACTATAGTATCTTTGAGTAGACAAGGACTGGGAAGAGAGGTGAGGGGGAAAGCAGATATTTGTCTTGGGACTCCCTCAGTTTTTGACTAGATGGGTGCAATGGCCCAGGTCTTCTACTCTGAGGTCCCTTTAGGGCTTATGGACATCCTTCTTTCTCCGCCATAGCTTAGTCTTTTCTCTTTTTCTTTTTCTTTGTTTTTTTTTTAATGTTGCCTCCAGGATGTTGGTTCTTTCCTGCTCAGTCCTCTCTACTTCCAAACCTTTGGCATC
Organism: Pseudocheirus occidentalis; assembly: GCA_028646575.1. NCBI lineage: Eukaryota > Metazoa > Chordata > Mammalia > Diprotodontia > Pseudocheiridae > Pseudocheirus > Pseudocheirus occidentalis. Next base: position 32,823,947 of record CM053593.1, on the reverse strand, counting down.
TCTATCTGTCCTGAAGTTGCTGCTACTTTTTACACAAATTCCTTAGGATGTGGCCAAGTATTTTGTGAATGGCTTTGATTCGAGGAGGTATACAGGCCCTGTTCAGCCTTGATTTTTATTGCTGCCTCAGCCAGGAAATACTCTTACAAAAGAAAGGTAATTACTTTTAAGTGGGATGAGATAATCAGTGGAGACACACCATTATACTTATTTAGGGATGGTTTGGACTAGAAGACCTTTGAGGTTTCTTCCAACTCTGAGCTTCTGTCACTTTATAGGATCAATACTTTGCTTCCTGATTTCATCAGAAAACAATAATAACTAACATTTATATGACACTTTGAGGCTTGCAAAGTCATTATCTCATTTCACCTTCACAATAGTTCTGTGAAGGAAATATTACAGACATCATTGTTTCTATTTTGAAGATGAGAAACTGAGGCTCAGAGAGGTTAAGATAACACTCCAGTGGATCTCCAATCTCACTAACGTGGGCATACCCTACAATACTGCAGATCACTGCCCATCCAGGACTAACCTTTTGTCTTCCATAGAGGTGTCCATGGTCACAAAGAGATAAGATATAAACCCAGTTCTCTCCTGATTTCAAATCCAGCATTCTTTCCATTAATTTGGATGTTCCCTCCAACGATGCAAATAGCAATCCATTTACATGCCCATTCTGTTACTTTTATCCACGTCAGATCAAGTCAATTAGGGTTTATCATGCATTTTCTGTGTGCTAGGTACTGTGCTAAGCACATGTGAAACCAAAAAAAGGAAAGCCAACAAAGTTCACCATGGTGGTCCACCCAATGTTCTAGAGACCTTCCTTGACTTCTCCTAGGAATTAATGGTATCAGTAGAACCTTCTGGATCCCCCAATTGATGCTACTGGGTTAAAAGGCATTATTCCAAATGCTAGGGCCCTCAAATGAAATAACAACAGTAACAATGATGATAATGATACTCACTGCCCCTACTCTAACACGGTCCTCTACATGTCTTGGTAAGTGGAAGGGAGCCTGCAATTTCATTAATCTCAGCTTCCCTTCCTGGGTTCATTGTATACGAAATGTTTTTACAGATTAGATGGGGGGATGTGAAATAGCAATCTTCCATCTATGTTGAAAGGTCTAGTATGAAATTACTTAGAGCTGGGGCCCTTTTCCAAATGACTGCATGTCTAGGATCTAAATTATTCATTTAAGAAATTAATCAGCTTAGATTTTTAAAGTTAATGTGGGGTGAGTATTTTTTTCCTTGACTCTTATGGATCATTTGAGGGAATTAGCTTTTACATTAAAAAGATAAAACAGGGGTTGCATGCATTTGCAAAAATTGAAAAACATATAAAGCCTTCTGATGTGTTATCTCCTGAGCTATATAGAAAAGGGAGCAGGGATGAATCTTAGGGCCTAAAGTGGTTGAGGGAAGGGTCTGGGTGTCTATGATTCTCTTTGTATGTACCTAAGGGTGCCCAGAAAAGTGCTCCACTATTGTTCCTTTGGTAAAGAAGCTGGGGGGAGCTGGGCTAGAAATCTGGAGAACCTCCTAAGTTCCTGCCAACTCCTGGTCTCCAAGGTTTTTTGACTTTTTCAGGAGTGGCCTTAGGAAGCAAGAGAGTGAAACAGGCTGACTTGCCCTTTGCTCTTCCCAACTCAGGGATCCCATTTCCCTAAGCTTTGCCCCCTGATCAAGTTCTGTGTGTGTTCTGAGGTTCTGTGCTGTTCCCAATGCCTCCATTACCCACACAAACACACTGAAATGCGCCCCATTCTCTATCTCTTCCCCTCAATGCTCAAGGCATCAAACCATGAACCTGATAAAGTCATCTGTGCTAATGGGAAAGGGCCAACGATTGCTGGATGTAACTTGCCTTTCATTGAAGACAAGGTCCTGCCTCTGTGATCTAATCCATGAGTATAATTCAAGTCATGCTTAGCTGGTGGAGGAGATATTGCATAGGTTTTAAAGTTGTTTATTTTGTTGATTATATTTTTTTGTGTTTGTATACATACATACATATATATACATGTATCTATTTGAAGATTAGGGTGATACACACATATACATATATGTATGCCCACATACAGACAAACACACACATATACATACATACTTGTGTACACACATACACACATATACATGGAAATTAGGGTGATACATACATATATACACAAAAACACATGCATACATATACACACACACACATATCCCCCTCTGCCACACTTTACCAAAATACCTTGTAACAAAGTTAACCTTGAAAAAGTTAACAATCCTTTAAGAGCCTACTTGTCCCAGGCACTGAATTAAGAAAAGAAAGAATTTTTTAAAAAATGTTCCAACAAAATCAGCGAAGACATCAACTATGCCTGACAGTGTTTGTAGTGTTCCATCTGCATAGCCCCCCACCTCTGCAGATGGGGGGGAGATGTCATAATGTCATATTTGTCCACGTTGGATCAGAAGGACTGAATAGGAAGTCAAGAGAAGAGCTGAGATGAGACAAAGAGCCAAATGCAAACTGGGGTTGAAAAACTAGAATGACTCAGGTCTCACACCTTGGGATGATCAAAAAGTGGGGAAAGTCTGCATGTTTGCTTTCCTTGGCAAGGCTTCCTTTCAACAGCCTGGCTAGGTGTCCACAACCTCTCTTCTTTCTCCTTAAAGCAGTGGTCTGACAGAAGCTGGGACCTGACTATGGCTCCATCTGATCTTTCCAAAGTGGATGGGCATCTACCCTTTTCCTGTGTTTATCCAACAGCCTGGCATGGTGAATGGAGAGCTGACCTCAGAGTCTGGAAGATCTGGGTTCACACTGACTCCATGACCCTGGGCAAACTGCTTAACTCCTCAGTGCCCAGGCAGTGCACTAGGAAAACAAATGGCAGAGCAGGTGCTGATCAGCATTGGTAGATGGTATTTCCTCCCCAGGAGTTCCCTTCACTAATGAAATCACCAATAAAAAAATAAATATTATATTCCTACCAAGACTTTAATGGCTTAAAAAACAAGCTTTAGTGCCTCCATCACTCATGTGAATTCAAGCAATTCAACAAGTATTTCTTAACAATATACACTGTGCTAGGCACTGGGGGTACAGAGCTAAAAATGGAATGTTCCTCGCCCTTGGGGAGCTTACATTCTATTAAGAAGACAATGGGTACGCAGACAAATGAATGCAAAAAAACATGCAAAGTGATTTGGGATGGGTGACAGCAGTGGGGGAAAGGCCTCTTGGAGTAGGTAGCTCCTGAGCTGAGCCTCAAAGGAAGCTAATTGTTCCAAGAAGCCCAGGAAGGGAAGGAGAGCATTCTAAGTAAGCATGCCAACCAAGGATGTGTTTCCTAGTTCTTTCTCCTCATAGACATTAAAGACACCACCTACATACACACACACACACACACACACACACACACACACACGAAGGTTGCTGAAGTAGTGGATGGAACACTAGGTTTAGAGTCAGGAAGATTTTGGTTTAAATTTTACCCCTCTTCTCTCTTTCCCCTCCCCCCATGCTTATTAGCTGTGTGACCCTGGGTGAGTATTTTAAATTTTCTGTACCTGTAAAATTGGGAAGTTAGACTCAGTGGCTGCTGTTCAAGCCCTAGTTCCTCCTATCCTAAGCTAGGGTATAACTCTTAACATTTCCCATGATGCCAATCCCTGGAGGGCAGCCTGCTAGTTGGCATGATTCTTTTTGCTTGTAGGAGTCTGGGCACACAGGGATGGGTATCAGCTCTGACACCAGGGTCAGAAAGATTGAGCAAGTCTATGAACAGAGAAAGTGATTGGATTGAACTCTGTCCCACTTGTCAGCTCACACAAAACCCATAGCAGGTGCCATGACTATGGGCCTCAGCTGTTGTTCAGTTTGCCAGGAGAGCAGAAGAGATTAGTAAAGCATATGCACGCTTTCAGCCCAGCTCACCCCTGGCAAAGCAGAGAATTCCATCAACTACAAGGCAGAACAGAGTGTCTCAAACCTGGAAAGGATCTGAACTGCATTCAAACCTCTCATTTGATATATGAGAAAACTATGGGCAACCACATCAAATCAAACTTGAATTCAAAATTCAGACTCCTATATCTTCTCCGTTCTCCCTCTTCCCAACCCACTATTCTCCACCCTCTCCTTCACCCACCCACTCCTTTCTGAATTATCTACGTAACTTCTTAAATTCTCCCCTTCACAAATAGAGGCAAGAAAATGGAATTCTACAAGAGCAATCTTTGTGGGAAAAAGGCATTGCATGTTTAGATCTGGAAGGGCCCTTAGAGACCATCTGGTCCCACCCCTCATTTAACATGTGACAAAGCTGAGATCCAAAAGAGGTTAAGTGATTTAGATCTCAGAACCTGAATAAGAATCGAACAGGAGCTCCAACTCCAGTCTCTTTTCATTGTGCCCTGCAGCCTCAAAATACCTCAAGAAAGATGGCGGTCTTGACCAAGAAGAGTGCCTTTTTTGGGGTGTATATCTCTTCAAATTAGGAGGATGTATACATCAAGCTTTCATTTTCATTTATGCAACTGTTTCTTGGTGATTTTCTCTCCTCTTGACATCTTTCAATCTGAATTTAAATTTCAATATGACATGAGTATGGACAGCAGATGATTTGCCCTGAATGATGGATTCACCACAGCACTCTCTGTTCCTAGTGGCATAGCTCTCTCCTGGGCATCTGATGTAGCTGAACAACAAGTAGGAATCAGAAAACAGGAGACAGTCTCTTTGATTCAGACTGGCCCTATTAGTCTTTTTTTAAGGTGAGGGTAGTTTTCTAAGGAAGGGCCATACTCATCCTGAAGATTCCCCTGGAGCTTATTATAAACCCATGATCCTCTGGAAAAAGATCTGGAGGCTTTGGTCGACTGCAAATTCGACATGAGTCAACAAGAGATGCTTCATTTTGACTAGAGCTATGAGTTCATTGGTAATCTCATCAGCTCACATCAGTTCAATGATCGTTTCTGCAGACAATTCTTATGTCTATTCATTCAGCTCTAGTCTCTTTTTTGAGTTTTAGTTATACGTAACAAATGCCTACTAGACATTTTGAACTAGATGTGATCTCAAACTCAATGTGTCCAAAAGAGAAATCATTCTCTTTCCTCTCAAACTCACTCTTTTTCTAACATGTCGGGTGGGACTGGTCCACATGTCAGATTCTGATACTGGAAGATCTGGACAGAACTGATGTGATTCAGTTGGGTCACATGTTGTCTTTTGTCCTCTTCCACAGCCCACTTCCTAAGGTTCATTCAAATGATTGCATAGCCATAGGTTTTCTAGCTCCCTAATATATCAACAATACTGGCCCACCGGAAGCTTACATTATAATGTGGGAAGGTAGCCTATAAAGGGAAGCTGGAAAGCAAGGGGGATAGTACATATTAGATGCGATGAATAGGGACATCTAAGGGTTTAGGTCTGAAACTGAGGAAGAGAAGGCCAAAAGCTGGCCTATCAAAAAACTGGAATGGCATCCTCTCTTTAAGGGGGGAAGAGAGAAGGATGATGACCAGGTGGAGTGCACATGGCATTGCTGAAAATTTCAAGGAAATATCAGATAGCTGATTTATAGAACCTCAGATTTAGAGCTTAGAGGGACAATGGAAGCCATTGAAGTACAGTTTTCTCATTTTACACATGAGGAAACTGAGGCACATAGAAATTAAATGACTTGCCTGGAATTACACAATTAGTTAAATGTCTGAGGAAGAATTTCAACCACAGTCTTCTTGATTCCAAATCCAGAATCTTTTATCCACTACACTGTGGTCACCATCACTAGAAAGCTTCAAGGAAAGTCAAGATGATCACTTGGGAATACCATACAGAACATTCTTATTCATGTTGCGTCATCCTACATGGCTTTTGTGATAATTTTTGAACTCTGAGATTCTATGCTTCTGAGAATTCCTCTGTGTTAATCTATAGAGCCTCTGAAGGATGATATTTAACAAGTTCCAAAACATCTTTCATATCAGACATATTTAATATCTATCACTCATGAGCACAAGGAGAAAGGCCATTGTATTCTGGACTGGCAGAAATTGTGTCTAAAGAAAGTCTAAGCATCTGAAATGGAAAATCAGTAAGAAGAAGGAGAAAGGACAGGTGTTCAAATAATCTACTCGGAGAAACAAAATCTCTCATGACTTTGGTCTCCAAATTTTGAATGAATGTGAACCCCTCTTGGGTTCAGTCATTTCCTAGGAAACTGAACCTTTTAACATTACTGTCCTATTAGAGATAATTTCCTTCTCATAGGAGTCTCCTAACAACATTTGGGATGAAAATAAAAATAGTCCAAGGGTAGAGAGTAGGATAAATAGTAAAGTAATATAATATCGAAGGGAAGCTAGTTCTGGGAGAATAATTTGGAAAATAATCTCTGCCTATGCCCAGGGGGTAGGGAGGGAGGTTGAGGGGTGAGCTTCAGTTGGAGGCTGGGAGGGAATTGGAGACAGGAACAAGGAGGACAAAAGTGAACAGCTGACTTAGCACTTCAGAGTCCAAGGAGAGAGAGCTAGAATGTTGGCAAGAGAAAGAAAAATAAAAGGAGCTCTGGGGGGTTTCTTCCATTTTAGTAACCAAAAAGAAGAGCAGAAAGAAAGAGCAGACAGATTTCTCTTTACAGAAAAGAGGTAAAGACAGACTGAGAGATGGGAATTGTCTGATAGGTCAGTGCAGGAACTAGGGATAGGCAAAGTAGGCAGCAGCCTGGGGTACAATATGTAGAGGGGCACCAGGAAAATTTTTATATTTATTAGATGGGACTGAGTTGGACCTGTGGTTTCATTAATATAAGGGATTCCCAGTGAGGAAATCTGTCTATCGATTCAACTGAGCATCTTTTCAGCATTTTATAGTGTCAGATTTCCATTGAATGTAGACTTTCTTGACTCTGGACCCAATTCTCTTTCCACATTGCCTTGCTGCCCTTCTCTTGCTTTTGATAGCAACACATATGTATAAGGCTAGAAAATGTCGTTCTCCATGATATTAAATATTTGCTTGTGATAAGTGGAAGTGCAAGAGTTTAAATGTAGACAGAGAATCTTTGGTGGACAGTATCTCTTACCCAGGATGCAAGAGTGCCTCATCCTGCTTTGGCAGGAGCAATCTCATTAGTAATTGGGAGAGTCCACTAGTAGCTTTTAAAGGAATGATGCATCTTTTCTCTTTTCTCAACCTTATCTTTGTAATGGCAATGAAGGGTTAATCCACAAAATTGTCATTATATGGAAAGTTTATATATCATAACACACTTTTCAGATCCCTTCCCTGCACTCTTAGGCACAATATCCTATGAAACTGTAGCTAAACCCTAAAGGTATTTAAATCCAGGAAAATGTGAGACTGTGATATGTACAATCTTATTTTAGGATAATTTAAGGGAAATGAAGTCTCTGAGTTAAAGGAACTCTGAGAAAAATCCTCGTGAAGACTTGACTCTGTAGTCCATCCTCACTCTTTCCTCAAGTAAATCTCTCCTTGTGCAGGAAGCATGGTTATCTTTCAGATTCCTAAAGGTGCATCTAAAATTTATTGTTCTTTATTACTGAATACCACCTAGGGAACGAATTGATAAGATAAGGTAAAGTGAAACAAAGGGTGCTAGATGAGAACTCAGAAGACCCTGAGTTCAAGTCCCAGCCCCACTACTTACTAGCCATTTGTGAAGCTGGATCAGTACCAACCTCCCTGGAGCTCAGTTTTCCCATCTGTAAAATGGAGGGGCTGAGCCAAACGTCCTTCAAATTCTAACATTCAATAATTAAATTCCCATAGGTCCTTCTAGAGTGCTTAAGAAATTGGCATACACAGATCAAGAGAAGGAAGTGAGCAATGCGGATGAAAAGAAGGGTAAAAGAAAGAAGGAGAGAGAGAAAAGTTAATTGGAGACTGAAACAGGATTCAAACTCAACTCTTCTGGATTCCAAGCCCGACACCCTGTCACCACCCCACCTCTCTGCCTTTAAGTATATTAAAGCGACGGGGCAGCTGGGTGGCGAAGTGGCCCGAGTACCAGGCCTAGAGTCAGGAAGACCTGAGGGTGAAATCCAGCCTCAGACACTGACCCTGGGCAAGTCAATTAACCCCATTTGCCTCAGTTTCCTCACTTATAAAATGAACTGGAAAAGAAAATGGCAAACCACTCTTGGTCAGCAAACCCCAAATAGACTCTGGAAGAATTGGATGCGATTCAAATGATCAAACAATCACAAATTAATAGTAAATGTGGGGTCATGCCAGTCTGGAGCGGTTTTATTCTCTTTTTCTTTTCTTTTTTTAAAAAATTAATTATTTTATTTATTTTCTTGTTTACATCATTCATTTCCTGAGCTACAAATTTTCTCCCCTTCTTTCCCTTACCCCCAACCCCAAAACAGAGATCCCACTGCATAGCCCCTCCCCATTCTGCTCCCTCCTATGTCCTCTCCCATCGACCCTCTGACTTTCTGGTAGGGTAGGATGGGTCTTCCTACACCAGTACCTGTATATCTTAATTCCCAATTGCATGTAGTTAATAATAATAATAATTATATATATATATATTAACATTTGATTGTAGAGCTTTAAATTCTAGATTCTTTTGGTTCCTCCCTTGTCACCCACCCCCACTGGAAGGACAAGCAATTCAATACAGGCTGTACATGTGCAATTATGCAGGACATCTCCACAGTGGACATATTGTGAGAGGCTGATTATATGTCCCTCCTTCCTATCCTGCCCCCCCTTGTTCTATTCCCTACCCTGTCCCCATCTTTTTACTGAAGTGTGTGCTTCCAGCAACCCCCTCCAACCTTGCCCTCCCCTCCATCATCCCACCTCTCATCCCTGTCCCCCCTACTCTCCTGTGTGGCATGATACCCAATTTAGAGTTTATATCGTTCCTTCCCTAAGCCAAATTCTTTATGGGATGAGTGTGTCTGCAAATCGGCCCAAACACAACCGGTTTATTCAAGTGTTTGTTTTTGGGAGTGGAGTTGCTGTGTTGTTAAGAGGCACATGGCCAGCACTTGATGAGACTGAAAAGAGAAGTTGCACATCTGTTTGGGGATTGTGGCAGGCCACAAACTCCCAGTGACCCAGAGCCACTGGTGCTGTCCCAGAACCCAGCAATGGACACATGGTTTCTCTCCAACATCAAAGCTGAACACATATAGGCTGCAAAGGTTCTGTTTAGCCAGAGAAAGAAAGGATATGGCAGAGTAGGGTGGATAGCTAGAGCTCAGATCTCATCTACCTTCCCAGAGGAGTGAGCCAGGGGCTGAGGGGCAAATTTCATAAGAAGGCTTTGTTGTTTATTGGTGGTCAGTGGGGTAGCCTTGGCTTCTCAACAGAAATGGCTGAGAGGAGATGCAGCTAGGTGGTGCAGTGAGTAGAGGACTGAGCCTAGAGTCCGGAGAACCTGAGTTCAAATATGACTTCAGACACTTAACATTTACTAGCTGTGTGACCTTGGGAAAGTCACTTAACTCCCAATTCCCCTGCCTTCCCCCCTCCAAAAAGACAAAGAAAAAAGAAAAAAAGAAAGAAATGCCTTGGAGGAAGCTATGATCCCAGTCATTCCCTATTGAGACTTATTACAGAATGGGCTTCTGTTAATGGGTCAAAGTAAGACATGTGTGGTGATACTGGAGGAGAGATTATGCAATCAGAATTAAAGCATATACCACTGGAAATTCAATTTAGTTCAATTCCACAAGCATTTTTTGAGTGCCTTCTATGTGCCAGGTATTGGAGTATTCACAATGTTGAAAAGGAAACAGTCTCTGCTCTCATGCAACTTGAAACTTGAGGCAGGGAGACCAGTTAGAAAGTTATTACCATAGTCCAAGCAACAATTCTACAGGAAACAATAAACAAGTGTGTTAGGAAGAGTTCCCTTCCTTTCCGTTTCTCTTCTCTTTCCTCTCTCCCTCCTCCTCCCTCCCTCCTTCTTTTCCTTCTTTCCTTCCTTTCTTCCTTCCTTCCTTCCTCTGTCCCTCCTTCCTTCCTTCCTTCCTTCCTTCCTTCCTTCCTTCCTTCCTTCCTTCCTTCCTTCCTTCCTTC
>CM053593.1:32797485-32813372 GCA_028646575.1 Pseudocheirus occidentalis | reverse complement strand
TCTCTTCTTTTCCTTTTCTTTCTTCGGACATTATCAGTGATCTCACTGATGTGAGGAAGCCCCTTGTGAGGGCCTCTGTTAGCAGTACAGATCAGCATTTTTTTCCTTTAGAGTCTTTGAGAGCTGACTAGGGGGGTAGTGAGAGGTTAAATGATCTCCCCAGGGACACAGGGCCAGTACTCGGCAGGAGTGGCCCTTGAACCCAGCTCTAACTAGCTCCTAGGCCAGCTCTTTCTCCACTAATAAGGCAAAACTGGAAAGATTGAATGCATTGCTGTGGGAACTCCCTCCTCCAGCTCAGCAGACACAGCCCTTCTGTACTTTGGGGTCTTAGTCACTTGTGATGCAGAGAAATGAGGCGACCTGCTTACGGTCTTAGAGCTGGTCAGAATCCGAGGTACCATCGCACCCCATGTCTCCCTGGTGCACGGCTTGGCCCTTTATTTACTCCACTACACAGGGAGTACCTTGATGGAAGCCTGCAGCCGGCCCATTTTGTCTCTCCTAATCAGGAAGAGGCAATTAGGATGAAATGAGTCTGAAAAGCTTGTGACAGCTGTGGCATTTAATTGGCCCCCAGCTGCTGTGTAGTCTCAATGGTCTGGGTTAGGTCTTCTCAGTCCCTGAGGCCATTTTTACCTGGAGATGAAAAGAAGCCCGAGTTCTAATTGGCCTGACCTGGAGATGGTAGAGTGAGGCCCACATGGGTGACCCCAAAACGCCGTTCGGAGGCTAGTGGAGAAAGAGGTCGTACAGGCAGACATTTAACAATGGGCTGGTGTGGGTGGGGAGGGCAGAGAAATTCCTGCACAAAATTCTTTTAAGTTTAAAGTGCATTATGAATATTTTCTCCCCCTCTTTCTTAAGTCAACAATAAGTCAAGGCTTGATTTGTAGCATTTGTTTATCTCAGGTGTAAATGTTCAGACTGAAAATTTAACAATCAGCCCTCCCCAGCTTGTAGGAGCTCTCTGTAGCGCATCCCTAGCACACATTTTGATGAACCTCTCTGAGCCTCTGTTTCTTCATCTGTAGAATAAGACGCTGCTAGTCCCCACTTAATGACAGATAGGTTGTGCCATAGTGTGTAGAACCTCCTGCCTAGAGTCAGAGACTCATCTTCCAGAGTTTAAAACCTGACCTCAGACGTTTGCTAGCCATGCGACCCTGGATAAGTCACTTATCTCTGTTTGCCTCAGTTTCTTCATCTGTAAAATGAGCTGGAGAAGGAAATGGCAAACCAAGCCAGTATCTCTGCCAAGAAAACCCCAAATGGGGTCACAAAGAGTCAGATATTACCCGAAAATGACTTAATAGCAAAGTCCCCAGTTACATCACAAAGTTGGTGTGTGACTCCAATAAACTAATATGAAGTTCTTTATAACCTTTAATGAACTATAAACAATATGAGTCATTACATGATCTATCCTACTTCTTACCAGGATCAAACATATACAATATCTAAGGCAAGAACTGAATTCAAATCCAACCCTTTCTATTCTGCCACATGCTATTAAATTTAAAAAAAGCCATTTAGAAAAGTTTCCATGTGGCTGGGGGAAAGAGAAGGCTTCCTGGAAATGGAACTATTTGAGTTGGGCTTTGAAGGACGGGTAAAGGAGAGCTGTTGGTAGCAGACAAATCAGAAAGAGAACAGCATGGGCAAAAGCCCTGCTGCTGGAAATTGAAGAGCATCTTGAGGGAAAAATGAGTCGTTCACTTTGGTCATAGGATAGTTTTTAAAAAAGCAGTGAAAGTGAAGGAAGACTAGTTAGGCCAGGCCTATATTCCACAAGCAGTGGGGGTCCATTAGGGAAAGCTTTTGAAAAGGAAAGAACCAGCTTTTGACCTTTCCTTTAGACCAGCGGTTCTCAACCTGTGGGTCATGACCCCTTTGGGGATTAAACGACCCTTTCACAGGGGTCACCTAAGACCACTGGAAAACCACTCCTCTATCTGTCTCCAGGTGGGTCTGCTCACATGCAGATATGCCCACATATGAGTATTAAAGAGTCATGACGTTAGGAAGGTCGAGAACCACTGCTTTAGATAATAACCCTGGACTTAAGATGCAGAATGAGATATAGAATTTTTGGACATGGACAATGTGGGAATTTGTATTTCTTGACTATGAATATTTGCTACAAGTTGTTTTTTTTTTAGGGGCAGAGAGGAGGTGGAAAGAAAAGAAATTATTTTTGTCAATTGAAAAGACAATCTTTTTTTTTTTTTTAAGAAAGAGCACAATACTGGGTGGGGTCCTGAAGCTGGGGGTTGGCATGAGTACAGAGTGTCCATGGATTCCTACACTCACCAGGGCCCTGGTGGGACCCTTCATGGGGGACAGCTGTGTTAAGCTTTAACTCAGTCTTGGACTGATTGCTCCACTAGGTTCCAATCTGGTGCCAGGCTCCTGAGTAGGGCTGTATTCATGGGCAGAGTGACTGGGACAGACAATAAACCAGATGTCTACTTTGTGCTGCCAGTAGAGGAGGGTGGGCTGTGTATCAGCCTCCCAGGGTCTGGCGCATCTGTTTGCTTCTAGGCCTCAGAAATGGTGGCAGTTGCCTCTAAGTCCCAAACCAGAAGTCTTCCATATGATTTCAGTGTTGGGATGACCTTTCTTGCAGGCAATGAAGGGTTAGGGCCATCAGTAACTGGCCCTGCATTCTCCCAGACCAGTCTTCATCTGGTGCAACTGGTTGTACCTGGCTTCTGACACCCTAGGTTTGCACTGACAGAAGACTCATTTTGTGTGGCCATGGATCCATGACCTTATTCATGTAATTTCCCCCTCCTCAACTGTTGATCTCCTCAGCATTTAGAATGAGCCCTGGTGACAGAGCTGACCTAGCTATTGATTGGAGGATGATACCTCACCTCTCTATAACCAGCCAGGCCCCACAGAACCCCAGGAGCTCACTGTCACCCCAATCCCTACATATATACCCCTATTCTCCTCACCATCCCTTTTCACTCTGACTGAGGGAACTGATAATCAAACACACATCACTGATACTGAAAGGGGCATAACAACCTAGAACCTTCTTGGTGTGCCCATTCTGAATTCTGCCTTCTCCAGCCACCGCTCCCATCCACATTTGAGTGTCAGCCCCATTTCTCCGGAGTTCCTACAATACCCTACTTACTAGTCCATTTTCTCCGCTGGAATCCCTGCCCTTTTATTAGCTCCGTAATACAATGAAAATTACATTGCATATATTTTGAATTAATTTTTCTGTTTCATTGCTTTTTGACTTTGCATCCTTGGCATATAGGAGAAACTCAATAAATGCTTGTTGCATTGAAGTATAATTCTTGTCCCTGTCCTTCTGTAATGTTAGTGGGATTTAAGATCTTTCCAACCCTTAATAGGCCTCATGTGCAGCCCATTAAAGGAAGCTTGGTTAGGGGAGGCTTTCTTGTAGGAAGGCTTTTGCACCTTTTGCTAATTTCTAATTAGGCACTGAGTCAGGAGGGTTGTGATGCTTTCTGGCTCTGAGAAGTGTGTATATATATATATACATATATATATATATATATGTGTGTGTGTGTGTGTGTGTGTGTGTGTGCGTGTGTGTACACACACATATATAAACACACATATGTATAAATACACACACACATATATGTAAAGGCTTTCTTGATCCAAGCACATATGTAAAGTGTGTAGTTGATTCAGGCAGTCAGAGCCCTATCTGTTGGTCTTTATTTCTCTACTTAGGTTTTCTCTGTATTTTCTCTGAAGTTCAGGATGCTGACTTTTCCCCTGAACTAGTGAATATAATTTAAAAAGATTGTTGACCCCTTATACAGCTGTCTTTCCTAGTAAAGCAGATCTAAGAACTTGTGCTAGCGGCCATCCTGGGTATGCCACTGTGATAGTGATCTCTTCCCATAGTGATTTCATCCAGCAAGCTGGTGGCAAGGTCTGGGTCTTAATATTGAGTGGCCAACAGTGTCCATCTTTGTTCCTCTGTAGAATTTGATGACCATCTTTTCTGATCATACATTTCTTGTCTGATATTTTTATATCACTTCCTGAGGATTTTATTATCGGCGATTGCAGTCCTCTTATTCCCACCATGAATCTTTAACCTTTGTCCTTTGGATTACAGGTAATTTGGATTCTTTGAGACTGTATGTTTGACAATTTAACAAATACATTTTGGAAGTACCTACTTTGTGCAAAGTACTATGGTAGGCACAGGGCATATAAAATAGAAGTCCGCGACCTCAAGGGGCTTACATTCTACCTTCACATATAGAAAGTGTATATATGACTATATATACAAAATGAGTAAATACTAAGTCTTACAATGTTATTTTCAGAGAAAGAGAAAACAAATAAGTGGATGCGGAGGGGGATGAAGAATGCTAAGCACTGTGCTAGATGCTGAAGATACAAAGACAAAAATGAAGGCGTTACTGCTTACGTTCCATTTGGAGAAAGCACAATGAGCTCACAGATACGTGCATGTACGTGTGCACGTGCACACACACGCACACCATACAAAACGTGGGCAAAGTAATTTCTGGGGTGGAGGGTCCTAGCAATGGGAGGGATTCAGGACAGGCTTGCTGAAGGAGGTGAGCTTTCAGGAAAGCTGGGGATTCTAGGAAACAAATACGGGGAGGAATTGCGATGGTTCTCCATCATAATTTCTTAAGTTCTTCCATTTCTTGTTGTTCATAATGTAGCGTATAACCCACCATGCAGCTCTCCATTGCCCTTTGGTTGTTTTAAGACCCTCGGCTCTATGACATTCAAATGATGTCATCTCCATTATCACTTATCCACAGCAGTGTTAACAATAATAATGGCTGATGTTTATACATCGCTTACTATGTGCTATGCACAGAGCTAAGCGTTTTACATTTATTACCTCAGTTGATCCTCATAACAGTTCTGGAAGAGAGGTACTATTATTGTCATTTTACAGATGAGGAAACTGAGGCAAACAGGAGTTAAATGATTTGTTCCGGGGCAAACAGCTAGGAAGTGTCTGAGGCCAGATTTGAACTTGGTCTTCCTGAGTTTATACCCAAGAGCTTTGTTTGCTCTGTGACCAGCTACCCCAAAGCAACACAACTATTTGGAGATGGGAGGTATGAGGACCTGCCTTTAGAATAGTGCAAAGGCACGGGATGGAGGGTTGTGTATGAGGAACAACTAGCAGACCAGTCTTGCTGGTATGGTAATGAATCATGTTCCTAGGCAGTTGGCATGACAAGAATCCCACTCTGATGGCTCATCATGGTGTCCTGGAAGTCTTAGCTTTTTAAGAAATCTGTCAGCAGAGCTCAGGATGCAACAGATTGTACCCACCTGGAAAGGACAATCCCAGCAAAGACTTTGGCTCACCCGAGTGAAGTACTGCTTATTGCTTACAGATTGGTCATTGGATTCTTTGGCCACAGTAACACGCAAGCCAGAGGCCTGATCACCCTAACTAAAAGGACAGAGAGCTTTAATCATGTTCTCCTCCACCTGTCTTTGCCCACCCCCCCCCCCATCCCTCAGGATCAGAAGGGAATGCGTGGGGCATCGAGTGATTTAGCAAAACTTTTGAAACAAATGAGGAATAGAACCGAGATTGCCCAAGGATGGAAGAATTTGCCATCAATGAAGAAGGAGCATGTAGGAGAGGGAATATATGAAGCAAAGCCAAGACATTTATTTTCAAGCCAGGGGATGCAGGTCATGTGATTGTGTTCAATGACAATGACTTTATTTCTGTTATGCCAAATGATGGATAGAGATTTAATCGCGCTGGTTGATGGATGTGGGTACAGTAGAGTAACACTTCCTCACCTTTATTGACCTGCTACAGTCTGCCTGCCTGAGACTTGGAGAATGAGCCAATTGGGTTGTTGGGTCAAAAAACAACATATTTGTAGAACTCATGTTTAAAAAGGTATGCTGAAGTTCAAAACAGTCTCAGTTCAGAAAATGATGGTTTTGTATTGAATCGAATAACAGATGTTGTATTGGCAGGGAAGGGGCTTAAATGATAATTTTTCCAATAGATCTGTGATCCTTTAAATGTGTGTATTTATACCAAAGATACAGGCTGAACTCATGTAGGGACTCTCCTATGAGTCCTTTGTCCATATTTTCCTATTAATCTTCCACAAGGGTTTGATCCAATATGCTGAGAGCCTTCCTTGATTTTTCCTGGCATTGTGATAATTAAAGTGGTCTTCATCTGATACAGGATCATAGATTTAGAGCTGGAATGGACCCGAGAGGTCATTTCCTGTTTTATCTTCTTATTTTTACAAATGAGAAAACTGAGGCCCAGAGACTGACCCAAAGTTATGGCCCATCTCAGTGCTTAATTCTTCTCTGGTCTCTGCTTCAGACTCTCCGTTTCTCCATCCTTGTTCATACCCAGTTAGCACAAGTGTCTGGCGCATACTAAGCATTTAGCAAGTGTTTTTTGATTCACTGATGGATCATGTTCCAGGAGCCTTCATAACCAGGAAAATGGCTCTACCACCATATCCCAGGAACCTTCACGACCTGGAAGATGTTACCACCTGTATTGCTCCTTCCTTTGGTTAGTCAACTCTTCCTCCAAGTTCCATTTTAAGGAAGGACTGAGGCCAACCATTTTCAGCTCCTTTTTCTACAGCTTATCTTCCCAATTCTCCGAACTTCTGGTGGAAAATAAAAACCAGCTCATCTCTCTTTGGTGTCCAACTGGTCACCCAACTCTCACTTGTGGCTCCAAGAAGCTGTAGCATTTGGAATAGCCACACCTTGGTTGAACTGTCCTGGAAGACAGGCTATAAACAAGGTTAAAGGTAACAAATAGGGCTCAGATCCATCAATGAATTAGGGAGGTATCTACCCCAAGTATGTGAAGACTTGCCCCAACAGAATGGGTGAACAATTTGTTCCAACAACCATGGAGGTGGCTGGAGCAGCAGGCTCTATGGAGAGCTCAGAGCTTCATCAGACATAAAAAATGCCGATGTCATCCATTGCATCTTGAGCCATAATTAATCATCCTGACTTTTGTCTTGCCACTGGACTTTAATGACTGGAAGAGAGGGTGAGGCTGATGACTTCATGCAACTTTGCCTCACTTCAATTCAATTCACATTGGAATCAACATACCACCCCTGGATGTAATTGGTCCACTTTGAAAACAAGAGATAATGATTGTCAACTTGTCCTATGAGCAGAGAAACAATTAATGCTCTGTCTGTCAGTCTCTCCCTCCACCAGAAACCGGGAAGAATGTGTGATCTTATGTCAAGAGTGCAACTGTATGCATTATTTTCGTGGTTCTGCTTATATCACTCTGCATCAGTTCACATAAAATATTCATAAATAGCCATAGAGTTGTTGAGGATAGCCTTTGTCTATACATCCCCTTAATTTCTGAATATATCCCTCTTCCCTCCCCTACATGCAAATTAGCTCCTTTACAAAAAGGATTTTTAAAAAGAAAGAGAAGAAAAATTTACTAAGAAGAAAGAAAAATCAACACATCTACTGTACCAGACATTATAAGCAATATTCTACACCCAGGACTTCATGCCTCTGCAAAGAGAAAGGGAAGTACATTTTTTTCTCAACTCTGGGGTCAAGCTGAAGTCATAGAATGAAGCAGACATCTCCTTCATTCTGGCGATGATGGATCTATCTTAATTTAGTGAGTTTGTTCTTTCTATGACACACGGAATGTCTCTCACTAGGTCTGAACTCAAGGTCTTTTGACTTTGGCGAATCCTCCCAGAACTGGCATTCCTCCATCAAAGACTTCAAGAACCCCAGGTCACCTCCATGCCATGATAGAGCATTGAAGGAGGACTTTAATTAAATCTGTTCTACTTCATGGTTCCATAATCCCACTTTTTACCATGTGGATAGTGAATAATGACTATCCTGAAATTTCAATTTCTGGCATAAAGTCTATCTGTCAGAGTACTTCTGAATTTTGTTGAGAAAATATTTGAAGCCAAATGGAGACTCTCGTTTTGTTGGCTTTAAAGAGAGACTCATCCATATTCATTCAAGAACTCCTTAGTGAATACTTACTGTGTCAATAAACTATGCTAGGTATTATGGGAGATGAGAAGCATAAGACACAGCTCCTGCCCTCAAGGAGTTTAAAGTCTCTCTAGCTTAAGAGACAAGGCAGAGAAGACAGAAACAGAAGTTAATGGTGATTCAGTGGGAAGAGTTCTGAGCCTGAAGTCAGCAAGACCTGAGCTCAAATCTGACCTCAGATTGTGTGCCTTTGGGCAAATTACTTGACCTTTGTCTCAGTGTTCTCAACTGTAAAATGGAGATAATTATAGAGCACCTGCTCTGGAGTCAGGAGGACCTGAGTTCAAATCTGGTCTCAGACACTTACAACTTACTAATTGTGTGACCTTGGGCAAGTCACTTAACCCCATTTGCCCTCTAAAAAAAAGCAACAAATAAAAAATAAAATGGAGCTAATTGTGGGCATGATTGTGAGGATCAAATGAGGTAATATTTGTAAAGTGCCTAGAATGGTGCCTGGTATAGTAGTTATTGTTGTTCAGTCATTTCAGTTGTGTCTGATTCTTTGTGGCCCCATTTAGGGTTTTCTTTACAAAGATACTGGAGCAGTTTGCCATTTCCTTCTCCAGCTCATTTTACAGATGAGGAAACTGAGGCAGACAGGGTTAAGGGACTCGCCCAGGGTCACACAGCTAGTAAGAGGCTGGATTTGAACTCAGAACTTCTGATTCCAGAGCCAGTGCTCAATCCTCTGTGCCACCTAGCTGTCTCTAGTCTTTACTGAGGCAGGTGATTAATAATAATAATAATAATAATAATAATAATAATAATAACTAACATTTATATAAATGTTATATAAATTTAATAAAATATAAATGTGATATTATGTTATACAAAAGTCATTATCATTATTACCTGAGTTACTCGGGGAGATATAGTACAAAATATTGATAATAAAAAAACAAAAAATTAGATAAAATCATTTTAAAGTGCATGAGTTCAAGCAACGGCACAACAGTATAAATAATATCAAGGGGCAGAAGGTTCATAGATATCAGACAGTGAACGGCAAATATGACAAGAGAAGAGCCACTGTGTTCAAGAGGGACCCAGGAAGGTTTCTTTTAAAGGTGAACCGCTTGCTGCCAGGGAACTGTGGGGTCAGAGAGCAGAGCCCATCAAACACAATCTCTTGATTTTTACAAACGAGTAAACAAAGGACCAATGAGGTTGTATTGCCTTACCCAAGGTGGCACAACTGGTAAATGGCAGGAATTCAGACTCAAGTTCCCTAATTTAAAACCCAGCTATTGTTCTTTTGAGCACAGTTGGGACAAGGAATGTCCTGGATAGCGAGAAGTGGACACAATGGACAGCAGTGGGAGAGGTGGTTGGAAAAGTTGGCTGTGAGAGGCACTTGGGATCATAGCTCTGGAACATCTAGTCCAATCTTGTCGCTTTACAGATGAAGAAACTGAGGCCCAGGGAATTTGTGACTCTCCAAGGTCACACAGGGACAAACCCACGTTCTCTGACTCCAAAACCAAGGCTCTTCTCACTGTGCTACACGTTGAATGAATTCTTGTTTATTTACTCAAACCTTTCTTTCTCCCTAAACCTTTCATTACATTGGTTGATGTCATGGACATGAATTTCCTATTAGTCATCCTCCTTTTGACCCTATCCTTCTCCTTATGTTTGACCTATGAGCAAATGTGCTGTTTCTTACATGTCCAAGGGAAGTGCCTTCTAGAGACTGGGGATTGGGTGGGCATTTTGTAACTGGTTCCAACTTGCTAAACACAGGTGGGGAGGAGGTCCCCAGTTTGGGCATAGGTACCATATCAGTTTCTGATTACAGATTCAGCTCACCTTGCCTTTTGCTCTGAACTAAAGTATCTTCTGAATGGGCTGGTTAAAAATAAGTCAGTGGGGGCTCATAAGTTATGATATTGAATGGATGCTGACCTAAAATATGTCTTGAATTATAGATATCTTTCAGGGGCCCTATTTAGTCTGGAAGGGAGTTGGGCTCCACTTGGAACCGGTCATGGAATGGCTCAAAAGCAATCAGGGATGGGAATAACCAATGACAGAAGCACTGTTGGCCTTCTTCTCCTTGTGGCCTCCCACTGTCTCATGAGTGATTCACTTGTGCTCCATCTAGTTAGGATGTAAAGCCCACTTATCAGGACTGCGTCTCATTCTGTGTTTTGTGCAGCACCTGGAATTCTGGGAAAGCCCTTAAATATGGCCTAGGGGAAGGATTTTTAGACACCAAATAACATGGAGATGATTTATACATAAATAAGTCAGAAATATGGAGATTAAGTTTTCGCTGAGATGCACATGAGTTAAGGGGGAAAAGTGTTTGAGGCAATTTAAAAGAAAAAGCCACGGAACTTTAAAGTCATTGGAAAATCATTTTGAGATGTCTGAGAGATCTCAAACATCGTGGGGCTCACCCCAGTGAGTCCTAGGAGCTCCCCTTTCTGCTGCATGGAGGGAAAGTGTTGCAGGGAATTAGCAGAACTTTGGAGCCAGAAAGGACAAGGTCCATTTCTTCAGGTCTGAGCTCTATCATCTCTCATTGAATTGTTCGGATTTTTATTTTTTACCTTGTTCTGTGCTTCATGTCTAAATACTAGAAGATGTTTATATTGCATACATTCAGCTTTAATTGGCCCTTAAAAGAAGGTGTTGATTAGAATCTGTTCAACATCAACAGCTAGCTCACACAACATTCTGTAATTACTGTTTATTAATTTAGTTCAAGTGGCATAGTTGAAAGCCCTGTTCAGATGGGAGAAGTAAATTGTCACTGGTATTGAATATGTAAATTATGTGCATTGTAAATTTCCGTGAAGAATGTTTAAAGTTAAATGCTGTGCACAGAAACCCTTCCAGTTTCATCTCACCCAGCCCTCAGAGTCTTAAGCAGGTCTTTGCTTGGAAAAAACATGGCAGAGGAGGGGAGTGTGGGAACAGGGGTATAGCCCCAGGGCAGCAGCTCTTACCTGGGGTTGGGAAATGGAGATTTTTGTAATCAAGGCTTTGTATCAGTGTTCTCTTTTTTTCTGGAAACAAGAAAAGGCTAATGGGACCCCTTTATCTTTGCTCACAAAGCACTTAGTTCTGCTGGTAGAATTTCAAGGTAGTTTGCCCATTTTGTCAATCTCTTCTCCCTCTGAAGGGAAGCTCCCTCCTCTCAGGTGTTGTGTGGTAGGATTCATTCTAAAAGCTGCAGGAATACAGAGCATCTTTTATTTTGCTAAAGAGAGCCGGGAGAGAAGATGCTGCATACATATCTAATCTAGGGCATAAACTGAGGAGTGACAGAGTTATTTGCTGTCCAGCCAATCCCTGTTTGTGGCAGAGGACTCCTTAAAGGCAGGAATTGTGTCTGCTAGGGCCTAGAATAGTGCCTGGAATACAGTGAGTCCTTAATAAATGCTTGGAGATCGAATGACTATCTTTTAATGTTGAAGGTTCAGAGCATTCACATGCATAGTGTCCCAAGGGATGGTACCAGTGATCAGAGATGGATAGGCATATCAGCAAGCACCCTAGCATACCTAGGGCGGCTGCTAGCACAGGTTCTTAGATCTGCCTTACTAAAGGAAAGCAACTCAAAATGGGTTAACAATCATACTTTAATCAAACAAACATATCCTTTACCTAGCTCAGGGGGAAAAGTCAGCACCCTGAACTCCAGAGAATAGAAACCCAATTTACAAGCATAAGTTACAAACAGACCAAGAAACAGATCAGCAGATGGGCTTCCAACTATCTGACCAACACACCTATTCAAGTTACCAGAGAGGAAAGCATCAACATCTGGGTTTTTCAAACCCCGGGGGGGCTCAATGGCTTCCCAGAGTCTCATCTGGTCAAATCACACAACTCTTCTCAAAGTGAGCCCCAAAGCAAAGCCTCACATCAGGGCATATATATAGGCTTCTCCTGGGTCAGCCCTCTTGACCCACTGTCCAATTACAAAGCAACAAGGTGTGGCCATTCCCAAAAAACAAGCCTCTCGCCACAGACTCCACGTGACCACCAAACCAGGGAATATTCTTGGAGCCACTTAAGCAAAGGGACTAGGGGCAGGAAAGAGCTTCAGATTCCCATTACAATAGGGTAGGTCTTATGACTCATAGGATCCTAGATCTGAAACAAAAAAAGGACCCCAGAGGACATCTGGCCTTCTTGGTATAGAAAACGTGACCAGAGAGGCTAAAGGACTTGGTCAAAGTCACACAGGTTGTGCCAAAGCTGGAGTGTAGACTCATGACCTCTCACTCTCAATCTAGTATCAAGATGGCGGGATAGTGCTTGCAAAATAGTAGATACTTAATACAAACTTATTAACTTGACTTCATTGAATCGCAGAATCAGAATCACAGATGTAGAGTAGGAAGTATCTCTGGTATTGAATATGTAAATTACGTGCATTGCAAATTTCCACAAAGAATGTTTAAAGTTAAACGCTGTATTTTACAGATGTGGCCATCGAGTCTTAGGGAGCTTATATGAGTAGCCCAGGGTCACACAGTAGTTTGAATGGATCTTCATCCATTTGCCTGACTAGAAGATTGATTGATATAATTGGAACTGGGCCATCCAATGCGTGTGTGTGTGTGTGAGTGTGTGTGTGAGTGTGTGTGTGTCTGTGTTTTGAGACTTACTCTCTTTATTGTGCCTAAACCAGAAGGGCAATGACCATTTACCGCCCAATGCCATTACTGATTGCCATTTAAGCTTTAACCTGCTCTAACCCTTCATAGGTTTTCTAAGGACTCACCATGTTGATATTAGAATTAGTTCAGATCTTCTTCAGCCCAATGATGCTCAGAACTCCTGAACTCAAGCAATCCACCAATGTCAGCCTCTTTGGTAGTGCTGGGACTACAGGCATATACCACTGTGCCTGGTGGCTCTCATTTCTAAGAAGCTGGAGAAGCTCTTAAAAATACATTCTGTGTATATAGAAAACATATATACCCACACAACAACAAATATGTGTATTTATATGCATGCACACACATATATCTCCTAGTTAATTTAAAGAAAATGTATTTTTTTAGCAAAACAACACAAAAATGTTCTGATTGCTTCCTTTTCTTCCCCTTGAAGTTTGAAGGAGAGTAGTTGAGGCAAAATCTACATCTGGCTCATATACCACTGAAGCCCACCCTTGCCCATTTTGGGGGCTTTCTGGCTTTGTATCAGTTTTTCAGCCCAGATGTTGGATGTTTTCAATTTTGCTGAATCTGACTATAAATGAACTGAAAAAAAATGGCCCAACTGTTACTGGGACTAATTATGATGATGCCACAGAGAATGTTCACGCTTTCATTTTTTTCTTTTCCTTTATGGATTGTTCCTGAAGAAAGCCTTTTGATTGAAATAACTCTTTCAGATGAGAGCTTCCATTTTCAGAAATAATAATAATACTATTACTTTCAGATCCTTAGAGGTAGGAGCCAAGTCAATGCCAGGTGCTTTCCCCCTGCCTGCTCTGGGATTCAAATGCCACCTCTGTGAGGCAGGTGATATTCTCCCTGTTTTACAGGTGAGGAAATAAAGGCACTGAGAGAACTTAGGAATCAGCCAAATTAAACTGGAGTTGAGAAACTGTCCCCTTCTTACCAAGAGAGGCTCCATCTACTCTGGGCCCTGTGCTTAACCACACTCGTGGAACCCAGCTTAATCATCTGTAAAATAAGGGGTTGGAATACCAAATCAACCAGTCCCTAAACATGCATTAATTAGGTTCCTGCATGTGCCCAGCACTGTGCTAAGCTTTGGGAATCATTCTCTGTCCTCAAGGATCTGGCTTCTACCCAGCTTAATCTCTAAGGCCCTTCCAGTTGTATGATCCTATGATCTATAATCCATTTCCAAAGCTCTTGGGATTTAGGGTCATAGTTCTGGAAGAGACTTTGAGGGGACCTCATAGGAGGCAAGGGCTAGGGGGACTTCCCTGTTGGTGTTGAACAAAGTCTGGATGACCGCTGGTCAGATGTGTTCTTCATCACTCAGTTGTTTCAGTCATGTCTGGCTCTTCATGATTCCATTTTGGGGTTTTCGTGGAAAAGATCCTGGAGTGTTTTGCCATTTCCTTCTCCATTTTATGGATGAGGAAACAGAAACAACCAGGGTTAAGTGACTTGCCCAGGGTCACAGAGTTAGGAAGTGTCTGAGGTTAGATTTGAACTCATAAAGATGAGTCTTCCTGATTCCAAGGCCACTGCACCACGTAGATGTCCCAGCTATGTTCTAGTGGAGAATCATTTTGGGGCATGGTTTATTTAGGCAAGATGGCCACAGAGTCCCTTCTAATCTAACGTTATGTGATTTTGCTATAACCTAGCCCTTTATTTTAAAGATAAGGAAGCTGAGACCCTCAAAAGTAGTGTAGTCATCAAGTTCCAATTCAAATTCAAATCCTCTGACTCTAGATTTAGGACTCTGTGTGCTACAGGGCACATAGTAGGCTCTTCCTGAATGTTTGCTGATTCATTGATTTCCCTTGGCTTCCCTTCTTCCTTTGGGAACTAACTTTTGGAAGAGCTAAGTCACAGTGTGTTACAATTGAATGGTATCTGTAGTCACAAATACACAATTTCCCTTCTGTTTCCTGATTACCCTCATAGGACTGGAACAGGAGCAGAAGATGCTACAGAAATCCTTGGGCAATCTCTTCTTCCAATCAAGAGGGGCTAGGATTCTATCTCCCCCCAGAAAGCCCAGGAACAGACATCTTCAGTTAGCTTTGTCCTGTTCCTGACTAAAACATCACTCTAGTACAAAGGCTCTCAACCTGTGGGTCGCAATCCCTTTGTGGTCACAGGGGGTAGCCTAAGACCGTTGGAAAACACATTTCCAGTGGTCTTAGGAACTGAGACACTGCTCCTCTATCCATGTCCAGGCAGGTCAACCCACATGCAGATATGCCCACATATGAGTATTAAAGGGTGGTGGCATTAGGAAGGTTGAGAACCACTGCAGCAACTCCTATAGGCCTGGCTAGGTGGCCCAGTAGACAAGAGTTCTGGATTTGGAGTCAGGAAGGCTTGAGTTCAAATCTAGCCTCAGATACTTACTAGCTGTGTGATCCTAGGAAGTCACTTAACAGGGCTGTGCCTCAGTTTCCTCACCTGAAAAATGGGGTTACTAATAGCACCTAGCTCATAAGGTTATTATGGAGATAAAATGAAATAACATTTGTAAGGACTTTATGAACTTCAAATCATCATATAACTGTTAGCTGTCATTATTTGATTTTTGGTGGCAATCAAGGTTAAGTGACTTGCCCACGGTTAGACAGCTAGTAAATATCTGAAGCTGGATTTGAACTCAAGTCCTTCTGGTTCCAGGGCAGGTGTTCTATCTCCTGCATCACCTTGCTGCCCCAGCTATTACTGTTACTGGGCTGGTCTGTATAGTTACAAGAGATTTCATCAGCATAGGTAGTCTCTGACTTCCTTGCAACTGCAAAACTCCATAATTCTAATGTTTTTATTTCATGTCTTCTGAACACATATATAAACCACGGAAATTATGTATGTGTGTGTACATGTGTGTATATTTGAATATAACTCTGGGGGTTTCATAGGACTGAGACTCAAAAAGATTAAAACTCAAGTCAAGTGACCCCCAGGTCGCAGAACTCATTAGGAGCTGAATTAATTGATCAATTGTAATGTTAATGAAATCAGAAGATCTTCCATGCCCCTTTCTATTGGCACCTACTAAAGGCACTTAGCACCTCAAAGGCTTAGCTCCTTACTTCCAGTTAACTCCTTGGGAGTAATTCATACCTTAACAGGAAGGAGTTGAACAGGGAGGAGCTACACTGTATGTAAGGAGAGAACCAG
>CM053593.1:32773607-32796985 GCA_028646575.1 Pseudocheirus occidentalis | reverse complement strand
GGACTCAGTGTTATGGTTTCTGAATAAAGACCTTGGTTCTGCCTTCCATGTGGAGAGTTTGCTATATTTTGTGATCCAAAACTACACCAACATATTCATAACCATCATGGGTGTTGTGAATATCTCATTATTGATACAGAGGGAGATACCAATCAGGACAGCAGGCTCTCAGGGAGGAGGTTTCTCCAGGGTAAGTTGGATTCCTTGTCTTCAAAACCTCTTTCCATTCTAAATCTCAATTCTTTGATGCCAAATCCAAGGTCTGCTACTTACTATCTAATGGCCTTGGACAAGACACATGACCTATTTGGCCCTCAGTTTCTCATTTGTAGAATGAGGAGGTTGGACTACTTGACTGTTGAGGTTCCTTCAAGCTCTGTGGTCTTTGGGAAGAAGGCTTAGGTGTTGCGTTAACATTGGCATAGGTGTGCATGTGTCCTACATTCATTCAATGTTGTGGGATTGTTAATGCATGTAACAGTTCTATTCCTGCTGAAATACCAGGATAAGACCATCCGAGATCCTTCCTATGATTTTTCCAAGGCCTGGCTTCATCCTACTTAACAGATCAACTAAGACACCTTAAATCATATGCTTTCAGCTAGAATTTGGAAGTTCAATCCTGTTTTCAGGGATAACCATTGTCTCCCTGTTTTCCTTAGAATTGTTTTATCATAACTAGGTAGCACAATGGATGGAGTGCTAGACCTGGAGTCAGGAAGACCCAAGTTCGAATTTAGCCATAGATACTAGCTGTATGACTCTGGGCAAGTCACTTAGCCTCTCAGGCTCAGTTTCCTTATTTGTAAAATGGAGATAAAACCATATGTGCCATAGTTATGAGAGTAAAATATGATATTTCTTTGTAAACCTTAAAGTGCTTTATAAATGCTAACTATTATTGTTATTATTATTAGTAATATTCAATTTAACCTCTTGTATTCTCAGTTTCTTCATCTTCAAAATGGGGATAATAATTACATTTACCTACCATGGCTGTTGTAAGGCTCCAATGAGAGAATATTTGTAAAGTTCTTTGTAAACCTTAAAACACCTTATCAGTGCTAGCTAACAATAATAGTTAATAATAGCTTACATTTATATAGCACTATTCCCAAATGCTAAATTTCTAAATAAGTATTATTTCATTTGATCCTGATGACAGCCCTGGGAAGTAGGTGCTCTGATTATCCCTAATTCATCTCCAGTACTGTGCTAGGCACTAGGGGATATGAGTGCACAGAGTGAAGCAATTCCTACTCTCAGAGAGCTTATGTTATAATGGAGACATCCATTACTATATATTAATGTGTACTGCATAATTATGTAGCATATAAAAATAAGATTCACAGTAGTTAAACACAAGTTAGTTTAAAGGTTCCAGAAGTTGGAGGCAACAGGAAAAAGTTCATGTAGAAAATGATGCTTGGGCTGCATCTTAAAGAAAGGGAGGTGCTCTGAGATGGAGGTGAGGAGGAAGTGTGTCTGGGATGTGTGGGGTGACTGGGCACTGCCCTGGGTAGACAAAGACAAAGTATCTATCTACTTATCCATCCATCCATCTATCCATCCATCTATCCATCCATCTATCTATCCATCTATCCATCCATCTATCTATCCATCTATCTATCCATCTATCTATCCATCTATCTATCCATCTCTCTCTCTCTCTCTCTCTCTATCTATCTATCTATCCATCCATCTATACATCCATCCATCCATCCATCCATCTATCTATCTATCCATCCATCCATCCATCCATCCATCTATGTATCCATCGACTCATCTATCTTTTTATCTATGTATGGCACCTCACCAGGCCCAAATTTAAATTTTTCCTGCTTGAAAGAATCTTAGGTTTCTTGGCATAGACTTTGAAAATCTAAGGCAACCAGTGAATTATCACAATGAGGCACTGGCTAGCACATCACGTCAACAACAAACATTCATTAGGCACCCATTATGTACTAAGTGTGTCCTAGAAATTGGAAAGAGAAAGATAAAAACATATCATTGTTTCTGCCCTCAACGAGCTTAGAATCTAATAGGAGTATGATGGCCCACATGCAAATTGGTGTCATGGAAAGACAACTTCATTTAGAGTTGGAGGACTGGGATTCTAATCCTAGTCTTACTACTTGCTGCTACCTGGGTAGCCTTGTATAAGTTATTTCTTCCTGGGACTCGGTTTCCTTATAAGTAAAATAAAGAAGATGTACCTCAAAGGGACCTTTAGAGCTCTAAAGGCCTATGACCATACATCAATGATGTGTGATGTTGTCAGATAAATCATAGACAGTGGCCTGAGGCTCAGAGGTTGTGAGTTGCCTTACGGCCATGTTGGACAGGATTTGAACCCTGGGCTCCACAACACTAATATTAGCTTTCTATCCACTCACTCATACTACTTCTCATCTTGCAACCATATATCATGATTAAAATTTTGTGAAAAGTCTAGGAAAAAGGTAGCACAAACTGGTAAACCAAAACAATTTCTTCCTTGTTTATTGTTTTTTATGCTTTCTGAAATTCCTCTGTAGTTTGAATTGGGGAAATGTTTCTCCTTTTGATGATCAATCAGTGGTTCTTGACCTTCCTAATGCCGTGACTCTTTAATACTCGTATGTGGGTGTAACTGCATGTGGGCAGACCCACCTGGATACAGATATAGAAGTTGTGTCTCGGTTCTTAAGACCATCGGAAATATGTGTTTTCCGATGGTCTTAAGTGACCCCTGTGAAAGGGTCGTTTGACCTCTAAAGGGGTCACAACGCACAGGTTGAGAACCGCTGAATTAGATGGTGCTATGATCCCTGAATGCAACGATTCTCTATAATATACTTCCTTTGATATATATACCTTCTCCAATCCAATGCACATTTCTTTTTATTTTCTTTAAAGATATATTATTATCCGTTTTTTTCTATACAGTTATTTCTTCTTGACTTTTTCCTCCTTCCTCTCCCTGTCCTCATTCATCTCTTCCATCGTTTTCTGTAACAAAAATAATTCAGGCAAAACCAATGTCCACAGCTACGGCATCTCATATGCATACCCTACATCATATCTATAGTTCCCACCTCTCTCTTGAGAAGAGAAGGGTCAATATCCTTTTCAGTTCCTTAAGACTGAAAGGGTTTGTTATAATTCAACATAGTTAACTGCTTTTTAGAGTTGTTTTACTGTTGTAGTATCACACATTCTCTAGACATCACATGTAAGTCTGCGCATGCATTTCTGAAAGACTTGTCCATAATTTCTTTATTGTTTTTGGAACTATGATTTCATTAGAGCAGGAAACAGTCAGTAGAGAAGCTAATGGAGATGAGAGTAACTGCACTCTTTAATGTAGAGAGTTTCCTTGGGCAAAAAGAGGTTAACTGACTCATCTATGGTCACAAAGCCAGGAGGAGTCAGAGTCTCAAAGGCTCTTGCAGCCTTTCCAACTCAGAGGTGCTGTACATATAGGACAAACTTGCTGTTTGGTCTGGGACACATCAACTTTCTGAGATTCAGTATAGTTATCAATCAAAAGCTGGGGTTGGATTAGATGAACCCTTAGAGGGACCCTCCGTTAAGGAGGGAGGAAGTGGGTTCTAACTCCATCTCTGACACAAGCTGACAGCAAGGACAACCTCTCTAGACCTCAGTTCCCTCATATATAAAATGAGGGATTGGATTAGATTTCTCTGAGGTCTATTCTGGGTCTAATTCTATGATCCTAGGATTTGAATCCAGTCTTCTTGACTTTGAGGCCAGGTCTTCATCTGCTGCAAAATGTCTTATTGCACAGAAATATTCCATTACATTAATATACTACAATTTTCTTTCATTATTTTTCAATTGGGGGAACTTACTTAGTTTCCCTCCCTTCCTTTATTCCTTTCCTTTTTCTTTCTTCATTTCTTCCTTCATTCTTTCCTTCCTTCCTTCCTTCCTTCCTTTCTTTTCTCTGTCTCCGTGTCTGTCTCTTTCTGTCTCTCTCTGTCTCTCTCTCTGTCTCTTTCTGCCTCTCTCTCTCTGTCTCTGTGTGTGTATCTCTCTCTGTGTGTCTCTGTTGTTCTGTCTCTCTGTCTGTCTCTGTCTCTGTCTGTCTCTCTGTCTCTTTGTCTCTGTCTCTGTCTCTCTCTCTTTGTCTCTCTGTCTCTGTCTCTGTGTCTGTGTCTGTCTCTCTCTGTCTCTGTCTCTGTGTGTGTGTGTCTCTTTCTCTCTTTCTAACACAAAAAATTCTTCCATGAATATTTTTATATGGAACCTTTCTTTCTGCCACTGGCATCCTTGGGGGAATATGCAGGTCAAAGATATGAACAATTAAGATAATTTTTATTGCATAATTCAAATCTACAAGAATCATCCACATTCTTATATATCACAAACAAAACCCTGCAGGAAGAGATAGTAAGAGATACTTCATTTAGAATAACTCTAGGCAGTATAAAATATCTGGGAGCATACCTACCATACAAAATTAGGAACTATATAAACAAAATTATAAAAAAAACTTTTTATACAAATAAAATCGGATTTAAGATAACTGGAGAAATATGAATTGTTCATGGGTAGGAATGACCAATATAATAAAAATGACCATTTTGCCTAATTTATATATTCAATGTCATCCCATTTAAGTTAACAAAAAACTACTTTAGTGAATTAGAGAAAAATAATAGAATTTATTTGGAAGAACAAAAAGTCAAGAATATCAAAGGAACTAATGAAAAACTGTAATAGAAGGAAGTTCAGCAGTATCAGATTATAAACTATAGTATATGGCGGTCATTATCAAAACTATCTGGTACTGGCTTAGAAATAGAAAGTAGATTAATGGAACAGAGTAGACATATAATTTACAGCAACAAATTCCAAGCTGATTTTCCAGAATGGTTGAACTAATTCAAATCCATATGGACAGTGACCATCTTTCCACAAGCCCTCCAGTTTTGATTCCAACAAGCATTTGTAAATGTCTACTATTTTCAAGGCACCCTGATTGGCACAGGGTGGGGGGTACAAAGGGAAAATCTAAATAGTCTTTGCCTTCAAAGAACCTACATTCTACACGTGATGTGGTTGGGACTGGGGGGGTGTAAGAACATTCAAACACAAAACTGATCATAAAACCTAGGACTTTTGGAATAATCAATGAACCTAGGTTCTAGTCCTGGGCTTGAAAACTGCCTTCTGGTAATATAGTCATTACCATCAAGTAGGTGAAGGAATACCATATGTCAAACACTTGTTTACGTAGACCCCAATGGACAGAGCTAGGAAGAATGGGTAGAAGTTACAGAAAGCTATACATGTCTTCATGTCAGTAAGACAGGGGTATCCATCCTACAGTCAGCTCTATTTAGCTCAGCTCATGAACATTTGCCCTTCCAAATTTGGCAATTGTTACAAATTTGGGCTTGACTAATTTTCTTATTGATTGTCTAGACTTATAAAAGTGTTAATAATGAAGATTAAACTTAAAGGTATATGCATTTTTTTCTTTTTCTGGAGAGTCCTGTAGTTAAACATGTATAACCATACCCCATATTGCTTTATGAACATTGCTTGAGCTCAGCAAGAGTACATAGAAGACTGGGGGAATGAGGTCATTACCAGATGGAGGTCTGCTGACTGGAGGAGGCTAGTAGTCGTAGTGGTGGCGGTAGTAGTAGTAGTGATAGTAGTTACAGTAGTGGTAGTAGTAGTCATAATAAAGGTAGTAGTAGTAGTGGTGGTAGTGGTGGTGGTGGTAGTAATAGTGGTGGTAGTGGTGGTGGTGGTGGTGGTGGTAGTAGTAGTAATAGTAGTTACAGTAGTGGTAGTAGTAGTCATAATAGAGGTAGTAGTAGTAGTGGTGGTAGTGGTGGTGGTGGTAGTAATGGTGGTAGTAGTAGTGGTGGTAGTAGTAGTAATAGTAGTAGTAGTATTGGTGGTGGTAGTGGTAGTGGTGGTGGTGGTGGTAGTGATAGTAGTAGTAGTAGTAGTAGTAGTAGTAGTAGTAGTAGTAGTGTTGGTGGTGGTAGTAGTGGTGGTAGTGGTGGTTGTGGTAGTAGTAGTAGTAGAAGTATTGGTGGTAGTAGTAGTGGTGGTGGTAGTGGTGATGGTGGTAGTAGTAGTAATAGTAGTAATAGAATGGGCATTTATACAGCCCTATAAGATTTAAAAATGCTTTTCATTCATCATCTTATTTGAGCCTCAACAACACTACTGACATAAGGAATAAGTTTCTAGCGATTAGAATTGCTAACACTGATGACCTACTATCGGAGGTCATCGTTGGAGGGCTTTGACCAGAGGATAGTTGACCTCTCATTGTGGATGCAGTGTCCTGACTGTCTCCTATATCTCTTTGTGCTCAGGGATGACATAGATATGCTACAAACTTGCCATGTGGTCTTGGACATGTCATTTTACCTTTCTGAGATTCAGTTTCCTTACTGGTTAGAAGGGAAAATTGGATTAGATCACCCTCTAAGGTCCCTTGTAAGTCTGTGCCTTTGATTCCTGATATAATGATATTATATATATATATATACACACACACACACACACATATATATATATATACACACATATATATATAATGATATAATAATAGCTAGCGTTTATAGAATGCTTGATGGTTTGTAAAGCAATTTATTTATTTTCCCACTTGACCCTCACAACCACCCTGTAAGTTATGTGATGTTATTATCCCCATTTTACAGATGAGGAAACCAAACCTGAGACAGGTTAAGTGACCTGCCCAGTCACATAACTGCTGAGTGTCTGAGGCAGGATCTCAACTCAGTTCTTTCTGACTCCACATCCAGCTCTCTATCTACTGTGTGGAAGATTTATAATAGAGCTGAGAACCGTTCCTTGAGGGCAAAGGGATATTATACATGAAGTTAGAGGTAGCAATCTTGTAGAACTGAAGATTTGAGGAGTAACTAGACCTCAGAGTCTTCAAAAAAGGTTCATTCTCTCTTTCTTTGCACAATATCACACTGTTCTCCGGATGTCAGATAGAGGTGTCTGCTGTTACTGATGTGTCTGCCATGGACCACTAAGGAAATGGGATGAGGCCCCTTTGAATATCTCTCCCAGAGCCGGAGACTGTTCCCAGAGATTGTCTTAGTGTGTGGTGTGGAAAAAAAATCAGCTCTAACTTGAAGAAAGATTCTTCCTCTTCTCTACCCTATGTCTTGACTCTTGGAACCCTTCTTTGTTCTTTCTTCATTTTTTTGGCAATGATGTGGCTCCAGGAGTATGACCTTTGAAGGGGAAAGAGGGGGAGAGGTTGATAAAATAGTGCACACCCAAGCTGGGATACTGGAAAAAATCATGGGGACATTAAAAATGTTATTAGATTTTAATTCCTAAAGCATGATTGATGAGGATGAGGATGATGATGATGATGATAAAAATCACCTTGTCACAGTAATTTAAGTTTTTAAAGTTCTTTCCATGAAAAAAAATCCTGGGAAGAAAAATTATCCCCATTTTCCAGATGAGGAAACTGAGGCTCAGGAAAGTTTAGTCACTTAACTTGGGACACATAGTTGGCATATGTGAGAACCAGAGTTTGAACTTGAGTCTTTTTACTCTAAAACCTGCATTTCTAACCATCTACTACATTGCCCAGAATTTCTTTTTGGGCTCAGACTTATGATTTTATTGGCATAGGGAAATCCCAGAGTGGAAATTTCTTCCACTGATACAGATCAATAACCTATCAGTAACTTATAGTTAAAGAGTTACTTGGGAGCACTGAAGGGTTAAATGATTTGTCTGTGAGCATGCAGCCAAGCCTGACTGTCTGCTGAACTCTTCTATCTCTCAGTCCCTTTAACTGATTCTCATATGGCATGAGCTTAAGGTCTTTTTCACCCTCCTCATTACTCTCCATGGGTGTGCTGGAAGGAGTTTGCATTGGTTCTCCAGAACTGATTATTAAATTTTCAGCATGAGCAGTTATATTTTGGAGATCAGAGAATGCTACCAATCAGGGTTTGATTTATTGATGTATTGTTTGTCTAGGCTCAAGAAATTGATGGAGAACATAAAACAGTGTCTTATGTACAGTAGGTTTTTCCCCTGGAGAGCCTATTGTTAAACATCATCACACCCCTGTTGTCATCCCTTGGACACTCTTAAGTTTATTGATATCCTGCCTAACATATAGTACCCAGAATGGAATAAAATACACCTCCTGAAAGGGTCTGACTAAGGCAGAGTCCAGAGGGATTAGCATCTACCACATCTTGGATACTGTGGTATGATGGGATATGTGAGATTTGGAGGTAGAAGAATTCAGTTCAACCCTTAGTTTTGCCCTTCCTCCCTGAATGACTTTGAGCAAGTCACTTCTCACCCTAAAAAAATCACTCTGCTCCTGCAACTCCTTTCTTTGACCAATTGATTCCTCCAGAGACCGCCATTGTAAGAAAGTGCCAAGTTGTCCAGCCAGGTTCAGTCCTTCCTTTTTCTCTTGACTACTTCTTCCACCATGTCCCTGAACCCACACCTTCTCTATCCTCCCTTGTCTTCTGTTTTTTGGCTTCCTTTTATGTGCTGTCTTTCCCTGTTAGAATGTAAGATCCTTGAGGGCAAGTTCTAGTTTTTCTTTCTTCTTGTATATATACCCCCCAAAACTTAACCCATTGCCTGGTGCATAGTAAATGCTGAATGAATGTTTCTTGACTTGATTTCACCTCTCTGTTGATCAACCGTTAAGTGAAGGGTTGGACTAGACATTCCCTGTGGTCCAATCAGGCTCTCAATCAGCAAGAATCTATAATGATCTTAATGTGGTTTTACATACATGTAGATTACTCAGGTGCCATATCACACTGTTGACTCGTATTAACCTTAACCCCTCAGATCGCTTTCAGATCTGTCTAACTAGCCATGTGTCACCCATCTGTTTTTCCTACAGGTGATTTTTAACCCAAATATAAGGGTTTATATTTAATAGAGTTCATTTTAATCTCACTGGATTTGACCCAAGTTCCAGCCTGTTTTTAAAATCAAGGTTTTTCTTTTTTCAGATTCAGACTGACATCCAACTTATAGCTTTCCATCACAGGTTTTTGTCATCTTCAAACCTGAATAAGGTGCTAGCTATGCTATTAAAAATTAAATATCAGAGACTCCATGAGACTAAGATGACATCAACTTTGATGGCCAGTCTTGGAGCTTGATCATTCACCATTTTCTACTCTACCTAACTAGTCCACATCACTCCACTTTTTCTACAAAAATCACAAGTGAGCCTTTGTCAAATGTTTTGCTAAAATCTTGGCCAATATTATATATGGCATCCCCCTAACCTACCCATTTAGTTGTTCATTTCTTAGTCATTTTCAATCATGTTCAACTCTTCATGACCCCATGTGAGATTTTCTTGGTAGAAATATTGAAGTGGTTTGATATTTCCTTCTCCAGCTCATTTTACAGATGAGGAAATTGAGGCAAATAGGGTTCAATGACTTGCTCAGAGTCACACAGGTAAAAGTATCTAAGGCTGGATTTGAACTCATGAAGATAGATAAGTCTCCGTGATTCTATCCACTGTGCTTCCTCACCCATTTAGTAACCTTATCACAAAAAAAAGGAAATGAAATTAATTTAGTATGATTTATTCTTCTTGTGGCCACTTGGGCTCTTTGTAATTGATGCTTCCTTTTCTCACTGTTTGCTAACCATCCCTCCAGTAACCCAGTCTAGAATTTTATTAAAAATCCAAGTCTAGCTCACTGCTTTTAAGCTCACCCCATTTACTTCCGTTTCAAAAAGCTGGGATGTTTACTTTCTCCAGTTCTCTGTTCTCTCACATCTGCCTTGTCTTTCAGTACCTAAAGATGTAGGCCATCTGGTCCTCATGACTTGAATTTATCAAGGCTGTTTAGATGCTCTCACACAACCCCCTTACTCATCTTGGGAGTCCACTCAGCTTTGGTCTTTCCTTTCCAGCCTTTACATGTTGGGGGACTCTTGTCCTTGTCCTCCAGGAACTTTTCTACACAGGTTTTTCCTTTCAATTTCTTGACATTGCCTAGATACCAGTGGGATATTTGGACAACCCATCCCTTATGTCTCATTCTCAATGTTTGACCAGCTCATCTACATTTTTGGTCTTATATCTCTCTGATATTCCTCATGTTGCTTCTCTGTTGGGTTTTCAAAATAATATGAAATAAACATGATGATTTCTCATTAACAGCTGGCATTTATTTAAGTTTCACAAAGAACTTTACATATGTAATCTCATCTGATTGTCACAACAACCCTTGGAGGTAGGTGCTAGAATCACCCCAATTTTACAGGTGAGAAAACTGAGACAAAGACCTTGGTTAAGGTCACACAGTTAAGGAAGTATCTGAGGCAGGATTTTCCTTTCTCCACATCCAACACTACCTACCTAGCTGATTCTTTGAATGGAGGAGCATGACATTTGATGTTCGAAGGGATTTACTTCTATGTCATTTTGGTCCATTCTACGGAAACTGGTTTCCCCTTGAAAAGAAGCTCCCCAAGTCTGAGTCAGAATCTAATTTTCAAAGAAATCTCATCCTTAACAAAAAATAGTCTACAATGCAAATTAAAGTTTGGGTCAGGAAACAGAATAATTGCCCCCTCCTCCCTTCCACTGCTTCTTTGGGCCTTGGGTCTTTAGAAACATGTAAATTCTACTCAGGCATTTTTTGCATCATCTTTGGAAATAGGATGGACTTAGCATGAGTGGTTTCTCCATTTGCAGACTGTCCAGTTATTTTGCTTCTCATCTCCTCTCCACCCCCATTCCTCCTGCATGTTGCTAAACTTTTCATCCTTCCCTTACTTACAGGAACTCCATAAGCAGATGGAAAGCAACAAATACGTTATGCTTGCTAGAAATAACAGCTAACATTTTTGGTTCTGATAAAACTAGGGACTGACTGAGTTGTAAATATTGGGGAGAAAAGAAATTTAGAGATTATCTGTGCATTTGATTCATTTTTGCTCTACCTGTCTCATCTGGGCCCATAATCAAGAACCGGCAGAACTTCAGAGACATTCTCTTGAGGGAGATCAAATTATTCTCACAATACAACTTCCATGAAAGTGGTAAATTTCTTTATTCTCATGGAAAAATTGTTCCCTAAACTAGCAGAACAGAGGTGGGGCTGAGAGGTATAGAATTCTCTTTGTCTAACTCATATTCTGTGATCACCACTCCCCCCAAAATATCTAGGTTGGCCATTTGTCCTTGGCACATACCCATACATTTGTACAGATATACATGTCTCAACACGAACACAAGGCATTCCAAATTATGTCAAGGTAAGATGCCAGGAAGAGGGACTGAAGGTCAATGGTCATGGGCCACATTTTTCTTGTTAATGATGATAGCTCTCCCTCTGTGCCCCCCACCCCCTTGTGTTCAGGGACTGCTCTTTGAACTCTGACCACCCCAGTGGTGGGAAATTAATGATTAACCCTTTGGCACTGGCACTAGGCATGTTCTTTTACTAATTGGTAATGTAAAACCCATTAGCAATTAGCATGGGGACATCGTGAGTCCAGATGTTGCAAGGTTAATGAAAAATTAAATGTCAGATTTTGCTGGGGGGGGAGGTGGTGATTAAAAACTTTGTCGTAGGTACGGTCCTTTTGACCTTTCTAGTGGGAACTGAGTTGGCCACTCTGAGCCAGGTCTCCAATTCCTGGCTGACTTGAGCTCAGAAGGATGAAAATCATTCACAATCAAATCTACAGAACTGCCGATTAAACTATCCATCACCACCCCAAACTGGAGGGTATCCCAAAGGTCATATAAGCAGAAGATTGAATGGACAAATGGTTGTTAGAGTTTTGCCTGTAAATATATCTGGTAATTGAAAAAACAAAGCGAAATATTTCTGCCGTATTTTGGCTCTTGGAAATGGATGAAAGGGGCACCTATGGAAGAACTTGATTTGGACTTGAGGGCCCGTCTGTCCAAGTGCGCTATTTATTAATAGCTCTTTGTTCTTACAGTAATGGTCAAACAGGGATTCTGAGTCAGATCCTCATTTTCTTGTAAGTCATATCAGGGCAGTAATCACTCCTGGCAGAAGGCCAACTGTCATTTGCATGTTTAATAAAAATAGAACACCAGTGCCATATTAGAATCGCTTCCTTCTTTTAAGCAAAGACGTCAGGAAAACCCAGTTTCCCCTTGGACTCCCATCAAAGCTACCTAGTTTGCATTTTGGTCTTTAAAAATAATTTTAAAAAAACCATGAAAACATCTTGATTATCCTCTCCTTATCTCATTCCTGAATGGCCTTTCTTAATTACGGTCTAAGACCATTTACCAAACTGGGGAGAGGGTCCTTCAACTGCCTTTCTATTATGTCTGGCACTCGTGTGAATGGATATTATATCCATGTGCATTAGAGATTGCCCATAACAGATCAAAACAATGAGAGCAGATCAGAGGATAAAGGTCCGCTTTCCTCCTCCCAGACAGGCTGTCTCTGACCGAAGAATGCAGTTCATCAAAAGTGTCTGCAGGTTGTCAAACTCGGTGAGGTTTGGGGACACTCATGGCCAACATGAAGATTTTCTGTAGGGCTTTACCATCACTCACCCTGAGGAAATAATCACTCACTACGCTCTGCATGCTCTCATGATAGAGCTCCCCATTGGAGAGAAAAGAGCCATTTTTATCAAAGGACAATATATCCCTTCTCCTGGTCCACATAGCTTCCATTATCAGGCCACAATAAATCATATTTATGTTCTCAGTTAATAAGACTGATTACAACGCAGGTTCCAGACATGGGCAAAGCAAAGCAGGTGAAAAGATGTTTTAATGAAAATATGATAAGAAAGAAGCTTCTTGGGGACATTTGGGGCTATTATTTGTAATGATCCCAGACAATTTGGGGTACGTCTTCTTTAGCTGCAGTTTAAGCTGCATAAATTGGCTTGCTGGTAGATAAGTAGAAATGATAAGAAAAATCATGGTATCTTCTTGTGTTGTCTGGAATCATTATATACATAACAAGTACAAAATGAGTTTAATGTCCATGCTGGGATGGGAGGGGAAACATTTTCAGGAAGGGATGATTTGGACATTATTCAAAGATGATTTAGAAATGTTCTTCTTGTCTTTATTATTAAAGGTGCATGTTCTGTGAAAATTTGGAAAGCTGGGTACTAATTTTCCTCATCTTAAATGAATCTATAACTCTTCCCATTTGTCTCCAATTTCAAAGTTGTTTCTCCTTCTCTGAACACAGTCCAAAGAGACAAAGAGATATATATTTTCCACTCAATGTGTGTGCAAAGCTGCCATTAGTGCTAATGCAAGTTAAGTGCCTGCTAGCGAAGAGAGAAGACCCCAAAGTTTAATATTGAAAGGTACCTTATTAAAAAGGTCTGGACATTTTTAGCTTCACTGAGTTCAATTATGCTAGAGTACCAACTTTCTAAATTAGTGTGAAAAGGGAAAAAAATTAGATGAAATATCGAGAGAGTTTCAGCCTTTTGCCACATGATGCGGGAGCATGTTGGAAGTATAGAAAGGCATTGACTCAGAACTTGGTTTCATCTTTTATAATCAGTTGCCCCTTTTAAAGGGCAACAGAGAATTTCAGGTTAGCAGAAGGCCTTTCAGACAGGGCTTTAGATCGTCTGTTGGGATGGGAATATTGGGCTTTTAAAGAAGCAATGGAACTCTGTGCTTTTGAGACAGTGCAATGTTGATATTCTGGAGCCCTGAATCAACAACAGCGTGGCTCCATCCTACAGAGTGTACTCAGTTCTAACAGAAAGTCTCCTGATTCTCTACTTACACTCACCCCCACCCCAAATAGTTAACAATTCCTCTTAGCCGTGGAAAATTTGTACACCCAGATGCATGCATGTATGTATATTGCATCCACTTATGTGTGTACATATTATTTCTCTTACAAGAAATTAAACTCTTTAAGGACAGAGGACACACGATTTTCACTATTATCTTTGATCCCTACCATCTTGCAGCATTCAATATATAATAAATACTTGCTGAATTGAAATGTGCTCAATTGCAGAAATATTTTAAACTTTCTGATCATTTTTTCTTACCCTGAAGCCATATCACCATACGCCTGACCAATCAAGGGCCTCAGTGCCCTTGGTTATCCAATGAGCACTGTAGAGAATGTTCAGATAGTGCTTTCCCCACCCCCATATATACATATCTCGAGTTCACCAGAAAGGATTACAGATGCCAGAAAATTGACCAACAACTTCAACGACAAAAAGCCAGTCCAAATTCACCACAACTCCCTACTTTTAATATCAGTTTCTACTTGCATTGGGACATTGGTATGGTTATTAACATCAATACGGCCTAAAATACTAAGCTTGAAAGGATAGAGGACAAAACAAAATAGTCAGGATGTGTCTGTGTGTGTGTTGATAGGTGGAGGTCCCCTGTTTCCTAAAACGGAAAGCCTGTTGAAATGCAGTCCCCTCCCCCTGGATCTCTTCATCTGAGATGGGCACAATCTCTTTGTTGAAGCCCATGCTATCAGCATGAATGGAAGAAGAGTGGGGGAGGGCTTGCAATGGGCCACATGTCCATCACATTGTCTGATATCAACACAGAAATAGCTGAAAGTACTTTGGAGGCATCTTCCTGTTGTTTCAGCCCTCACTCCATTTTTCTTTTCATGGGTTGACAAAAATTATGGCCTGAGAGAGGATTCAGTAACGCTGCCATATATCTACCATTGATGAGGCCTTTTGTTTTAGCCTGGCTGGGATGAACCACAACACATTCTTGACACTGACAAAGATTCTGTCAAATGTATAATGATCAGTTCATTGAAATATCACATGATAGAAGGGCATCAGATTCCCCCAAAGCAGTGATAGACTAAGAAAAAAATTAAAAACCCAAGAGATTCTTAGTAGCTTAGCCTTTTCACAGTGGACCCCCCATGCCATGTTTGTTTTGTCTTACTCTGTTAGTAGATGTGGGGTTGTGGGGAACCCCACAAATCATTTGACAAAAGGGAGCTACGGTTCATGAGATCAAAGGTTGGGAAACTGAAAGGGACTTTAGAGGTTGTTATATTCAGTTTCCTTATTTTCAAGATGAGGAAATTGGGGCCTGAAAAGATTAGGTGACTGGCCCAGGGTTAAGCAGCTAGTAAGTATCTTAAAGCAGGACTTGAACTCAGTTTTTCCTGACACTTAGTTCAGTACTCTGTTATGTCATGATTCTTCTGCTTCTTTGGGTTGTGAGGGGGTAATGGAACATGAGGGCATAGTCAGTTTCTCCAAAGGTCTTCTGTTGGGTACATAGTAAAGAAGAGTCCCCCCATAGAGTATGTAAAGAGGGGTTGTTAAAGTTCTCCCTGCTGGAGCTGACTTCTTCATGCCCTGCTCTGTTGCAGAAGGTTACTATTCTCACTGTGAAACAGTGAGTAGTTCCTGGTACACCCAAGACATGTGTGTGAGATGCTGAGGAAATATGGCTCCTCCTAGAATTCATAGAGTTTCTCACACTGGTGAACAGGAAAGTTTCTCAGTGCAGAGTGGATTTCTGCAAGGACCCAAAAGTCATTGGGAAAAAGCCTCCATGCTGACCAAAAAACTCTTTCTCCAAAGACTAAAAAATGTCTTGGTGGCCATCTTGTTTTAAGTATCCATTTTGGAGGTATGGTCTCTTCCTGCCCATTCTTTTTCTTTTTGTACAGTTATCTTGACATGGGATCCAGTGCCTTTTAAATTTTTTAATCAGATGCCCATTTTGAGACAGAATCTTGTTGCCCAGCAGCATAATTTTCAGTTGGGAACTGGAACAGTTTCACTCAAGTTGGGTACTTTGGTTAATCTTCATTTCTAAAGCTTTGGTCATATTTGCTAATTAGTGTGTTGACCACATTCTCAGGGACTATGGAGGAATCATGTTCCCAAGAGCTTCTGAATAATTGACTTTCATTTCCTGAATCGGTAGTCTATCCAAATTACCAGGTGGTTCTAACTTGTATTTGTGGCATCTTTGTTTCTTCATCAAAGTCTATTTTCTAATATTCATTTATAGCTTTTTTAAATCCTTGTGTGAAAAATAAAAACCGGCAGGTCATTTTCCACTGACATTTCAATTTAAATGGAACACTTGTATCTTCTTGGACTTTTTGTATGTTTTATAAGACATTAAAAAACATTCTTAAAAAGAAGTGTTGTTTTTTTAGTCAGGAAAATTTGGATTCTTCCAGAATTTTGGTTTAGGCAGCTTTCCTCTTAAGATGAACCTCCAAGGATCCCCCTTCCAAAACCCACAATGGAAGACAGCTAAATTTTACTACTCTCCAAAACTTGTCCTCTTTGGTAAATGTTGACCAAGACAATGTTTTCCAAACCAATTTGGCTCCAAACTCTCCCAGGTTTGAAGTATGTTAATGGAACCCAGAGTGTATAGAATACCATATGATTGATGGAGAGCCGGGGAGTTTTAGCATCAAAAAGAGGAAATTAACTCCTTTCCATGAATAAAGTTGGCCTCTCCATCTAAGTATTTTGATGCATACAATTTTTTTTAAACGGAATACCTCACTAACTCACTTTCTCAGAGTACCCAGATCAAATGTTGCCTTCTACAAGAAACCCCCAACTTCCAGTGCACTCCCCTTCAAAATAGTCTCATTTTGTTTATAAATACATGTACACATACACACACATGTGTGTATATTTCTATATATACACTTATATATGTGATGGCCACTGTTCATCCACTACCCCAAACATACCTATAGAATGTAAGCCCTTTGAAAGAGCAACTTTTTCATTTTAGTTTTTGAATCCCTAGTACTCAACATATAGATACTTAATAAATGCTCATTGCTGGTTAATTGATCTATAAATTGTATCAAATACTTCTGTCCCATGGAATACAGTTTTTTGGGGGGAAACTATATTAAAGAAAGGTAGGGGCATGATTCTAGAGTCCACCTATATTTTAAAAAGAGGGAAGTTCAGTAGAAAAAAAGAAATTCAATGTTATGTACTCTTCTATTAACATCAGAGCTACAACTAGGAATCTGTATGCCGGGGGCAGATTTAGTTGTGTGGGGAAACTTACAAACCAAAGAGAAGGCAAACCTACTCTCCAGTCAAGGGTGTTATGTTATAAACAAATAGTACATCAGAGGAAAGACTGTTGGTACTAATAGTGCCATACATCATACTTCCAGTCCATGGGAAACCTATATATGAACCTCTCATACTACGAAACATTGTCCTCTATGCACCCCACTACGTTACACATTAAATTTGCCCCAGGCAAAAAGAATGAGTTGCTACTGTGGAAGAAGATTACTCTTGGGATTGGGATGCTTTAGCAACAGATATCTAAGTGACAACCTGGGTAGAGAAGCAAAGACAACATACTACATGGTCTGGGAGTAGACTGCCATGGAGAGGAAGTGCCTTCTCTGCTCTGAAACTTCTTGCCTTGAGGCAAAGCTCTAGTTAACAGCTCTGGCCAACTTTCTAAAAAGGAAAGATGGATTATGAGGTATGATCAATTGGAATCCTAAGAAGACCAAAAGAAAATCTATTATAGAAAATCTATTATAGAAAATTTTGAATCTTATCCATGTTATTAAATATCTATGGACACTGTAATTTCTTATTAATGAAATCCTGTTCTACATGTTTTGGGAACTGTTAAGTGTTGATCATTAAATATTTTACCTTATTGAACATAATGTTTACTATTCACTAGCATGATGAATATGCAGATTAAAAGCAGAATTTATTAGACCAAATCCCAGGGAAAGTTATAAAGACAAATCCTTGATGATTCCAGGGTTATTTGCAGATCAGATCCCTGATAAGATGTTTCAATATAGCAGACAGCTGTATTGTATTTTAATCGAAATTTTACCATCTCTGACACAGGGATTGTGAAATAACAGCAGCTTTGATCTCTGGGAACTTCTGTCAATCTTTGACCTGGGTTAGTCATTGTTATTAATGGTTCCATGGGTACCAGCATCAGCTGAAACAATGTTTACATGTTACTTCTGATGCCAAGGCTGGCAAGTAATAAAAAGTCATGGGA
Organism: Pseudocheirus occidentalis; assembly: GCA_028646575.1. NCBI lineage: Eukaryota > Metazoa > Chordata > Mammalia > Diprotodontia > Pseudocheiridae > Pseudocheirus > Pseudocheirus occidentalis. The sequence continues at coordinate 32,778,921 of CM053593.1, read as the reverse complement.
AAGACTTTTATATTTTTTATCTAAAAAAATTCTTCTTAATTTATCTGACTAGCACTCCTGCCCCTTCTCCCAACCTCAGTAGAATATAAGTACCTTAAGGACAGGGACTCTCACATTGTTGTCTTTGTTTCTCCAACAATAATTACATCGCAATACCTGGAAAAGAAGAAATGCTTAGTTAATATTTATGTTCTTAACTTGGATTGAGAAGGAATTGAATTGAGTTCCAGCATAGCTGACAGTCATTAGTATATGATGCTCAATTTATTCTCCTTTGGCCAATTGCAGTGAAAGAGCCCCAGGAAACTTCAAGTTGAGTCTAAGAATGAAACCTTGACCTTTGTGGCTGCATAGTAAGCTCTTACTAAATTGTTGGGATATTGTAGGACTGATATTGAAAAGTAAAATGTGGGCAAGGGTCATTTCTTTCCTCTCAAAGAAATATGTGGGACAAAGGTTGGAAGTGAAGAATGTTGGATACAACAGCAATGGGAGACAGACATAGCTCTACTGAGATCTAAACTCCCATAGTTCTTGTCCCACTCTGTCCCCACTCCCAACCTCAAGACTGGAAAGGGCTGGGCTAATAGATTTTCTCCACGGGTGGGAAGTTGTCTTTTCACCAGGGTGATGCTTCACATTTTATTGTGTGTCTTTAACACCTATACTGATGATATTAACAGTGGAATTATAATTAAGATATTCTGTTGAGCTCATCTAGAGATGATATTCATTTAAGGAAAAATACCATCAAAACATATAACATAAATAGTGGCATCTGCTAGTGATACAAAACAGAACAAAACTTGATTTTTCTCCTTCCCATCCATCATTTCCTTCTTGGTCCCTTCCCCTCCTCTATTCCTCTTAGGTCCCAGGATGTGGCAAACTGGTCATCTACTAAGGCTGAGGGAGGTGAAAAGCAGCAACGTATGAGATAGGAAAGAGGGTTTTCTCTCTACAAATGCACCTTTCTGTAGTCAGTGGCCTAGGCAGCTAGATTTAGAGTCCAGAAAACCTTGGGCAAGACATTTAATATTTCCAAGCCTCAGTTTCCTTATCTGTAAAAATGAGGATAATAATCCCTGGACTACCCACTTCACAGGGTAGTTGTGAAGAGCCAATGATATTGTATATACAAAATTCTTTGAAATAATCTAATAATGATACCTAACAGCTCTATCAATGTGAGCTGCTATTATTTCTATAAAACATCTTCCTAGTACATGCTAGTCATGGAAGAGTTTTTGGTTTTTGTTGGGTTTTTTAAAAACTAGGATTAGGTTTTGTTGTCTTTGATTTTAGAATGTACTTGTGAGCCTGAAAAATCTCTTTCATTATATCTACTGTCAATGAGAAAGTCACAATATGAGGGTAATTAACTAGAAAAGAAGAGCTTTTGAAAAAACTGCTATTCCCTTACTGGGCTCATTGTGGTTGGCTTTACCTATTTGAAAATGCTAATGGACTTTAATTTTGACTATAGACTCAGGATTTCTATAGAGTAGAGAAATACATAATATTAATATTAATTATAATAACAACAGCAACTATTATATAGTGTTTCAAGACTTGTGAAGTACCTTATAATTTATTTCATTTGATTGATTCATATAAAGGGCATCCCAAAAGTCTAAGTGAAGTTTTAATAATTTCAGAAGTATAAATTCTACAAACTTACAAGAACAACATTTGAAAGATTTATTATTTCAATATTTAAGATATTGATTTTCTTATTAAAATTCAGCATAACCATAATCTTGTACTGTATGTCATCCTAGCTGCTTTTTGAACTTTCATCAGTCTTTACTCACTGATTGAGAGGATTGCTTTCATAATCTGAACCTCAAGACCATCCAAAGAATGAAGTTTTGATGTATACAAGATAGTTTTGGTGTGATGCCACAGAAATTCTAATGGAGAGAGATCAGATAGGTGACCAATGTGACCAAGCAAGGGGCCCTCCTCTACCGATCCATGGGTCTGAAAAAGTCTCTTCCAGAGACTCTCATGGGCAATGAATAATGATAGGATGGTATGTCTTATTAAAATTAAAAATTTATTATTCAAAATTCAAAAACTAAATAAGTGTTAAAGAAATTTAAATAAAACTTTCAAATTATTTTTGCTAAGTTTGTAGCATAAGACTTTTGGGATGCTCTACATATGTGTGTCTCTGTGTGTGTATGTGTGTATAGCTAGACAGACCTTTAAATGCTGGGACATTAGTACATCTGTCATGTACTAGGGCTGAGGAAGTTAAAAGCAGCAACATGTGAGACAAGAGATAGTACCTCCACTCTAGAGAGGCAGTGTATTATACGTTGTGGGCTAGATGGCTGGGTTTGAAATCCAGAAAACCTTGAGCAAGTCATTTCTATCCATCCATCTGTCTGTCTATCCATCTATCTGTCTGTCTATCTATCTATCTGTCTGTCTGTCTGTCTGTATGTATGTATGTATGTATGTATGTATGTATGTATGTCTGCCAGCATCTATGATTTTTCATCAATGAATTCATTAGCTCCAATAATGCTACTTCAAGTTCTATGCCCTCCCATAATCTCTGTGCAATTCTTATCCATCTCCACTCTTAGTCTACCCAACATGCTGGGGACTTTCATCAGTTTTTCTTGATGTCAGTGGGGTATCATTGTAGCTCATATGTTGTCCATTGGTTATCTCTTGCTCTGGCCAGTCCATTTTCCTTTCCACTCACACATTGACTTTATAACATTCCTTACTCAATTCCTCCAACACATTAAACTTTTTCACTGGTTACAGAAAGAAGAAAGAAAGGAAAGAGGGAAAAATCATTGAAGAGAGGAGAGGAGAAGAGAAGAGAAGAGAAGAGAAGAGAAGAGAAGAGAAGAGAAGAGAAGAGAAGAGAAGAGAAGAGAAGAGAAGAGAAGAGAAGAGAAGAGAAGAGAAGAGAAGAGAAGACAGGAGAGAATTCTAGAACTCAGAGGCACTTCAGTGAACATCTACTCCAGACTTCTCATTTTGAAGATTAGGAAACTGAGTATCAGAGTAGTGAAGTGGCTCAAGGTCACAAAATAGTGGTAGAGCTAAAACTGGTGTCTCATCTTCTAGTCCTTCACTCCTTCTGTGCTGCCATGTTGAAAGCACAACTGGAGTTTTGGGTTCAGTTCTAAGCACTGACAAACTATAACTCATCCAAGAGAGGGCAACCAGGGGGTGAGAAGACTTGAAACCATTCCTTAGGAGAATCAGTTGAGGGAACTGGAGAGGTTTAATTTGGAGAAAAAATAAGTTTAGGAGAGATATAATTTTCTGTCTGCAAGTATTTGAAGGCCCATCATTGCCAAATGGATTAGACTTGTTCTACAATACTGGGAGAAAATTTTAGAAGGGCAGATTTCAGCTCCATATAAGGAAACATTTCCCAATACTTCTGGGAGCTGTCCAAAAATAGAATGGACTGCCTCAGGACCCCCATGACTGGAGGACTCAAGGATGAGGATGAATCATGACCGCTACCCAGAGATTTTGTAGTGAGAATTCCTGGGATTCTCTCGTGTGCTTGTGGTTCAGAATTAGCATTGCTCATTGCATTATGCCACAACATAAATAGGTTTTCCTGGAAATACCCTGCTATAAGAACAAATGAAGAATGTTGGCTCTCTTCACTTATGACATTCTGATCTTAATAGATCCATGTCTTGGTTAGCCTTAGAAGTTACTGATTTTTGTAGTGCAGAGGTGTCAAACACATGCTTTGCAAGTCTTAACGAGGCCCAACACTCCACTCTCAGGTGTGTTTGAACCATATTGAAATGTAATTGTGGAATACTTAACAAAATAAATAAAAATACAATTAAACATAGCTAAGTCAACATGAAGTCAGCAATGATCTTCATGTACAGATTAGTGGTTCCAAGTGTAGAGCACTAAACTTGGAATCAGGAAAAGTCATTTTCATGAGTTCAAATCTGGCCTCAGACACTTAATGTCTGTGTTACCCTGGGCAAGTCACTTAACTCTTTGCCTCAATTCCTCACCTGTAAAATGAGTTGGAAAAAGAAATGGCAAACTGCTCCAGTATCTTTGCTAAGAAAACCCAAAGAGGGGGAGGGTCACAAAGAGTTAGACATGACTAAACAACAACAAAATGTCTATTTGAGTTTGAAACTACTAGCATAATGGATAGGAGATAGAGTCAGAAAGCCCCAGGTTTAAATCCTGTCTTTGACACTTACTAGGTGTGATACTGGACAAGTGACTTAAACTCTGGGCCTCAGTTTCCTCATCTGTAAAAGAGGGAGAGCAAAAATAACACCTACCTCATAGCATTGCTATGGAATTCAAATGAGATCATGAATCTAAAGCACTTTGAAAATCCTAATTCACTACATAAATATAAGCTGTTTCTAGTTTTGATTCTTGATTTCAAGACTTTTAATCTAAAACTAGAGACTAGGAAAGAAAATAAGATACTTTAGATATTTCAAATGCAACAAATATTTTCTAAGCATTTAGAGAGAGCATCTAGAGTCTGGTCTTTAGAGGAACTGGGTTCAAGTCTCATTCTTGCTATTTTTACTTTTATGACCTTCTGGCCTTAGAAGACACTTATTAGCTAGGTGACCCTGGGCTGGTCACTTAACTCTGTTTGCCTCAGTTTCCTCATCTGTAAAGTGAGTTGGAGAAGGAAATGGCAAACTCTTCCAGTATCATTGCCAAGAAAAGTCTTAAATTGGTCATGGAGTCAGACACCACTGAAACAACAAAAAAGACAACAAAAGTATTCATGTATATATCCTATATACATATGACCATGCATACACATACTACATTACACATATACTTCAAGGATTTGGGATTCCATCAAGACTGTCTAATGTTGCAGACGAGTAACTCCTTTTTCTCCTCCCCACAAATATACATATGTATAACTGAAGAAAAGGATAGTCATTTCCAAGAATAGTCATAACTCAAAAGAAAATATCATTATTTCCCAGCTAACTTTGTGGTAAATCTTTCTAAATTCAGCTAGGTTGGTCCTCAGACAACAGGTACAGAGTTTGCCACCAGGCTCAGACTCAAACTGTTTCAAACCTATTAAATTCTGTCAACGCTTTTTCTTCATTGGCATAACCTTTTGAGAATCAAGGCAAAAGGAAGCACTGAAGTAGGATTTCAGGGGATAATTTTAGAGGGAGGGAGAGAGGAAAGAAGGGAAAGTAGGAAGAAAAGAGATAGACAACAGGGACTCCTTTCTCTCTTCCTCCTTCCCTCCCCTTCCCTCCCCTCCCCTCCCCTTCTCTCCCCCTTCCCTCCCCTCCCCTTCCCT
>CM053593.1:32748322-32773107 GCA_028646575.1 Pseudocheirus occidentalis | reverse complement strand
CTCCTCTTCCCTCCCCTCCCTTTTCTTTTCCCCTCCCTTTTTTTCCCTTAATATTCTCAATCACTTAGCACAGCTCACGGCACATGGTAGGCACTTAATTTATTTTACAGATTACCTCCAGTCCAAGAAGACGTCTCTTGTAACAGTAAAACAATTAAGTAAAACTAGTAATATAGTGGCTTCGAGTGAAAGTATGAGCAACATTTCACATTTACAGCAATCTATTTTTTAAAATTTAATTTAAAAATATTCTCTCCCACCTTCCACCTCATTGAACAACAACAACAAAAACAAATTCCTTATAATAATATGTATAAGAAATACTTGTAGATAAATAGATCACAGATAGATAGATAGATAGATGATAGATAGACAGAAACAGATAGATAGATATATGATAGACAGATGATAGATATGATAGATAGATAGATAGATAGATAGATAGATAGATAGATAGATAGATAGATAGATAGATAGATAGATAGGTGGTGGGCAAAACAGCATAGTAGAGAGTGCTGAATTTGGAGATGTAGGTTCCCGGATTCCTGTACTGTGTCTGATATTAACTCTATGACCCTAAATGAGTTCCTCAATTTGCCTGAGCCTAAGCAACTCTCTAATCAGTCAGTCAATATGAATTTATTATACACTGTGAACTACGTGTGCTAAGTATTAGAATTTTAAGTTCCCAGCATAAGGCTCCTACCAAGGAAATCATAAGATTTAGAGCTGGTCATTTATTCCAATCCTCTCATTATAATATTAGCAAATGTTTATATGATGCTTTAAAATTTGCAAAGCAAGGAAACTGAGACCCAGTGAATGTAAGAGATTTGCACGATATTGTTCAGGTACTTAGTGAGAGGATGAGATTTGAACTGAGATTGTAGGATCATAGATTTAGGACTGGAGTGGACCTTAGAAGGATATGAAGTTTAAGCTCATTTTATAGATGAGGAAACTGAGGCACAGAGAAATTAAGTCGTCAGATTCCAAATCCAGCACCCCTTCCAGAACACTACAGATCATGGAGTATACACGGGGTGTAGTCAGTTACATAGACTACCTTTGTTTCCTGACTTTTGAATGGGTTCATTAAAAGAGTGAGAGTGAATAGGAAGAAAATGGAGGATTTTCCCCTAATAACATCCCCCTGAAGGATGTTAACTCAATTAAAAAACGTATTTTAAGTTATCATTCCATGTAACTTTCCCTATATGGTTACTCCCCCAACTGAGCACTTGCAAAGCACTTTGGGGTTCCCTAAGGGCATAGCTACAAGTTCACTTTTACCCTGAGAGTTTGAGGGGTATCCCAGAAGGACTGGATTTCTACTATTGTTGCTTATAAAATCCCGACCCACTGTGCTCCTTATTAAAAATTAACCATTTGATTTCCTTTAGCTTTTAGAAAAGTGATTTACTAAGAAGGCACAGCAAAAACCAAAACATCCACCCTCCCCAAATTAGAGACATAACTTCCTCCTTAAACACACAAGAGTGGACTCTAAGTACCCAGAGAGAGGCAGATTGTAGAAAACCTCAGTGACAAAGTGTCTCCCTTTCCTGGCCCTGGAAATCTTTCTCTCCCTTCTTTAAGGGAGCCCTCTGGAAGTTCTCCTTTCTCTACTGAGCTTCAGGGATCAGTAACCATTGATTATCCAACCCTTCAAAGCCTCAGTTTCCCCAGCCCTAAAACAGCAACAATAAAGCCAGTAGTCTCTATCTCATAGAGTTGTTATGAGGCTCAAATGAGATCCAGTTCATGAGAAACTTTATGAATATCTGCTTTTGTTTTGGTCACGTCTAGTATCCCCACTCACCTCCTCAGGAATTCTGAGAAATAATAAATTAAAATAGTAATATTTTTGTAGAGATTTAAGGATTGCAAAGCACTTTAGATAGATTATCTGATATGAGCCTCACAATCTCCCTGGGAGGTAGGCACTATAGTTATCCTTTTATTGATGTAGAAACAGGTTAAGTGACTTGCCTAGAGTTTACAGTCAATACAAGTCCTAGGCAAGAGATACTCTAGACTCTAAGACCAGTATACGCTCTATTCACTAGCCATCGAATGCTTATACATGCACACACATATATCCCACAGGGAATATTCAGAGAAAGGGAAAGACTATCATCATTCCATTGGAAGGTATACATCAATATGTACGTGGGCATGTATATATACACAATGGTCAGGAATACACACACACATGTCATGACTATATATTAATATGCATATATTATGTACACATACACACATACACGCAACATATACATTTGTGTATGCATACATGCACATATACATATAAATGCACATATACACATACATATATGTGTGTGTGCACACACATACACTTATATATATATGTATATATAAATATATATACAGATATACTTATTCCTGATTATTGATTAGAAAATTCTGGGACTCTAATTCTATTTTTAAAAATCAGTATTTCCTGGAACCAAAATTCTATAAGCAACCCAAGTGTCCATTTTGTAGGGTTTCCCTCACTCTAGTTTCTCTTAGCCTTCCTTCTAAGGAGTTTCAACACAATTGTCATTTAACCCCACTACATTTGAAAATTGTCCAACGTATCATAGAATCATCAATTTTGGGCTGCAGGGTACCTTAGAGACCATCTAATCCAACCCTCTCATTTTACACATAAGGAAAGTAAGACCTAGATATGCTAAGTGGCTTGTCCAATGTCAGTTGGGCATTAAGTAATGGAGCTAGGATTTGAACTCAGGTTGTGAGTTCAATGTATGTTGGATTGTTCAAGACCATATCATATATCCTGTTCAATATCAACCTGTTCTATATCATATATATCATATCATATATCCTCTGACGTCATAAGCAATGAGTTTCTCACAGGGCTAAACTGATGGTCTTCCTGTGGGGGTATACCTACTCATACAAAGCCACCTCCCCCCCTACACACACACACACACACTTCCCCTAAAGCCATAAACAGAAACAACTTTTATAAGAAAACTCAAATTTGGAGTGTTTATTGTGTCATCCACTGGAACCCATGAAGGTGTCTAAGAATACATATTTCTTTCAAGCAACTTTTGACAATAAAAGAACTCATTTCAGTTATGTAGGGTGCTTTGAAGAAACTGTTTAAGATCCAGACCAGCAGATGGCGCCATTTGTCACTTATTGACACAGAAATCCATGTAAAAGGCCCATGGAAGGATTTGGGGGCCCTTTCATTTGGGAAGTGTTAGAAGTAAAAGTCTTTTCAACTGATTATTATGCATGAGTAAAAATCCTATGAATGTGTAACATTTTCTCCTATATTTCCCTCTTTTATAACATCATTTAAATTCCTTATTAATAATTTAAAAATGTGCTGGATTTTAATCACTCTTCTCAGCACTAAAATACCTGATGAAGAGGGTTTTTTCCCTTTCTTTTTTTTCTCCCCATGCTGAAGGTGAGACAGAGGAAATCCTAGCTTGGGAAGGCTGCAATATCACTTGTGACTCCAAGATGCCCCCACTCTGGCCCCATTGTTTTTTCCCTTTAATTGAATGATACTTAATTAATGAAATCTCTATCTAGTGCAGGTTTCAGAAAACAGAGTCTTGAATAGCCTGCCATTAATAAAAAAACATTTTTTTGGTATCCAAGTTTAATTATGGTGCTGTTTGTTTGATAGCTTGTTACTGTAAATAAAGGAGATAAAGGCAGCCCTTCACTAGAGTAGCTGGAGAGCTGTGAAATATGTACCTAATTAAAACTATTGGTGTAAGAGGCTAATAAAGTACATGTGCCTACTACATGTCTTATTCTAATGAATCTCGGCTAATTTGCTTTGACTGATGAATTTCGGTGTTAGTGGTAGGGGCTGAATAATTATGAAATTTATCACAAGATACAAGCACTCATTAAGGATTACTCAGGTTGAGTTAGAGGAATGTTTTCTTTGTCAAGAACCGAGGCCTTGACCAACACAATTGTGCCCGTTGCCAGAGAGTAGCCAGATTACTCTCCCAACCTGAGTGGCTGCTCAAGGACATGAGGAGGAGGGAGGCAGACACCCAGCAGCGGCAGGGGAAGACACCTGTGTTGTATTAAGAGACACCTGAATTTCAAGGCAGAAGCATTCAGTGCTCACAGATCTGCAAAAGATGATGTTTCTCCTAAAAAATGCCTCCTTTCTATTCCTTACATGAGTATCATACGTTCAGTGAGCATTTATTAAACACCTATGTGCTAACCATTGTGCTAGGCACTGGGAATAGGAAAAAAAAATCTAGTTAAAATATGGAGAATAATACTGAGTAAGGGGATTTCTTAAGATCATAGATCTTCCTCATAGGATCTGAGATCACCAAAAGGGACCTCAGAGGCCATCTCATCCAACCCTCTCATTTTCTAGTTGAGGAAATTGAGACCAGGAGAAGTGAAACGATTTACCTGATGTAAGCAGAGGAGGAGATTGATCCCAAGACATAGAATCATAGCTATGGATATGGAAAGGACTTTGGAAGCCTTTTAGTTCAACCTTCTCATTTTACAGGTGATGAAACTAAGGCACAGAGAAGCCAAGGTCATCTGGGCAGTAACCATGAGAGGCAAGTTCTCTGATCATTGAGTCTGCCTTGTCAGCTATTCTGCATTGACTTCATCTGTATGGCTGTAGTACAAATACTTCAGGGAAGAATCATGTGCGATTAAAAAAACAAGTCCCAATTTTCTGGCCTTCTAATGAATATCATTTGCCTTGGTACAGTGAATCCCCAAACTCAGAAGGTGGGCTGCATTACATGGAGCCAATAGCATGATACCATTTTCACTTGCAAAATACTCCAGTGTCTCTCTTTGAAATGGTGCTCTCTCTAATTGTTCTGACTTTTATTGCTGGCATTATTGGGAAGGCTCAGTCTTTGCTCCTTTGAAGTGGATGTTCTGCTCCGGAGACAAAAAGGGGACCCCCCCCTTACCATCCCCATCCCACTGGTAATGAAGTCTTTGACCCTGGCTGGGCACCAGCTAAAACCTGACTACGGTTGCCAGATAGGTTCAAAGAAGAAAGGAGGCCTGGCTGAAAGCTTGTGTGTGAGCATGTGGGGCCTTCACAACTCCTTTCCTTAAGGAAAGAGTTTCTGAAAGATGAGGAGGTATGTGGGGCAGGCCAGTGTGAAAGAAGAGAGGAAGACATGATTGGCCAATGGCACATGCTGACATCCCAGCTGGGAGTCACCTTAGACAAACTGAGGCTTAGCCGCCTCTTCACTATCAGAGATGATTGCTCCGGGGCTTCAGTTGGGTGGAAGCTCACAAGATTTCAGATCTACCACTCTCCCTCCCAGCTCTGACCCTGTTTTAAATCATAGCTCAAGTACTTCAAGAAGGATTTCGCCTTTCTTGTTCATGTATAGGAATTTATAGTTAATAGAAAGAGACCGTCAACCACCATGATATGCAGTCAAGAGCCATTTTTTGCAAGGAGAAATTTGCTGGAAATTTTGGAGAGAAAAGCAAACATGGTATGCGTGTGTGTGTGTGTGTGTGTGTATTTGTGTGTGAAAGAGAAAGGAGACAGAGAGTGAGAGGGAGAAACAGATGAGGGAGGGAGGGAAGAAGGGGGAGAGAGAGAGAAAGAAAAAGAAAAAGAAAGAGACAGAGAGAGAGAGAGAAAGAGAGAAGAGAAGAGAAGAGAAGAGAAGAGAAGAGAATACAGAGACACCCACACAAATACATTGTGTGTGTGAGAGAGACAGACACAGAGAGAGATGGAGAGACCCACATACATACATTGTGTGTGTGTGTGTGTGTTAGAGAGGGTTTTCTTGGCAAAGATATTGGAGTGGTTTGCCACTTTCTTCTCCAGTTTATTTTACAGATAAGGAAACTGAGGTTTTTCAAGGTTAAGTGACTTACCCAGGGTCACACAGCTAATAAGTATCTGAAGCCAGATTTAAACTCAAGAAGATGAGTCTTTTTGACTCCAGATCCAGTACTCTGTCCACTGGCCACCTAGGTGCCCCATGCACATAAATGTATGTGTATATGGACATGTACTCTACTTTGTATCTGCCTTGCCTGGTTCCAACTTAAGACTTACAACCTTGCTGCTGCTAGCTCAAGCCTTGATTGACAAGGCCTCCCTCATCCTCCTCTCCTATTTGATGGACTGGTTGGAGGGTGGTGTTTCAAGCTCCTCCCAATGCCTTCCCTTGTGGAATGCAGAAACTGGGGTCTCAACACATTCCACTTTGTATCTGCTTCTCTGCCTGGTTTCAGCTCCACAGAACAAGACACCTGCTCCCCCACTCAGCTCCTGCATGAGCTCCTCCCTTTACTTCCTTTGTGTGCTTGCTCCTTCCATTAGATGATAAGCCTCTTGAGGGTAGAGACTGTCTTTCTTTTTATTAGTTGTATCTCCAGAACTTAGCCTGGCATAATAGATGCTTAATAAATGTTTGTTGGATGTATTGGAAGGATGGATAGATAGATATAGATATAGAAATCTCCCTGATAGGATAAAAACTCTTTGCAGTTTTCAAGGACTTTCATCCATGTCTTTGAATCCCTAGTGCCCAGCAAACAATAGTTGTTTAATAAATGATTGTTGATTATCATCTGATTGATTCTTCTTTGTTTTGGAGGGCAATGGATTGGAATTACAAGGAGGCATATCTATTTCCAGTGTAAGAAAAAACTTCCTAACAATCCAAGCTGTCCAAAAGTCAAAAGGACTCCCCCAGGACGTCATGGGTTCCCCTCTCACTGGAGGTCTTCCAGAAAAATCTGAATGAACACTTTAGGGCATGTCGTCACTCTGTGGCAACATATTCTAAATCTGTATGTGCTTTGACTATGATTCTACAAAACATGGCAGGCTGAGAACCTTTTGTGATAGGCATGACAGAAACCCACAAATCAATTCATTATTTGGACCTCAAACTTTGTGCCTTCACAACCAAGTTGTTATTTAAACATAACATTGTCCTTTTTTATGGTTTCATGTTATGCCTTGGAGAACAGTTTCCTGAGCTGGTCTTTGTCTGATTTTAATTCCCCAAAGGGGCTTTAACTCATGGAACAATGTGTGAGGTAAATTGATGCTAATAAAGCCTTATTAATTTAAATGTCTTTACATCAACAATTTGGAATTCCATTAATTGGGGAGAAGAATGGCTAAACAGGTTGTAGTATATGACTGTGATGGAATATTACTGAGCTCTAAGAAGTGATAAATACGATGACTGCAGAGAATCATGGGATGGATAATGTGAACTGATGAAGAGTTAAATAAGCAGAATCAGTAGCACAATATGCAGAAGAAGAACAATGGAATAAGTGGAAAGAACAACAGCAATCACTAAATGCTATGCAACTAAAATGAGCAAGCTTGAGCATGAAAGAAAGTGGAAGTACCAAGGCTGGAACCATGGAAGTGAAGTGTTATATGTATTATCAGACATGTTTATGTGTTAGTTGGTGTTGCTGATTTTTTTCCTCTTTCTTTTTCATTCTTTTTTACAAAGGGTAGATCTCAGGGTAGGGAAGTAGAGAGAGATATATTCAGAAATGCAGGTGATTTAAAAACAAAAGATACTAATAAAATTATGTATATATATGTTATGTAAAAATATGAATATATATGAAGTCATGAGTACAATAACTTGGGAAATAGCTCATAGGGCCTTTCATCTTTAATTCATATATGAGTTTGCTCAGAGTGCTCAAAATAATGTAATATGGCTTGAGGAAGCAGGGAGGTGATATAAAAAAAACAAAAAAAAATCAATCAAATGAGATTTAAAAAAAAGAATCAGGAGCTCCTCCTGGGAACTTTTTATTGCCAATGAGAAAGATTTCCCTGCTGACTAATTTATAGGAATTTGGCATTGTTTGACGTGCAAGTTAATAGCATAAGTAGTGCTATCACTTTGAAAGGCCCATATAGCCACATGGTCATGGCAGCCCCTAAAACAAAGGTCCTCTATCTCGGACAGCCCATTTCCATTTCTGTAGAGAGAATGACTGAGTAGCTAGAAAAAGGGGCAAAGGTAATGAAGAATTATATAATATTAAAAGTCATGTATTTTTTCACCTGTCCATTATGTTACGGGAGGATACAGCCAAAAAAAAAACCAAAGAGAATAGGCAGATGTGAATGGGTATGGTCTACATCAGTGATGTCAAACTCAAATAGAAATTGGGGCCACATAAGAATAATTGTTGGCTGCATTTTTGCTTAGAAAACTACATTTTAATATTATTGTATTTTGATTTATCTTGGTAGATATTTTATAATTACATTTTTAACCTGGTCTGGTCTATCCTAGGGAGCTTTATGAGTCAGATGTGGCCTGAAGGACACATATGTTTTATACCTCTGGTCTAGATCACTAGAGGGAGGACCGTCATGAACATGATGACAGATACTTATTATGCATTTATTAAAGGAGTAACCACATGGATTAGCTCTTGAATCTCAGTTTGTAGAACACAACAGTACTGGGCTATTATAAGTTTGGAAGGCAGAACAAATAGGTGTTATAAAATAATGAGCGTAATAGAATGAGAAGATATCAATCAGATGAAATGATGAGCAAAATGTCATTCATTTAACTTGATACTTTGATTTATCTGTGATTTCAATGACGTGGCACAGACCTCATCCCATTCATCCCTTCTGCTCGATATTAAAATGGAAATAATTTGATTTAAAACAAATAATAGCAAAAGTACAGTATGGAGGAAATGCCTTAACAAAATCTCTTATTAAAAAAAGTCACATAATAGTGTAGGGGACTATGAATTTAATACAAGTTGATAGCATGACATGGCCAAAAGAGCTAATGAAACGTTGGGTTGCATTAAATAAGGAGGAGTGTCCAGATTAAGAGAGGTGATAGTCCTGTGGTATTCTGTACTAGTTTGGCTGAATCTGGAATTTTGTGTTCAGTTTGGGGCACCACATTTTTGGAATGATATTAGCAAAATGGTGCATCTCCAGAGAAGGGTGACCAGCTTGGTGAAGAAACTGGAAGCTATATCATAAGAAGATTGGTTGAAAAAATCAAGGACACTTAATCTGGATAAAAGATAGTTGGGGAAGGAGGAGTGGAGAGAGGTGCTAGAAAGAGAATCTGATTAGTGTCTTCAAATATTTGAAGGGCTGGCATGTAGAAGAGGGATTGCACTGTTCTCCTTGACCAAAGGAAGTAGGAGCAATGGGAAAACATGTAAGAGAAGCAGATTTTGACTCAACGAAAGGAAATGGAAAAGGAAATTTTAGCACTGGAACTAGATGAAAGGTGAACGAACTGCTTCATGGGGTAGTAAATTTCCCTTCATCAGAAATCTTAAGCCAAAGAATTCATTCATTCATTCATTCATTCATTTATGCAAAGGATTTATGCAAAAAAATTATTGGAAAGATTATAGGATGGATCTGAAGCCAACATAGGCTGGATGAAGATCATAGACATAGAAATGGAAATCCACCTAATCAAATTCTCTAATTTTATAGAGGAGGAAATTGAAACTTGAAGACTGAAGGAGCTGCCCAAAGTCACACAGGTGACTCTGCCAGGACTTAAATTGAGGTCCTTCAACTACTTCAAAACCAGCACTTTTTTCATCCACTTTGTTATTTCAGAGACCTCATATTATGTTGGATAGAGTACTGGAGTCAGGAAGACCTGGATTTGAATCCTTCTTCAGTCACTCACTGTGCAACGTTGGGTCATTTATATGATTTCTTGGAGCCTTACTTTCCTTGTTGATAAAATGGGAATAATCATAACACGTATATGTAGGGTGACTGTAAAAGTTGATCAAGATAATATATGTAAGGTACTTTGCAAATCTGGAAGGGCTATAGAAATATGATGTATTATTATTGTTACCATTATTATTCATTTGTTAGTTACCTTCAAAGATAAGTTGTGTGGTAGGTGCTAAGATTGGAGTCACAGGACCTCAGGTTCAAATGCTGACTCCTGACATTTACTAGTTTGTGTGACTTTGGACAGACCACTTTACCCATCTCAGCCTTGGATGTCCCATTTATAAAACGAGACGGCTGGAGTAGATGGCCACTGAGGGCCTTTCCAGCTCTAAATTTAAGATTCCATGATCCTACTAATGAAATCTGTCGAAATCAGTGGCTTTTTCTGTACATGAGAGATACTGGTTTACATACCGATCCCATTCTCTTCTCCCCTGCCTGGCTGCAGAGAAAGCACCCTGGAAGGAGTGATTCCACCTTCATAATACCCTTGAGTGTCTGGTCAGAATCAGACAACTTAGCCCCAGATGGTCTCCAAGTTCAGCAATCAGGTTGCTCAAATGGCCTGTAGAAAAATAATGGTATTCCATCTGTCTATAGCCAATTCACATAAAGCTACTTCTTGGTAATGATGATACAATCTACTCTGAGGCACACAATCCGAATTGCAACTACACATATATGGCTGTTGGTAAGTTGGATGCTCCCTGGGGAGATTCTGGAATATAGCTCTGAATCATTTTGCAAAATAGAGATAAAGATGTTGCTGCCTTAAAAAAATGAAATTAAAAGCATTGTCCCAGGGATGATTTTTAGCAGTTGAGTCATCAGACTCCTGTTGTAAATGCTTTTTGATTTTACCCCAAGCTTCCTTGAAATGAATAAAATGCTTTCTGTTGTCCTTTCCCAGAGATATGCAGCCAGAGTAATATGCATGCATTCTTCAACAGTGTCTATAGATAGACGCCTTACTAGAGGAAGAATTTAACTAGGGGAAGTTAAAAGCAGAACATTTGATAGGTACCCTGGCTACTGTCTTCCTTTATGCAACATGCAGCAACATGGACAAGAACAGGGCAATACGGAGTTCCTTTTGAATGCCTGCTATCTGGTTTATGTGAGTTATGGTCTGCGGGAAAAGAAGCAAAATACCACTTTAAAATGATTTTTCTATCAGTATTATAAGAAAAATGTTATGATGAATTTAACATTTTATCCATCAAAAATTCTAAGGTTGTTAGCCTCGTGTTGTTTTCAGTTGAGTTATTAGAGCTGTCAAATACAAAAAAAAACCCAAACTAAAATAAAGAAAAAGGGACAAGCTACATGATTTTCTAAAAGCTCTTAAATGAGCTTGAGAAGGAATGTCGAAGAAAGTCCTTAGGTTCTCTCTAGGAACAATATCACAGACTGGACAGTAATACTTACTTCTTAAATGCCCCCACAATCCATAAACTAGAAGCTATACACATTTAGGCAACTTGAACATATAGGTCCCAGCTACTAAAGACCAGGGAGAAAAAGTTATCACCATCAAAGTCCTTGCCCCTGTCAAGTGGTTTAATATCTGGAAAACACAGGGTTTTATCAGAGAAAATGACAGGAAGGAAGACACATTACTTTCCCTTTGCCACTGCGCCCTAAGAATCATGAAACTTTTCCATCTGACTTGAGTATGAAACCTCCTGTATGTATTGTCTCTTCCTGTAGAGTCAGAGGGCCCTGAGAGCAGGTAATATTTGCGTTTCTTTTTGTATGCCAAGCACTAAACACAGTGTCTTCTTTCATATCAACATATTCTATTAGGTCCCAGAGGGCAAAAAAAGGAACAGCAAAGAGAAATTGCAGAGACATATTTTGGTTTGGTATGAGGGAAAACAAGTGATGGGCTCCCTGGCAGGGGTCATGGATTTGCCCTCCTTGGAGACCTTCAAGCAAAGGCTGGAGACAACTACTTCTGGGTGTGTTATAGTGGCGATAGTCTTCTGGGTATGGATTGGACAAGATGGCTACGTTCTTCGGGACGGTTCCTTTCCAACTCCCAAATCCTATTGTTCTATGATGTCCTCTGACAGTGTTCTATTACCTTTTTGGAAATGCCCACAATTAGAATAAAATAGCTGATATCTTGATAGTACTTTAATGTAATGCAAAAATTTTAAAATATCTTTATCATTTTCATTTTACAGATGAGCAGATTGAGTCTCAGGTAAGTTTGTGACTTGACCCTTGTCCTAGAGTTAGTAAATGTCAAAAGCAATATCCAAACATTGGTCTCCCCCACCCCATTTTCCAGTTCAACATATTGCCTCACAGAAGTGCCCCTTTGGATTAAGGTATCACCATTAGATATTACTTTTGAAATTCAAATATGTTTCTTGAAAGGAATAAAAAGCTCTCATTAGTGCTATCGACACGTTATGACACTAGCGTTGATTGTATCATCAGAGTAACTAACTGTGTGAATGCGTTTCTGGGGGTGGTAGGATGGTGGTGGTGGTGGTGGCAGATTGCTGATGATTCCCAAGTCTATATATATAATTTCCTGGATTTGGATCGCAAATAATCAACAACTTGCTGGTCATGTAAGACCCACGTTTGTATTAATTCTTCTGTTGGAAAGTTAGCATGTCCAAATATGTTAGCATATGTGAAAAAGGAACCCATTCTTTCCCCAAACCACCTATCTTCCAAATTTTCCCATTTCTGTTGACATTATTCTTCTAGTTTTCCCTATAGTTAAATGTAAACTCTTTGGGAGGAGGGGCTGTTTTGTATTTGTCATTGTATCTTCAATGGCTAGCACAATTCACCTTGAGTGTAGTAGTGTTTAACACACAGTTATTTGATTGAATTGAATTAGATTTTGATTATGGGAAAGAAAGAGAAAATTCAACAATGCATCCTTAAAGGTAGACTTAGTGGTACAAGAGGCTTTGGTTTATATTGACCTTAGAGGGAAGACACTGGAATGGCTACTTAGAATATAATATTATCTTGAGCTACCAGGTAGAGCTTCAAACTTGAGGTATGCCGGCTCACTTCTACTGTGCATGAACCAACAGGACCTACCATACTAGCTACTAGCTACCAGGTAAACATGAAGAGAGGATGTGGACTGTTCCTGGTTGCCTTTACCAGATCCTTCTCTAGGAATATGACTAATCCCATCACAATATACCCTTGACTCCTGGTCGCCCCAGTCCCACAGAATCTTCATCAGATTCAGTGTGTGTGTGTAAGAGAGATACACAAAACTCTGCTCACTGAGATTCCTCTAGAAATCTCATGGCCTTCCAATTTGGTCCTTTATATCAGTGGTGTCAAACTCAAAGAGAAATGATTTCTTAACCTGTGAATAAGGATCCTCGGAGGCTGAATATTGACTTAGTTTTAAAGCATAATGTTATCTATGTCTTACTGCATTTTTATTTTTTAAAAAATATTTCCCAATTACATTTTAATCTAGTTGAGGTGCACTCAGTAGTGTTGTGGGCACATGCTGTAGGCCATACGTTAGTTAACTCTTCTTAAATATTATCAAAGCCAGAGGTGTCAAATACATGTCTTTGCCCTAGCTTACAACAGTCCTGAGTGTTCTGAGTAAGATTAAAATATAATTGGGAAATATATTAAAAATATATTTAAAATAATTAAAAATACAGTACAACTTAGACAATGTTAACATGTGATTTTCTAATTCAATATACTCCAGCAGGTGGTGTAGTGGCCTCATTTGTATTTGTGTTTGACACCACTGATCTAAGCAATTTTCTCACCATCACTTCTATATTTCTTTGGCATCTAACAGGAAATAAATATGGTGGAAGAAGAGAGAACAACAACTACCAGCTTAAGTAGAATGTGCATAAAACAAAGGTTATATGTGAGAATATTTTGTTAATGGTTTATTTGTTTTCAAAGCTAGTTTGGAGGCAAGAAGAAGATCAATGAAGGAATAGGATCTCTGCTTGGTAGAGATAGGAAAATGATAACAGGCAGACAAAGAGGAACAAATTATAAAAAGAACAAAGTAACAAAAACAGATACTGATCACTGTGATTATAATGATCAAGCTTGTCTCAAAGAAGGAATAAGAAAATGTGACTCCTTCCCTTCTTTGTTGAGGTAGAAGGCTAGAGGTGTGAATCGTAGTTTACCCCTCAGACTTGGTTGATGTGTTGGTTAGGTTTTCTGAAATGCTTTTTCTTCTCTTTCTCTTTTTTGTTCCAAGGGATGGCGTGCTGTGTAGGGGAAATATTCAGAAATAAAGACAATATAAAAATAGAATTTTAAAAAAGAAAGTGGAACAAATTAACTCCTATTTTACTTATGTTTTTTTCTACCAAAAAGAAAGATCTTGGGAGTGGGAAGGATAAAACAAAACTGGTGAGCAGGGGGATGAAACTTGAGTTAACTGAGGACATGGTAAGAGAACATCTTAATAACCTAAATGAATTCAGTGCAGTAGGTCTAGATAAACCACCCCTAGAAACTTAGAGAACTTGTAGATGTGATTACTAAATGGTGATCTCTGAAAAATTGTGCCTTTTATGTTTTTTAATTCAATTTTAAATTATTTTTAGTTTCAAATTCTCTCCCTCCCTGACCCCTTCTCCATCCATCCATTAAGAAGGCAAGAACTACAAAACTCATTACAAATATGAAATCATTAAAAAAAAAATTCTGCTATATTCTGAAAAAAAGAAAAAGAGAGAAAAAATGTTTCCATCTACACTCTGAGTCTTCAGTTCCCTATCTGGAAGTGACTAGCATATTTCATCATGAGTCCTGTGAAACTTTGGAGGACCATTGTGTTGATCAGTTACAAAATCTTTCACAGTTGGTTATCTTTGCATTATTACTGTTGCTGTGTAAATTGTTCTCCTTCATCTGTTTACTTTGCTTCCTATCAGTTCATTTAAATCTTCCCAGATTTTTCTGCAATTATACATCTTTCATTGTTTCTTATAGCATAATAGTATTCCATCACAGTCATATACCATAATTTGTTCCAACATTTCTGAATTGATGACCATTCCCTCAATTTCCAATTCTTTGTCTCCACAAAAAATACCAGAAATATTTTTTTGTACATATGGGTACCTTTTACTCTTCCTTTGATCTCTTTGGGGATATGGACCTACTAGTGGTCATGCTTGGTTGAAGGAAATGTACAGTTTAATAGCTTTTAAAGTATAATTCCATATTGTTCTCTAGATTGGTTGGACTATTCACAGCTTCACCAACAGCTCATTAGTGTACCTGTTTACCCACATGTCCTGCAGAATTTGTTATTCTCCTTTTCTGTTATCTTATACAATCTGATGGGCATGAGATAAAATCGGAGAGTTGTTTTAATTTGCATATCTCTTAGTGATTTAGATAATTTCTTTGTATGACTTTTGATAGTTTTGATTTCTTCCTCTGAAAACCATCTGTTTGTATCCCTTGACCAATTATGAATGGAGGAATATCTCTTATTCTTATAAATTTGGGCCAATTGCCCATATATTTGAGAGAAGAGGGCTTTAGTAGAGTAACTTTGCAAAGATTTTTCCCCTTAGTTTTCTGTTTTTTACCTTAACTTTGACTCCATTGGTTTTGTTTGTGCTAAAACTTTTAAAATTTGATGTAATCAAACTTATCCATTTTTCTTCCTATGAACCTCTCCATCTTTTGTTTGGTCATGAACTCTTCCCCTATCCATAGATTTGAGAGATAATTTCTTCCATGTTCTATTAATTTGCTTATGATATCACTCTTTATGTCTAAATCATGTATCCATTTTGAACTTATTGTGTTATATAGTTTGAGATTTTGACTAGTTTGTGCCAGACTACCTGCCAGTTTTCTCAGAAGTTTTCATCAAATAGCAAGTTTGTGCCCCAAATAGCTATAATGTTGGGTTAATCAAATTATAATATATGCATTTGCTTCTGTATATTGTGAGCCTAATCTGTTCCACTGACCTAGGATTCTGATCTTCAAAAAAGGGCAAAACAGTTGATACTGATATATGATAAATATGGCTAATGATGTAGGCACCCAAGTGACACAGTAAAACAACATTCTGACTGGGGCAAACTGAAAGACTCAGGTTTGTATTAATTATGCTGTTAGAAGTTTAGTTATGAAACAAGAACAGACTGTGCTTCTGCCTCTAGTTAGCGAGAGAGATACTCTCCCTCTGGGCTGAGGGTAGGGATTCCAATCTTGGTCTAGGAAGTGTCCTAATATTGTTGCTTCCAGAGCCATCCCCTTGACCTCATTCCGAGAACCAATGGACACAAGGAAATATGCATGCATAGTCAACCACAGAAGTAATTTTCAGTAGTAACTAGTTCTATAAAACACAATTGTTTTACATAATTTCATATGTATAGCGTATATCTGATTGCTTGGTATCTCAAGGAAGGAGGAGGGAAGGGAGGGAGAGAAGTATAGCATTTAGAGCTCAAAACTTTAAACAAAAATGCTAAAAAAAAATGTTTTAAGAATAATGGAATATACTTAGATAAAGGTACCAGGCACAATCAGCAGAAGGGAAAGGGAGAAGTAGTAAGAGCCCAGGTTACAATCAATTGGAGCAATCTACACCTCTTCGACCAAACACCCTCATCTTGCCTTCTCTTTCCTGTGACCTGCTAAGAGAAACTAAACAAAACCCTGCTACTTCAGCTGCAATTCAAAGTGCCACACCAACTCCCTCTCTGTGCAGCCACCTTCCAGCCCGCTGCTTCTAGCCCCACTCTGTCTCTCCAGCTGCATCTCCTCTTTCTTCTTGATGTGTCATTCATTCTCTTTTCTCATTCTTTTTCAGTCCTTTATCTATTTCAAAACCATACAATATTTCCTTGCCTCAGGAGGAAGGAAACCTCAACTTCCAGCAGTCTACGTAGGTATAGTCCATTCCTCCTATATCTAAAGGAGCCATTCATTAACCTGAGAAAGTAGAGACCATCCATCACAAACTCCTTTGTTCTGATATTCTACTTCTCAAGGCACTCTGGGCAACTCTTGAAGATGATTAAATTGCATAGAAGGTCCTGACATGCATTTGTAGAAAAAAAAATTCTTCATTTGGAGCTTCCTTCATCAATGAAGTTACATGTCAGTCTCCATCTCTATCTTTAGCACCCAGGACAGTGTCTTACTATCCTGGATGCTTAGTAGCCACTTAATAAATGCTTATTGGGTTGAATATAAACTTTAAGCAAGGGAGTTTGTTGTCCAGTACTGGTAAAATTCCAGAATGGATTATTAAAGGGATGTTTTGTGAGCACTTAGGAAAAGCAGGAGGTGATCACTAAGATATGGCATGGGTTCATTAAGAATAAGTCATGCCAAACTAACTTTATTTCTTCTTTTTTTGACAGAGGTATTTGATTAATTGCTTAGGGGAAAAATAAGGACACAGTATCTGGATTTCAGAAGTTCATTTGACAAAACCTCTTATAATATTTTCATAGACAAAGATTCAAAGATATAAGTTAGTGATATAGTGAGATGGGCTTGAAAGTGGTTGGCTGAGTGGATAGAATGAGTATTAATTTATGAGTTAATGTCAACCTGGAATGAGGTTTTTAGTAGAGTGTCCAAGGGCTCTGTTATTGACTCATTCAGTGTTGGAGTTGGAAGGATCTTGTGTCAGAGACCCTTTATCCTAATAATGATTTTAAATGTATGAAATAAAATACATAGAGTTACAAAGGAAACCAATAATATTAAAAGGCATTTAATCCTCTGGACAGACTAGTAAAACCTACAAAAGGACCCTTTCTCTCTTAAAAGCATAAACTAAAATATTATAAATAAAATATTAAAATGTATCATAAAACAAAATATATAGAATTATAAGAAAAAACAATTATATTGAAATGCATCTAACAAAACATTATAAAAACAGGTTCTTGGGCCCTGGGTTAAGAGCCCCTAATCAAGTCTGTCTGAAGAATCTGAAGTCCTAAGAAGAGACATGACTTGCTCAGTGTCCCAGAGGTAATAAGAAGTGGAGCCATAATTCATATGTAGGTCATCGCATTCTAATTCCAAGCTTCTTTATAATATATCACAATGGCTTCTTGGCCATATTCTGCTCAACACTTTTCTCACTGCCTTGAATGAAGGCATAGGTAAGCTTATGATTACATTTGTGGATAACATGAAACTGAGTGAAATTGCTAACAAGTCTTATGATATAAATGGAGTCCCAGGAGATCTCTCCAGACTAGAATGGTGATCCGAAGCTAAGATGATGACATTTTACGGGGTTAAATGTAAAATACTACGCTTGGTTTAAAAGACAATTGTACAAGTAGATGATGGAGGGGTAAATAATGTAATATGTGAAAAAATCTTAGGAATTCTAATGAACTATGAGCTCAGTATGAGTCAGCTATGGCCAAAATGTGACATTCACTTTAAGCCATCTTGTATATAAGTACTATTATAGATGGAGCAAATGAAAATCTCACCATATTTTGTACTGAATAGACCACATCTCTAGTAATGTGTCCAGGGATGGGTACCATATTTGAACAAGGATATTGACTGACAAGTTAGTACATATCCAGGGGACAATGGTCAAGATGGATGGTGAAGGAACGCAGAGCCCTGCCACCTGAGAACTAGTGGAATGAACCAGAGGTGTTTATTTTGGAGAAGAGAAGATAATGGGGAAATTTACACAAATGGAAGGGTTTTCATCTGGAAGAAAGATTAGATTTGTTTTCTTTAGCCTCAGAGGACAGAATTAAGACTAACAGGTAAAAGTTACAAAGAAAGAGAGCTTGCCTCCACAGAGAAGAAATGTCTCAACAATTAGAGTTGTCCAAAAAATGGAATGGGGCTGACTTGGGGGGGGGTGCAAAATAAGATGGCATGTGAAAAAGGGCTACATAAATCATGTAATGATGACAAAGATGACAATGATGGTGGTGATGAAGATGATGGTGGTGGTGGTGGAGATGATCATGATGAAGATGGCAACGATGGTGGTGGTGATGGTGATGATGATGAAGAAGATGATGATGATGAAGATGATGGTGATGCAATGTGAGAGGCAGTGGTACAGGGAATAGAGTATTAGCTTTGGAGTCAGGATAAAGGGGGGCTTACTTCATACCTCTACCATATTCCAGCTATGTAAACCATGAGCAAAACACAACCTCTCCTCACCGTGAACTCTAAGAAAGTAAAATATACATAAGTTGTTGACCTGCTGGCCAGCAAGGACTTTCCCTAATTCCTTACACTAATGAAATCAGAGATCTAGGAAAATAAAAACCAAGTAAACCCCAAAACAGTTGGTTACCTTCAAGGAGGGTATGACAATCTATGGAGGTTGACATTGAAGGAAACCGTGAGATAACTCTTTGGGCAGATATCAAGTACATCACAGAAATTCATATTTAAGACTTGCACAATTTTCTTCCATGAGGCTTATAAGGAACGAATGGAGGGACCATTTAGATTTCTACACTCCTGAACATTTTGCCTTTTGAGAGGCAATGTGTGGAAGGAGCAGGAACACTGGATATGAGTTCTTGTATCTTTGATAAAACAATGTATGAGGAACTTTCAATCACAAACTGCTGTTTCATTTGGTTGAACTGGGGCAAGCAATAGGCTGAGACAATGTGGATCAGAGGAAAGAGTGCTGAATTGGGTGGTATAGGATCTGGGTTTGAATTCTGGCTTTTCCATTTTGTCTATGTGACCTCAGTCAAGCACTTCATATCCTGAGAAGGTAATTCAAATATTTTGATTCTTAAACTCCAATCTCCTATGCTGAGGGAGTTTAGAGGACAGAGAACCCGGCATTTAGAAAGGTGATTCTACTGCTTGGGAGGTGCTGGTTATTGTCCACATAGCTTAGAGCCAAACTCCCAAGGGAATAGAACTGCGGAGATTCTCATGAGTCCCAGGATAAGCAGAGTTTGGTGGTACCTACGCTGAGTCAGTAGCTAAAGGCTTCAGAAACTACAGCCAGCTGTTCTTCACCGATGTGCCTTGTAGAAATCGTACCTAGAGAGGAAGAGAATGGGGACATCATGAGAGAACATGGGGGACCCTGAAGTGTCCAACTGCACATCTTCACCTAATATGGGCTCCTCATACATTGAGTCTCCTCATATCTCCTCTTGATACTTGTTAAGTATGTCTGCAGGACACTGTCGTATGGAAAGTGGGGTGGGGAGAGTTTAAGGAGGAGGAAAGCTTTACTGTAAATCTTACTATACTATTTATATACCTTTTCTTTGAACCAACTATGTCTGGCTGATTATTAAAGGTAAATACATGATTCACAGAGTACCTTGAAGTTGGGGACCCTTTCCCTGAGCAACTTGCCTACAAGTTGAGGTAGGTCTGGGGGGAACAACCTCCTCGACATCTCTAATATGTCAGGTCTGGAAATGTGGAACTACTTGACATGGTTCACATTATTCCTATTCACATACTCCACATTTCAGTCTTACTAGACAGCTATTTAATTCTGGAATCAAATCCATCCCATCTCCTTCCTCCATGAGAATTTTCTCCATGTCTGGAAAGTACTACTTCCCACTCCCATCTCTTAGAATTCTCATCTTTTTCCATGACTCAACTCAGGTTCCTCCAGCTACATGAGACTTTCCTCCAATCCTTTTCTTCTACTTCTAGTCCTTTCTTAGACCTCTTTTGTCAAATTGCCTTATTGGGAGGTGGTTTTACACCCCTGGCACCTAGCACCACGCGTTGAACATAGATGGCTTGTTGAATTGAATTGAAGTTACTAAATCTATCTAGACTACCTGCGGTAATCCAGGTTTGTCATGTAGACAAGTCAGACTGGAGACATTCGTCTATAGTATCGGCCATTGGACTGTACTGAAGTTGGTACGACCTTAAGCTTCAACTTCTTAAAGCAGTCTCCTCATCTGTAGAACTAGGGGGGCTGGATTAGATAACCTTTAAGGTCACTCCCAGCTCGAAAATGATGATCCTATCATCCTATGACCTCCTTAAAAGCTCTTTGTCTCTAGCTGGGGGGCCTGGATTTGAATCCCTGAGGTGGTACTGAGTAGTCTCACATCTCTAGTCTGGGAATTGCCTTAATTTCTCCCTGCTTGACCTGCTTTTTAATTAGAGAAGCAAGAGACTGTTCAGTTTGGGGGCAGTTTGGTGTGTTTCAAATTGGTGGCATGGAGGTTTAACATGGCAGATTTCATCATTCCCAGTTCAGAAAACTCTAAATGAAAGGTTTTAATGATAGCTGTCAAAAACCATTAGTGTAACAAGATATCACTCCAGAGTTGGGAGGGGAAAGAAATCCTTTTGTCTATGTGATCTCTTTGTATCTTGGCAGTTCCCATAGAAGGGTGAAGGGCTGAGCTGTTGCTGGTTATTGTCCACATATCCAACTCAGAGAAGGGCTTATTTCAAACGGCACCTCTCCGCCATTCTTCCATCTGTCATTTCTGAGCAGTTTTTAAAGTGTTAAAGCTAATGGGGTAACAAACTGAAATATGGTAATGATCTTTCAGGTAGACAAATGCATCCAGTTAGATGAATAAATGGCCAGACAGGCAATAAATGGAAATTGAAAAGATAGCTGCACTGGTATATGGAATGTATGTTCTTTCTGGTCAGAATAAGTCTGATCTGATCTAATTTCAAAGGTAAAGCAGTTCTGAATTTTGTAATGGCTCTAATGGGGAGCTAGCTGAGCCTGGGTGTGATTCAGAGCTTGATTCCTTAGGATAACAATGACGGTCTTTAAAGATTTTTATATGCATTTTATTTTGAAAAATTTTCAAAGATTGGTCTGGTGGCCAAACCATCTTGAGCTGGGGCTCTGGGAAAACCCCGGGTTCAGCTCATGCTCCTGTTATCCTGCTCCCTCAGGCTTCAATTAATCTAGTCTGATAAAATTCCTCCTCTCCAGCCAAACCACCATAGGCTGTAATCTTGTCAGTTCTCATAAGCCAAACAGAAACACATCCTTTAGGGTGGTGGTTGTTGTTGGGTTGAAATTTTTTTTTGGTACCATTGCCTGCATCTGTTATTATAATTTTCAGGAGAACCCATTTTGATCTTCTGGGTTCACCTCTCCTCTCAGCTGTTTATTTATTTACTTTCTGAACATTTTTTCTGAGTTCCAATGAAAATTCTAGTCAACAAACTTTGTTAATGCAATATTGAGGATGTTGATGGGTTCTGAACACTTCCTTTTGAGTAGGGATGGCTTTCATTGTGGGATCCCCAAACTATCATCCTTGGGTGATAAAGGGTTTGGAAAGAAACACAAGTAGAATTTTGTTTAAAAAAGGAGTTTTAGCTTCAAAATAAATAGACAATAAACGGGACACACACATAGTTTTATTATTTCTTCCTATGTACTTAATTTGAATTTTTATATTCTTTCTTCTCTGTGGTTGGATCAAGGATTAAATCATAGAAACACAGACTCACAGAATTTCAGAGTTGGAGGAGACCTCAAGCGGCCTTTCTCATCTGTGCTACCAAAAGAATCCCAACATCAGCTTACCTGATAGGTCTTCATCTAGCTTCCACTTGAAGATGAGGGGGCACCCACTATTTCCAGAGACAGTCCATTACACTTGGAGATAGCTCTACATGTTAACAAAATTTGTCACTTTGAAAATTTGCAGCTAGATTGCACAATAGGTAGAGCACGAGACCTGAGTTCAAATCTAGCCTGAGACACTTAGTATTGTGTGATTCTAGGCAAGTCACTTAACCTTGTTTGCCTCAGTTTCCTCCTCTGTAAAATGGTCTGGAGAAGAAAATGGCAAACCACTCCAGTATTTTTGCCAAGAAAACCCCAAATGGGGTCATGAAGAGTCGGACACAACTGAAATGACAGAACACCATCTTTCAACCATTATTCCCATTTGAGGCAGTTAGGTAGTGCATTTAGATAATGTTGTGCCTACAATCTGAAAGACCTGAGTTCAAATATGACCTCAGACAGTTACTGTTGTGTAACTCTGGGTGAGCCCCTTAACCTCTGCCAGCTCCAGTTAAAAAAGAGGATCAAAATAGCATCTACCCCACAGTGCTGTTGTGGGGATCAACGAGACAATATTTTTAGAGTGTTGAGCACAGTGCCTGGCCTATTCAGTGCTTAAGAAACACACATTCTCTTCTCTTTTCCAGCCGAAACATCCCTAGGTCTTTCAGTCAATCCTCATAGAGCAGGAAAACAGGTGCTTCTCCATCCTGGTTCCCTTGTTCTAGATGCTTTCTACCTTATTTATTTGATTTCTCAACTGTAGCACCCAAAGCTGATCACAAAATCCCAGATGTGTCCTGAGCAGGAAAGGGTCTAGAAGGTTCACTCTCTGCTTATTTGACTTCCTTAATTTGGCCCAAAGATTGCGTTAGCTTTTTTTGGCTGCCATATTCCACTATTGACTCATGTTGAGCCTGTAATTGACTAAAACCCAATACCAGATATATTTGGACATAGAGTTTGCCTCAAGCAGAATGAATCTATCAATACTCATCCCACTCTGTTCAATGGCCAGCCAGTCAGCCATCTTGCTCTTTATGCTGTTGGATCATAGAGAGTCTAGAAAGAGAGTAAGTTGCCTCATTTGAGCCACCATGACCAATGAAACCCCCAAATGGGATTCTTGCCAATGAGGAAGGTGTATCCCAAAAAGCAACACCTTCAGATGTAAGGGAATAACATGCCCTGGATGATGTTTATGTCATTAATGCTATAATAGTATAGAATTCCTTAGTACTCTGCCTGAGGTTTTTCTGCTTTAATGTAATGAATCTTTTCATATGTTATGTGATAGAATAATGAAAGAAACTATTTTACTTTACTCGAGCTGGTAGATGTAAAAAATGCTGGGGAAACTTGGAATAATGAATCTCTTGATTTTCTTGTCAATGTAATTTCAGCGGGTATATTTATTGAATAACTACTATGTGCAAGTTCTTGTGCTATGTGCTGGATTAACAAAGACAAAATGAAACCTCTAAAAAAACCAACCTATCTAATCTCAAGGAGATTATATTTTACTATTCTACCAGTTTAGAGGTAGCTAGCTTTTACAGTTCAAACACTGGCCCTGGAGTCAGTATATGAGCTCCAATCTGGCCTCAACTGCTTATTAGCTAGCTGTGCAACCCTGGGCAAGTCACTTAGCCTCTCTCTGCCTCAGTTTCCTCATCTGTAAAGTGGTGATACTAACACCTCCCTCCCCAGGGTTGTTGTGAAGACCAAATGATATTTGTGCAGAGCTTTGTAAAACTTAATGTGTGGCATGAATGCCAGCTGTTATCACTACTATGACCACCACCACCACCACTACTACTACTACTACTACTACTACTACTACTACTACTACTACTACTACTACTACTACTACTACTACTACTTCTACTACTGGGAGAATAAAGATATAAATAGATATGTAAATACAAAGACAATTTGAGGAGGAAGAGAACACTGAAGAACTCAAGGGATCTAGAAAAACCTGCTGTAAGAGATAAAAACTAAGTTTAGTTTTAAAAGAAATTGAGGATTCTGAGGAGCAGCAGGCAAGGAGCAAAGGTATAATAAAAATCAAAGACTACCTATGCAAAGGCCTGCAGGTCAGAGATGAAGTGCCAAATTTCAGGGAACCAAGTAAGCCATTTTGGATGGAATAGGATGATGATGATGATGATGATGATGATGATGATGATGATGGTGATGATGGTGATGATGGTGATGGTGGTGGTGGTGGTTATGATGATGATGATGATGATGGTGATGATGGTGGTTATGATGATGATGATGGTGGTGGTGATGATGGTGGTGGTGATGATGATGGTGATGATGATGATGGTGGTGGTGATGATGATGGTGGTGGTGATGATGATGGTGGTGATGATGATGATGGTGGTGATGATGATGATGATGGTGGTGATGATGATGATGGTGGTGGTGATGATGATGGTGGTGGTGATGATGGTGGTGGTGATGATGGTGGTGGTGATGATGATGATT
>CM053593.1:32721838-32747822 GCA_028646575.1 Pseudocheirus occidentalis | reverse complement strand
TTTGGGCATAGTTCCAGATTGCTCTCCAGAATGGTTGTATCAGTTCCCAGCTCCACCAACAATGTATTAGTGTTCCAATTTTTCCACATCCTCTCCAGCATTTGCCATTTTCCTGTTTTGTCATCTTAGCCAATCTGACTAGTGAGATGTGGTACCTCAAAGTTGTTTTGATTTGCATTTCTTGAATCAGTAGTGATTTAGAGCATTGTAAATGGAAATCTTTATGTAAAAACTTGATGTCCACTCATCAAGGATGTTTTGGAGGGGAATTGAAGTTGATCTTGACTTTATAGGTTCTCCAAGGTCCTTTCTAACTCTTTAATTCGTTAAACCTGTTTCCTTCCCCTGTACTGATCTTCAAAAATGTGGGAGATCTATGGGAAGCTGCCTAGGACACCTCTGGAAGACAGAGATTTCCATTTATTGTTAGGCAGCCAGGAGACAAATGAAGGAGAGAAGCTTACTTCACAGACACAAATGCTTAAGGTAACATGAGAATTACTTGTCAAAGTCACTGGGATGAGACTGCTGGAGAAGGACCTTTCAAGCTTGGGGATTCTTTTGTGTGCAGTCCAATGACCCTCTCAGTAGGGAAAAGGAGGCTTTAGCTCATTTCCACTAGTCAAAACCTTTTGCCTCACTTTTCAGTTCCAATTCTGTTTCAACAATATGAGTAAGAAAAGTGAAAATGATGGAGTTTTTTTTTAAAAATAGAAATATAGCTCTTCTCAAGCTCCAAAGTATAGACAACTGACCTTTCTAGTTCAATAATAAAAACAATAATAAATACAAATCAGCAGTATCTTTTCAGTATCAGTGCACTAATGGGCCAGTTATAGGGGCTGTCCATCTGACTGGGGTTTGGCTGGACAACAGACGTTTTTTGATCCTCTTGGCTTTTCCTAGATAAATGGTTAAATGGGATTCTTTGGAGTGATTATGAATACAATCCAGGAGGCTCTGTAATGATTTGTTATCCCTCCTCCCTCCCACCTCCTCCCTCCCAACACACACACACACACACACACACACACACACACACACACTCACGCGCGCGCACACACACACACAGATTGTAGACCCCATGAGATAAATGTACTGGCGGACTTAAACAAAAAGTCCAGAGGCTGGGCTCCAATCCATGTTTTTGGAGAGAGTGACCACATTTATGAGATCCTGGTTCCATCACTAATTCAGAGTAAATACAAATGAGTGATATGTCTCTGCCTTAATGCACTAAGTAACCTGATCTTTCTTCAAATAAGTCTAGAGAACAGTATCCCATTACTCTACAGGAGTGCTGGTATATGTTTGTGTGTGTGTGTATGTGTACATGCATGAGCATGTGTGGCTGCTCCATTTTCTCTTAGGGATTCTATAGCTTCCTTCATTCTTGCCTTCTCTCATATTACAGAAAGAAGGTAATTTTTCCTGGCCATTTACTAAAGCTCATTAAAGACTGGATAGAACAAACAATGCTACTCCTCAGAGACTACCATTCAAAGTCACTCTACAATTCTCTGTTCTAATACTTGAGACAAATTAATTATTCCTTAGTGAAAAGTGTATAATTCCTATTCTTCATTTTGGGAGGGGGAGGTGGGGAATAATAATAGGAAGTTTATATCTGAGTGAAAAGCTGTCTGTGCTGAAGGGAAATGAGAAAAAATATGCGTTGTGAGAAGAGTAAAAGCAATTATTCTAATAATAATTCTAAGAATATTAATGTCTTCTTAAAGTAGATTGCCTTCAAATAAACACAGAGGTTGAAGCAATAGGAGGCTTGCTTATTTATTAATCATTCCAAATGTGCATTCTTCTAAATGAACGACTGCATGATCAACTTTGCTGGCACGTATTAAATTTAGTTAAACAGCAACTTGCAAATGTCTGGAAACTTTTGTAACCAGAGACTAATTTGTTTAACACACTTAAAAATGTTATATTGATGTGAAGAATCACATATTAAACTTCAAAGGAGAAAGCTCCAGAGAGTTCCCCAATTTAAAGACGACCCGCTGGAAACACTGGAGATACAATAATCCTTCTCTGCCCTCCTATTTTTGTTTGGTTTGGTTTCTAAAGACCATTTGGTCTTTGGATTGGTCCCCTCTCCCTTGCTCCTGTAGGCTGTTATCTCCAATGCAATATCTAACTTTGGGGGCTGCTCACCGAGTTAAGAAAGGGCTAGTGTTTCCCTTCATCTCTATTAATTAATCCTGGCTCAGTTTGGCCCAGCCTAGGTTGCTGTTGACATCATTTTTTCCTTATACTTTAAAGAGTCCCAGGAGAGACCCGACTGCAGAACAAAACTGGACAAAGACGACATTTGGTAACCATTTTATTTCTCAATTACCAACTCCAACGTATGGAAGAGATTTGCACTGCTATCCGATTTACACAATTATGCTTCAAAAGTTTAGAAATAAATAACTTGCTCCTCAGAATCATTAGTTAGTCTACCAATGGTAATTGGTGTAAACTAATGAGTTTGCTAGATGGCTCGTCCTTAATTACTGATAAAAGCGAAATTGCAATTCTAGCCAATCGGAAACTAGTTTATTCATGGCGGATGGGGGCAGGGGAGCAAATACTCTTTTAAAAGGCCGTATGGGCCCTAATAAGTGGTTTTGTGTTGGGCTGAAGCCTGCTGAACACAATCAAAAGGCTTTTAATAACTGTATAGGGTGAATAAATATCACCATTGCTCACAGCCAGACAAACAGAAAGCCAGCAATTAAAAACAAAATGGCAAAGGGGAAGTTTCCTCACCACAAATCTGTTGTGCATTCCATCTTATCAATGGTATGGAGATAGTGAGAGGTATTTGTATCTACCAGACAGATTTTGAGAATTTATAGCTTCCTACTTTTCTGAATTCCCTACACCACCACCACCACCACCACCACCACCACCACCACCACCGCCACCACCACCACCACCACCATCATCACCACCACCACCACCACCACCACCATCACCACCACCACCATCATCACCATCACCACAATCACCACCACCACCACCATCACCACCACCACTACCGCAACTACCACCACCACCACCACCACCATAACTGTGACCACCATCACCACCAAACAAACAAAAATATAGCTTCTATAGCCTTCTGAAATAGAAAGTAAAAAAGAAGAGAAACCCAATGTAATCACCCAATACTAAACCCTGAAAGCATAAGCAAGACTTAGCTGAGCCCAAGTGACCATATTAAAACTAATAAAGATCATTTTTAAAGACAGATGTCCTTTCATAACATGAGAGCAGAAGTGTCCATTGTGGATGGCGGACCTGAGACATAGGGAATATCACTGCTACTAGGTAACCTTTTGGCTCTTCCTTGCCCGACAAGAAGATACTTGTTTGGAACTATGGACTAGCTCGGAGATGTCATGGCCAAGGGCATGGGCATGTACATGGCACGTACACTTGCTGGCACATTGGAGACACTTAATAAATGTTTGTTACCTACCTACCCATAAGTATTCATTCAAGAGAACTTGGCAGTACTTGGTACTCCACTTTCTTAATCTTTTCTCTCTCCAACCCAATTCATCCTTGACAAATGGGAATGCATGCAGATACCATGGGGTCTTTAGAAAAGACATTAATGTGTAGTCCAGAGATATAAAAATGAGTTCAGCTCCTGACTCTGGCCACTAACTAGTTGTATGATGTTGGATAAGCCATGTGACCTCTCTGTAACTCAGTTTTCCCATCTTTGGGCAAGATAGAGTGTTGATCCTTGAGTCAAGAAGACCTGAGTTCAAGTCTCTCCTCAGATACTTACTTAAGTTGTGACCCTGAGAAAGGCTCTTGATTTGTGTTGAGTCTTAATTTTGTCATCTATAAAATGGGCGTCATAATAGGGTTGTTTTGAGGATGAAATGAGATGATATTTGTAATGTTCTCAGCACAGCGCTTGGCACACAGTAGGCATTTAATAGATGCTTATTCTCTTTGCCATAGTAGGTATTCTATAGATGACTTATAAGGCCATAGGTTGAGAGCTAGAAGGGATGTTAGAGCTCAGTTAATCCAGCTCCATTTTACAAAAGAAAAAACTGAGAGTCACAGAGAATAAGCGATTTGCCCAAGGTCACAGAGGTAGCAAGTGGTAGGGTTGGTACTTGAACCTATGTCCTCCCTGCTAATACAGAGCTCTCCCCATTGCCCTTCTATGCCTGTTGATCTGCTTCTACCGACTCTGCTTTCATTCTTTGGAGACATCTCACTAGCAGCCCAGCTGTGGAGTTTCAAGTTTACTATCATTCTTTGATCTAAACCAGAGAGATGAGAATCTCTGTCCCAGCCCCTCCTCTCAGGAACACCACTGCCATCCATGGAGGTGGGGTTCCAGGGAGTCAGGAGATGCCATTCCAGGGACTGAGTAACTAAGGAATGTTGAACCGGCCACTTTGGGGCTTCAGGAGACCTTGTGACTCACAGGAAGGAGGAGCAGCAAAGGAGGCTGCCAAATTTGTCTCCATACTCTCTCTCCTTCAAAGTACAGCCACAATGTCTTAACTTCTACATTGCTGCTATTCAGTCATTTCACTCATGGCTGACTCTTCATGACCCCATTTGGAGCTCTCTTGGCAGAGATACTAGAATGGTTTGCCACTTCCCTCTCCAGCTCATTTTACAGATGAGGAAACTGAGTCAAACAGGGTAAAGGGACTCGTTGAGAGTCACACCATTAGTCAGTGTCTGAGGCTGAAGATGAATCTTCCTGACTCCAGACTTGGCACTCTGTGCTCTATGCACTACACCACCTAGCTGCCCTGACTTCTATGGAGTTGCTCAAATTGTGTTTACTGTATTTCGGATAAGCATCTAGGCTCCAAAGCAGGTGCCCATTTTGCCTCTGGAGGAAAAATATGTAATTGATTATGTTTTTATTTGGCAACATCTTGACTTGGTTTCAGAATACTTTGGCATGTTGAGCTCCTTGATGATGAAGGAAATCATTTGCCAGTTAATATTGTATGACTAACTGACAATCAGTGCTTTCGGTAATTAGTTATCTAAAAAAGAACCCTATACACTCCAGAGTAAGCAGGAATATTCTCATAGCAAACTGTTGCAATATTGAGTTTTTCTAATAACAAAATGAGTCACAGTGTGACCCAGTGGACAGAGAGCTAGCCCCAAAGCCAGGAAAGCCTAGGTTCAAGTCTGACCTCTGATCCGTCCTGGCTGTGTGGCCCTCAGAGAGTCACTTGACTTTTCAGTGCTACAAGCAACTCTCAAGTTGAAGAGAAAGTGCCCATCTGCATAGGCAGAGAGAAGTTCACCAGAGAGTTCTCTCTTCTAATGAAATCACAGATCCAGGCCTTCTTCCTAGGGCAGTGGTTCTCAACCTTCCTAATGCCACAACCCTTTAATACAGTTCTTCATGTTGTGGTGACCCCCAACCATAAAATTATTTTCGTTGCTACTTCATAACTGTAATTTTACTACTATTATGAATTGTAATGTAAATATCTGATATGTAAGATGTATTTAAATTGAACATAACCCACAGATTGAGAACCACTGTCCTAGGGGCTTAGAATATTGAAGTAGATAGAATATTAGGGTCTGGAGTCATGAAAACATGAGTTCAAATCCAGCTTCAAACACTTATTAGTTGTGTGAGTCTTGGCCAGTCACTTAATTTCTGTCTGTTTCCTTATCTGTAAAATGGGAATAATAGCACCTCCCCCCCCTTCAGGTTTGTTGTGAACATCAAGAGAGATCACAAAATAATAACAATAATAGATCAATATTATAATAATTAATAAAGTAATAATAATAACAACGGTGTAGAGCCTGGCATGTAGTAGGCAGATAATAAATGCTTATTCTCTTATCCTAGTTTTGATTTTATAACAAGTGAACAATGTGTGGAAAATTCACAGTTCTGCTCTGACTCTCCAGTAAAGCATGTTCCTTGGCATTATCATCCATTGGTCACAAAACCAAGAGCCAAGGAAATCTATCATTTGATGACAATGTATTCTAATTGCAATTAAAGTACTTCAATGGTTATAAGCAACCTCTACAAGACTAAGTATACAAACATGCAAAAGTCATCCAAATGACAAAATAAAATTCCATAGCTCAGGTCCTACGAGCCTCCACCTTTAAGGCCCTTTAAATCCCAGGATCATCAGTGTTGCTAACAAGAGTAACCAGACTGATTCTCCATCCCCAGAGCTGGAGCCCAGAGTTAACTGGTTAACTAACCCATGCTAGTTAACTCACTCACTAGGTTTGCACAAGTGTCAGAGAATCGTGTTTCACTCACACAACAGATGCAAGCGAAGGAAGGTCCTCTCTCCTGGAAGCTTTGTTGGGCATGTAGTTCATGCCCTAGTAAGTTCATCTTCACCAGAATAATAGCCAATTATGCCGTGATTTACATATGTGAAACTTTTGAAAAGACATTTATGGTCTATGCCAATAGAAAGGGAGGTGGGTCCGTCATGGAACCAGCAGGAGAGATACAGATGGACAGGTTGAGAGTGGCCCTGGTAACCATGAAATATAAAGATATTCATAGAAAAATGCTTTTAGTGCATTGGGTAGATGCTCTCTGAATAGGTCACGGAAGGGCAAGGACAATAATCAAACAGAATGAGAAGTCATTGAGGAGTGGCTATCTGCAATTGTGGAGGGTTGTTATTGGTTTGTTTTTGTTTTTTGTTTTTTAGTAATGTCTGATTATTTTAACACCATTTGGGGTTTTCTCGGCAGAGATCTAGAGTGGTTTGCCATTTTCTTCTCCTGCTCATTTTACAGATGAGGAAACTGAGGTAAACAGGGTTAAGAGACTTGCCCAAAGTTACATAGCTAGTAAGTGTCTGAGGCCAGATATGAACTCAGGAAGATGAGTCTTTCTTACCTCCAGGCTCAGCACTCAATGCACTAGGGAACCACCTTGCTGTTCTCTGGTGGAGGGAGTGCTCCCATTGATGAGATCACAAATCTACCTAAATGTAACTGCTTCATGTAACACAAAGGGATGGACCTGGTACCCCTATAGGCTGGCAAATGAGCAGGACTGTAACTAAGGAATTTTGCGTACAAGGCAAATTCTAAGTTTGTTAGCCTGTGGCAAAACACCAACCTCTCCACCCTAGTTCTGGCTTTGCAAGTGAATATCAGAAGGATGTATAAAAGGCAAAGGACATAGGGAAAATATGATACCAGTGTTCAAGCTGAGGAGAAGAACATGAGATTGGCATATGGTGGGGATTGAAATATGGTGGCTGATAACCCCTTCAGTGCCACATTACGGCATGGAAGTGACAGTAGGCTAGCAAAGGCTCTCAAAACAGAGAATAAACTGTGGAAAAGGCTTTTGAGTATGGTCCAGCAAAGTTACCTGAGGACCAGACTCACTTGCAAAGGGGTTTGCCACCATATGGGCTACTGGACTCTGGACTGATTTGTTTTTTTCAGTCCCAGTCATCCCCAAAGACTTAAGAGGGATCTCATTTGCATTGGTAGAAGGGACTTGACATGAATTAAATCACCATTCTTTGAGGTACTGAATGGTACTTCCTCTCATTTACGTCAGGAAAAGATTAGTGGACTCTGGCGAATTGGTTCATGATAATTTCAAGTGCAAGTGTTAAAAGACAGGTCCAGGGCAAATGAGGTCAGGAGCTATCCAAAAAAACCAGGGCTGTATTTTGTATCATCCTCGTCGGCTAATACAGGAGCTATCTGCTTCGACCCACACATGGACACCCAATTATGCTGATACAAAAGTACTAATGACACATCATGGGTTCCTCCTTAATTTATAGGAGACAAATTCAGTCACAGGCATTTTTGATATGAGTGTGTGTGTGTGTGTGTTTAAATGGCACTACCCCCAAAATCTGCCTTCTGATTGGAAGAATCATAAAGTAAACCTGATTCCTGAGCCAGGCGCAATGCCACTCTCCGGTGATGGGAATACGAACAAATGTCACTTTGCTGCCCCAACATCCATCAGGAAAACTGATTGCATCTCCATCAGTTATTTGGCAAAAATGAAACAAAGTAATTGTAACACAACAGTGTCACCAGCTCCATGACACCTGCCTTCCGAATAAATCTCCAGGCTTTGTCTTCTCCTTTATTTTCAATAAATGCTCTAGCATTATTGCCACAGCATTAATCTAGCAGCAGGAAACCATTATCCTATGACAACATTCTCTTCCATTAACATTATCTTTTAATTTTAAGATTGTTTAGATGACTGCTAGAAGCTACTAAATTAAGATAAAATGAAGGAGGAATGATTTTCCTTGATCCAAGCCTTCAGTCAAGTTTTCCCCCAAAATGATTCTGGCTAAAGAGACAGCCATTCTCTCACATAGTAGATTGCTTTGCATACTATTCAGGTATGATGGAGAATTTTTAAATTTTCTTTTTTTTTTTAAGTCTAGCCCTATGATGTCATTTCTGTATGGAACTCCCAGTATGGGAATTCCTTCCACTTGTGCAGACTAGCAGTTTGTCTGTAGCTTCTCATCTTAGCGCATTGACTAGAACACTGAGAGACTTAGTGATTTTTCCTGTGGTCAGCAAAGCTTGAATCTTGTGGAACACAGGATACACTTGGAGTCAAGAAATCCTTGGTTCAAATCCTGCTTCTGACACTTATGTTTTTTTTATTTTTGCTTTTTAAATTTTTTTTTTGGAGGGAGGAAGATAGGACAATTGGGGCTAAGTGACTTGCCCAAGGTCACATGGCTAGTTTTTGTGTCACGTGTCTGAGTTTGGATTTGAACTCAGGTCTTCCTGACTCCAGGGCTGGTGCTCTATTCACTGTACCACTTAGCTGCCCCGCTCTGACATTTATTAGCAGGGTGACCCTGGGGAAGTCATTATACATACTTTTTTGAACCTCTCCTTTCTTATCTGCAAAAGGGCATAATCATTCCCATAGAGCATCTCACAGGTTTGATATGAGTCTTACACGGGAAGAAGCATGCAAAGTGTTTCACAAACCTTAAAGTGTTATAAAATGCCAGATATCATTACCACCACCACTACCACCATCATCATCTTGTTCCTCTCCAATTCAAAAATATTCATGCATGAAACGTTTAAAAAATAGTTACTAAACTCAAAATTATTAAGATTTTTTTTTTGCTGAGTTACCATGGCATACTTTTTTTTACATGGTACACATAAAGAGCTTAAAATGCTAATTTTTTTCAGAGCTATATTGGAGTAAAT
The DNA here is from genome assembly GCA_028646575.1 of Pseudocheirus occidentalis. NCBI lineage: Eukaryota > Metazoa > Chordata > Mammalia > Diprotodontia > Pseudocheiridae > Pseudocheirus > Pseudocheirus occidentalis. The sequence continues at coordinate 32,738,585 of CM053593.1, read as the reverse complement.
AGCTTATTAGGAACTTAATAGGGATGCAAACTTAGAAAAGAAATTATTGGCCCAGTAGAACACACTGTGAGAAATAAGCAGATTGGGAGAATGGTGGAAAATGAGATAGAAGGAAAAATAGGATGAACATTGAAAGTGAATTATTGTAACTATCTGGCCTTGATTCTTTAATGAACAATGTGATGGCAAACTGAAAGTTCAATTCATTTCGGCTGCACAAGTGGCTGTTGAGTATTTCCTATTCTGAAGGCAGAATCCCCTGTGTCCTGGGCATACAAAACAAACAGTTTCTGCCAGAAGGCAGCTTCCTGGTCATCATGCCCCATCAGTTGGGATCTAGGCAAGTTTTACATCAGATACACAAGAGACATCTCTCCAAATGAGATCCACCTAGTCTGCCTATGTCCGCCATTTTGGACATTCTTTCCATTGCTCTGATGCACTTTCACCTCTGCATATTTCAAAGTTCTTTTAATCTCTCCAGTTATTTGTCTCATGCCACGCATCTGCTCATTGTGTGCGAAGGGTTGTCAAAACAGCACAACTGCCAGTGCCCTGTACAATTTAAATAATTATAAGAGCAATGGGGATGCGCAGTCTGCCGTCTCTCTTCGCTATTCCAAACTCCCAAGAGAAAAAGGCCTGTGATAAAACCCTTGGGAAACTGAACTGTTATTCTAATAAAAACCCAAGTTGGGGGAAAGAAAAGAAGAAACAATTGAAGATGAAGTCCTGTTGGGGGGAGCTGTAGCTTATTGAAGTCATCCATAGTTATCCTATTTACTGATAGGTAGAAAATAGGAAGAAGGAGATCAATCATAAAGGGCCTTCTGTAAATTAGGGTGACTTCTAGAAATAATCAAAATTTCACTGAAGTGTTGTAAAGAGAGTTCCTGGCCACGAGTAATAGTCAATACTTTATTCTCTGACTGGGATGGTAACAGGCAGATATTCTAATAATGTTTGAGGATTTACTACTGTACGAAGGTCATGAGCGAGCATTTCTAAGCAACTTTCCTTGTCATCTGAGGGAAGAGCAAAAGCCAAAGCAAAACTCCCAAAGAAGCATCTGGTTGCTTGGCTTGGATGGCTTCACCGGCTAATTAGAACAAACACTTACATAGGTAGACTTGTTTAAGTTTTTGTTCCTTCTTTGAAGCAAATTGTTTCCAGAGTATTGTTCCAGAATGACTTCTCTGTGGGCTGGCTGGCAAAGATCATAGCAGATGGCACTGAGAGAAGGAACTGCAAAGAAAGTTGAATTGATTCTTTGGATGGTTCCCCAAATTTGAAAATAGCTTTGCTTACACTGTTTCCCTTTAAGGAAGGGGGAGGGGAAAATCGTCATCTTAGAATAAGGGTCTTAAATATGTTTTCACTGATTTCTTATCAGATAGAGAAATTGACAAATTTGCTTTCTCCTTCAATGTTTCAGAGCTAGAAAAGAGGCTGGTAGTGATTCATCAAAAACAATTTTATTATAAAATTTGATTGATGTTCAGAAATATGAGTGATGACGATGTAATGTATACCTCTGCATGAGGGGAACACATTTTAGTCAATTGAGTTAGCCAATTTTATTATTATTTTTTTAAAATCCATATCTGGTTGTTCTTTTTATTCTAAAAATTTATGATACTGTATGGAATAGAAATGTGTATTTTTCAAGTTTATAGACAGCTGCCGACCAGGCTCCCCCTTTTTCCAGTGTGGTCATTCATTACAACAGGAGGAGTAAATGCAATCAGTGTTTTCATCAGTGTTTTCTTGGTTTGTGAGTAAATCAAAATCAGTATTTTCCTCCCTAAAATTACATTTCAGCACAAATTTACATGGGAGGGAAAAGCTTCAATTAGATCAATGCTGTGATTAAAGGGACACTGGGCAAGGAAGTTGTGGCTTCTGTCCTTTGGATCTTGAAAGCCCCTATTTCATGCTTTGGCCATGACAAGCTTGTGTACCTGGAGGAAAAAAAAAATGAGTCATTAGTGTTACTTTTAACAAACAAGTTTACAACCAATTGAATCATGCAGACTTGGGATGTATTTGAAGGGGCCTTAAAGGTCTTAGCATCATAGATTAAAAGCTGCAAAAGGACCTTTGGGAGATCTCTAGTAACTGTTCCTGTTTTCTGGCTGACAAAACTGGATGATGCCTTCAGAGGTTGACCAATTTACCAAAAATCATATTGGTAGGACCAGGACTAAGGAAGCCACATCTTCTGAGAAGTACCTCACCAAATTTGCAATTTTCCAAAATGCCCATATAATATTCTGTGCAGTTTCAGTATATCTTTTGGGATGCAACACATTTGTACACACACATGCATATGTGCACACAAACCTGGAAATCTACATATTTACTTTAAAAATTTCATAAGCATGAAATTTATCAATATAAAAGCTTTCCTCAAACTTTAAGGGACTACTAATCAATTTAAAGACCCAGCCTGAGATTTTTTTCTTACTTTGTGGGCTTTTTTCTTTGGGTTCAGATTTATGATTTCATCAGTATGGGAATTCCTTTCATACAGGTTGGTGATTGATCTTGAAATTCCATTTTAGGGAGAGAACTTGGTGGTAGAGAGCTCCTTGAAGCTCTGAGAAATGAAATTCTTGCCCATGATAATGCAGCTAATCTGCTTCCGAGACAAGATTTAAATCTATTTCTTCTTCGTTCCAAGGTTAGACCTCAATCCTTTACCCATTGCTGGCTTTTGAACTTTTGAACATACAATAGACTTTTTTTTTTTTTTTTACAGGCTAATAGATTAACCATTGAGTGAGGGATGAACATTCAGAATATCACTTATTGTACCTGAATACTTGTGATAGAAGAGCAGACTCTGAACTGGTGATTATAAGGAAACCAAGGCCTATTTTTCCATGATGTCATCACTACGAAAGGCCATTTTGTATCAGGATTTCCTTGTGGTTTTCATGACTGCTTTTGGTCATTTTAAATTCCTGTTTCCATTGAGGTAACGATTGACAAGATAAGGCATTCATCTGTCAATATATTCTAGGTCTATCAAAATGCTGGCTAATGTTTCTTTTATTCATTGATGAGGGCTAGTAAGTCATTAGCTTTTTTACCTTCTTCAGAAGCCTGTACTGTAAACGAAGTTCCTAATAAAATTAAGAAATCAAAGGTATGTGACTTATGTTTGATTTCTTACCACACTCACAGCAAAACAGCCATGTAATGCAGTGGCTAGAAGGATGGGCCTGAAGTCAGGGAGATCTGAGTTCAAATCCTGCCTGAGATATTTAACTAGCCCTGTGACCTTGGGTAAGTCACTTAGCTATTTTATCTCCTTCAGTTTCCTCGTTTATTAAAACGAAGATAATAATAGTATCTACCTCCAAAGGTTGTTGTAAAGAGCAAATGAAATAATAATGATGAAGTGCATTAGTACAGTGCTCTGCCCACAATAAGTGCTATGGGAATGTTAGCTATTGTTATTAACTAGCCACAGCTATCAACCATTTTCCTGGTACTCACTTAAGATCTATTTTATTGTTTATCAAAAAAAAAAGAAATATGATTATTTCTCAAATGCTGTAGCACAATTTTTTTTGCCCTTCATCATTTCTTTTGGACATGGCTATCTGATATATTTAAAAGTTAAGTCTCCTACTATCCACTTACCACTTATTAACTTTGTAAACTTGTGTACGTTCCTTAACCTTCCTGGGTTTCAGTTTCTCCATCTGTAAAACACAGTGTGCCAATATAAAAAGTCGATTTATTTAATAACACATTTATTTCATACTTTAAGATTTATAAAATACTTTCCTTGTGAGATGAATAATGTAAATTTTCAAATGTGCAGTTGCGATTTCACTGTTATAGGGAAATCTTTCTATCAGGAAACTCCCTATGGCCATGGGTCTGTACCTGCTGACTGAGAGTGATCTCAGGACAGTGAGAGATGAGTGTAGCCCCAGCTCAGAGGCCAAACTTGAACCCAGGTCTTACTGAGTCAAGGACCTCCCTACCCCCACGACCTCTTGAGTGTAACTTTAATAGCTGTTGAGTATTAGAAGTTGAAATATTAGAGACAGAGGCAAAGAGAAATACACTCAGGATTACTTAGCTAGTAAATGTTAGAGGCAGGACTAAATCTCAGGTCTCATGATTGTTTCCAAATGAAATCCTTTTTCTGTCTTAGTAGCTGCCTTCAGAATTCAGAGACATGAGGTTGTCAATTAGGAAGGGGGGGAGGGGGGAGAGAGGCAGAACACTTTGTCTTTGCAAAGAAACTGTTGGATTTAGAACTACTTTTTTTTTTTTTAAGTCTCTTTAATGCTCTCTACCCCACCCGCCCAGGCTTCTTTCTCCAAAGGCAAGCTGAGCCAGGCAAAGTCACTTCCATAGCTCTGTCTGCTTTCCCATAAGCCTTTGTTCTTTGCCTACCTTCACAAAGCCCCTTTCCCACAGTCCCCTGACTCTAGTGGCAACAGGGAAGGCAGCTCCATCATTTGTTATTTCCAAAGAACAAGTCTTTAAGCAACAATGTTGCAATTTGTGTAAAAGACTTCTTGTCTAGAAACAGCCAATGGCTTTTTGTCTTCCCTGCCTCTGCATCAATCTCAGGGCCTGCCATGACCATCACAGGGCCGGCCAGGCAGGCAGCCCAGATGGGGCCATGTCTTGAGTCTCTGGCTGAAGGGGATGCTCAGGAAGAATTGCCTTCATGAAGAGGATTACAGGTAGAAAAGAGGAGTAACAAAATAACAGGAAAGATCAAGGGAGGAGGTCAGAGGCAGCTGGGAAAAAGATGGGAAAATAACAGGAAGGTGAAATCTAGTTATGCAGCTGCTGAATTTGATATACATCTTCATAGGGTTATCTGAGCTCTAGCTAAAGAGACCTCAGGGCTTACACTCCTTTTGTCTTACAGATGAGAAAATTTACACTCAGAGGAATTAAATGAATTGGCCAAGATTAGTCAGATATAACTGAGGTAGAATTTGAACCCAGGTCCTTTGGAAGCAATTGGAGATGCTGAAATCCTATCTCTACTAGTTAGCTTGTGACCTTGGATGAGTCAGCTTCTCCAGGCTTCAATTGACCTGTTTGTTAAAGGGAATCGTGTAACTTAATGGACTCTGATGTCTCTTCCAGCTCTAAATTCATGATCCTATGATCACAAAAATCAAGTTTAGTAAGAATAAGAATTCGGTTTAGCATCCCTCTGTGTGTGTGTGTGTGTGTGTGTGTGTGGTAGGGATTGTACAAAGGGGAATAACTTCTCAGGTCAGTTCTAGTTTTAAAGCTATGAACCTCTAGGCCAGGGGTTCTTAACCTGAGATCTATGAATTTGGTCTCTTTAAAAAATTATTTTGATAACTATTTCAATTTATTTAATTTCCTTTGTTAGCTTGTGTATTGAATGCATTTAAAAATCTCATTGTGAGAAGGGGCCTATGGACTTCATTAGATTGCTAAAGGGGTCTGTCACACAAAGGGATACATGACACATGCTCTAGGGCAAGAGACCCTTGATCTCATTTGGAGGTGATTATGCTGAATGGTGAAAAAGGAGGCATTATCCTGACCTCCATGGATTGATAATGCATAATTATTTGATGCTGTCAAATAAGTGTGATTTTGTTCGTGCAAGACATCTTTCTCCAGACACAATGACTTCTATGTAGCTCAGTCTTAGAGGGATACCTGAGACTCAGATAGATTAACTGACTTGCTCATGATCCATCGCTAATAAACATGTAAGGCAGAACTGGAACTCAGGACTTCATAACAGTAGGTCTAGCATTTTATCTACTACGCCAGACTACCTCTCAATTGTTTAATAATTTATTAAAAATAGAATAATTGACATCATATAATTACTACTCAAATCATTGAAAGAAATTGTACTTCTTTGGATCATAATTAATTTAATATATGAATTATATCTACAGGGATTATTGTTTTAGATATTATTTTCTCACTTTGAATTTTGAGATGTCCTCATAGATAAACCTTCCCTGCTTTGAAAGAACAAACCTCTGTGTGTGTGTGTGTGTGTGTGTGTGTGTGCGTGGAGGGGGGGAGATGTTTAATTTTTCTGCATTGTTACTAAGAAAAACAGATTTATTCAAATGACTGCTACACCCCAGAAAGGACTTTCAGATTTGAAACCTTTATAGCTCCTCTAGAATAGATCAGAAAGTCCTTGTGAAGGCTAAACCTGCAGAAATAAAAACTACCCAGAGGTGGCGCTCTGGTTAAAGTACACCTGGATTTTGATTACCGAGTACTGATTTACTCCATATGCCTCAGAAGAGACATCTTTACCCATTATCTCTTTTGTATTTGTGCAACCACAACCTCAGCAAACAAACATCGCTGGTAAAAACACTTCCCTCCACACTGTGGGTGAAAACATTACTCCTCAGACCAGAGGGTTTGAACATCCTTTAATCCAGGAGCAAGCCAGAAGGGCTCTTTCAGCTTGCTTGAAGAATCCCAGAAGAATCCACATCTGCACAGACCTTTCCAGTAGCCTAGTTTGTCCTTAGCCCCGGGCAGGATAGCTGCATTCCCACCTTGTTGGAAGGCATTTTGCTTGAGAAATATACCTGAAATGTGTTTTTCATTATAGGCCTAAATTTAATTGTACCCCCCATCATGAACTGGTGTTATCTCACTTTAATTCTGGTAAATTATTTACATGGGAAAAATTGAGTTAGGAAATTAAGCCCTGCTACTTCGATGTGTATAGAATTCTCTGTTCTTTTGGTTTTGTCTGAGCCTTCTCATAATCAGATAGTCACAGAGTGAGTGGGGATTTTGGTTTGGAGATTTTAAGGGGTTGTCTTAAATGTCTACATCACTGAACCCCTGAAGATCACATTCTTATGTGTCATAACCGTGGTAGAGTGAACGACTGGAGCCCTGAGCTCTCTGTCCCACCTCTGACACATACTGGCTATATAAGCCTATCTATGTTGTTCAATTTCCTGTACATAGATGTGAATGTTTTGACTTGATTCATTAGAACGTGAACTTTCTGAGGGCATGGACCAAGCATTTGCAGATCTTCTATCCTGAGCACGCAGCACAGTGCTTGGCACATGGTAAGTTCTTAATAGATATTTATCAATTGACTTACTAACCTCCTACTCTTGTAAGACTGTCATTTGCAGAGAAGATACCCCTCTGAGGGCACTTTCTCAGCATAGGCCCAGTCCAAAGTAAAGAAAAATTAAGAATATTGATACTGTGTTGATACTGATCGGCAAATCTGAACATCTGTGATATTTTAAGTTAATTGAAGAATGTTAATTTAGGCATCTAGTAGAACTTTTTGTATACTTTGCAATATGCTATAATGTAAAGTATACCAGATGGGAATTCCTAGGACCTGAGTTCAAATCCTAACTCTGCTATTCACTATGTATGATCTTGAGCACTTTTCTGGGTCTCAGATTCCTCATCTGTAAAATGAAAAAGTTGAGCCAAATAACTTCCCTTTTAGCTTGAAATTAGGAGAGTGAAACTGTTTAGTTTAAACCATTTCCTGCTGTCTTGGGGGCATACTCACCATTCAGATATTATTGCTATTTCTTTGGAAACCTGAATTTTGAAAATCTCTAAAACTTGCAGATAGTAAAATCACAGCTTTTTAGAAGAGTGAGCCTTTCTAACTGGGTTCTTTGGCCAATCTTCTTGTCTTTTCATCAGAAACAGAGTGTGGAAGAGATATTTATTCCACAGGGCTGATTTCATTCCATTTCCTTAAAAGGATAAGAGGTTATAGTCCAAACGGAAATTAGCATCACCTAGTCCTATCAGAAACTGAGATACAGAGGGCTGAGAGGCCTTGCCTCATATCACTTAAGAACTGTAGGCACTGGAGTCAGACCTCCTTGTCTGACACTAAAGCCCAGACTCATCTACAAAACGGTATCTAAGTGAAAGGCCTTTGTCCTTCCACAGTGATTTTCCCAGGACCATCCCTCCTTAACTTTCTACTAACAATTAGACCTAATATTGGCCCAGCAAATGGGACTTTTATTACCTCTTTTGCAGCCTAAAGTTGGATCCTGAGTTGAAACTTTAGAAGCTGACAGCAGGAGGTAGAGGGAAGAGACCCACTTGCAGGTTCTCTGACTGTGGGTGTTCCTGGGCTCTAACAGGCTGAAAACATTGCCTCCAACCATATGATTTATATTGAAAGTGAGCTTCCTTATTCTCCAAAGCCTTCGTGATTGCTAATCTGGCCTTATTGTTCAAAACTTTGCTTCTGGATGCCTAGGAGAAATGGGTTCCTCTCCCTACGGCAAGCTGGGTGGCAGGCTAAGGATGTCGTGCCAGGCTATCTCCTCCGTAAGATTTTCTCTGCTTCGTGCATGAACCCAGGATCGTCACTGATTATTCCCTGAGCACCTACTATGTGCCTTGGTTTATACTTGGGTCAAGGGACATTTAAAAAAAAGTCTTCCCTCTGAAAACTTAGTAGGGAAAAACAGATGATTGCTGTTTTTACCCCATTTAAACTTCCCTTTAAGTTTCTGAACCCCAAACATAGGAACTAACGACTCTGTATGTGTGTGTGTGTGTGTGTGTGTGTGTGTGTGTGTGTACCCCTACCCGTACCTGGCTCCTGGGACAATAGCAAAACTACTGTATTGGAGCCTGAGGACGCCCCTTTACCCATTTAGAGTGGCAGGCGAGTGGTTGCTGTGAGAGATGCCAAAGTTTTCCCAGGGCCTAGACTGATGATGCCCCTGAAATCCTGGAGAACAAGTAATCGTCCCTGGCTCGGACGAGCAAGCAGCGTGGGCAGGTGAGTGACCCCTTCCAGCCTGCTTGCTTCAGTCCCGTGGGCGCAGCAGCAGCAGCAGCAGGATCAACAGCAGCAGCATCATTCAGCAGGGACCCTTTGCTGCTGCTGCTGTGGCGGCGGCGGCTCCCCACCTGATACTGCCCTTTCCTTTCCCCCTCGTTCCCTCCGCTTCTGCTCCCCCACCTCCCTCCCTATCCCCCTCCCCCTCGCCTCCCCCCTCCCACCCCCGCCTCCGGTTTCAGTCTTCCCTTTGTCTTCCTCCGGATTGGCAGGTTTTATTATTCCGCCTGAACAATCCGTGCGCGCAGTGGCTGAGGCGCGCTGACGTCGGCAGCTGAGCTGGAGAGTAGTTGGGATTTTGCTCTGTCAGTAACACATGTGTAAGAGCCGCGGAGGGAGAGCGCGAGCGGGCGAGAGGCCAGCGCCGCCTTCGAGCCGGGCAGCGGCAGCAGCAGCAGAGGCGGCAGCAGAAGCAGAGGCAGCAGCAGCAGCAGCAGCAGCAGCAGCACGGACAGCGGCGGCGGCAGCAGCCCTGCTTCGACCCGGCTGTCGGGCTCGCCCCCGGCCCCGCTCGCTCCACTAGTCGTGCTTGCATTCCTGCGGAAGGCTGCTCTGAGTGGCCTGAGAGGGACTCCGCCTGCCCGCCCGCTCCGCCGCCCAGCCGCCCGCCCGGGCTGTTGTTGTTGTTTCCGCCGCTGCTGCCGCCGCCGCCGCCGCCGCCGCCGCCGCTTTCTGGATCTCAGCAATCGCCGCCGCCTCCGCCTCCGCCAGACCAAAGCGAGCGAGGGAGGGAAGGAAGGAGGAGGAGACGGAGGAGGAGGAAGGGGGGGCCTGGAGGGTTGGGGGGGGGGGCCGAATATACAAAGTGAAGCCACATTGCCAAACTTGCAGCAGCGACTGCAGCAGTCGCCGCCGCCGCGCCTGAAGCCGAGCAGCTCGCGGGGGCCCGAGAGCTAGCCAACCAGCCAGCCTTGCAGCTGCTCGAGCGAAGCTGGAGGAGGAGGAGGAGGAGGAAGAGAAAGAGAAGGACTGAGACTGAACCCTCTGCTCCTGGGCCGGGCGGCCACTTCACTGGGGGGCACCCGACCCACCAATAGAGCCGCGCATTAAAAAAAAAAAAAAGAAAGAAAGAAAAAAGATTACCTTGTCCCACCCCCTCCTCCTCCCCCCTCCACTCCACTTCTGCAAGAAGAACTCGCTCCCTCCCTCCTTCCTTCCATCCATCTATCCATCCAGCTCCATCAGTCCAGCAGCCCCAGGGAAGCCGAGCGAGCGGCTCCGCTGAGATCTCGCAGCCGCAGCCGCAGCCGCAGCCGCAGCCGCTGCTTTGCAATATAGGGGAAAAGCAGGTAAGCGGACTTGCTGGAGAGATAAGATGGGGCGGGAGGTGTGGGGTGGGGTGGGGGGAGGGCTGGGGGTTGGTAGCAGCGGGGTTGGTGGTGCTGGTGGCCCGGGGACCGGGAAGGGGGGGGGGTGTCCTGTACCCTGGTTGTTTTCTTTGGCTGCTTTCCCTTCACCGTCCCAAATTGCAAGTAAACAATACGTCGGCTTAGATAATGAGAGAGTCTGAAACTATAGAGGACGGCAGGCTGGGGGGCGGGCTGGCAGGCGGGTGGACCGAGCAGGAGGCCGGCAGGCCGGCAGGCAGGCGAGCACCAGGGCCGTCAGCTTTGTAGCGGTCCCTGCTTACAAAAGGGCTTGTTCGAAGAGGAGGGCTTGGTGGGGGGGAGGGGGGAGCGCCTTTCCAGCCCAGAAGTGAAAGGCTTTGCCTGTTTCGGTTATGAATTGAGGTGGGGAAAAATAGTCTTGCCTCCCTCCTCCCCCAACCCCTCTTCACCCCCCAGTAAACACTATTTTTGAAACAGTGGCCGAAAGGATCAAAGTGGGCAGGCAATTTTGTATTGGTGTTTGTTTTTTTTTAAAGAAAAAAATTCCTTTTGGCTTATAAGTCTTTTGTTTCAATCCAGGAGAAATCCGGTGAATCACCTAATTAAAATCAAGACATGAATTAAGCATCCATTTTTGTACTACAAATTGCCAGCTCTACGCCTGTCCCTCCCTTGGTCTCCATTAAAAAACACCAGAGACGTTGTTAAAGGGGGGCTTATTTTGCCTCTAGCTGCCAGTTCTGCTTTCTGTTTCACTGACTCTATCCCAGGACCTAAATTGCTCGGCTATGTAATTACTAGAATATAAGCCTATTTAACTTAAAAGCTTTTCTTTTTTTTTTTTCCAACTCTAAATGAAACTTGATGAGGCCCCGTCCTTAGTTATCTGGGGAGTCAGTTTCTGGTCAGTCCCTGATTCATCATCTCTTTTAGATTTAATCAGCATTAAGGTATTGCTTGTTCTTAAGAGCTTTAGCTAATGGGGTTCCTGGATGCTTTTGCTCAGTGTAATGTTTCCTTAAAAAAAATTATACATATATATATATATATATATATATATATACATATACATCTACACACACATATACACATGAACCCAAATATATAATACACACATTATATACAACACACATGCACAATACATACATACATATATTTATTAACTTCTCACTAAAGATTCAGGATAAGCAGCATGGGATCTCTCCCCGCCTCTCTCCTCTTCTCCTCCCCCCCCTTTTAAAGGAATTCAAAGCGATTATAACGTAAAGGGAAACAGTTTTAAGACTCTGGGCAGGAAATGCAGATTCATTTGGGTTAGGGCTGAAATTGTAACAAAAAGCAATTCCTCGAGTAAATGCATCAGATAAATCAATTTACATAAAGGTATGATGCATTCGGATAGATGCAATGCTAATGGGTTTTAGAGTGGTCCTGTTTCCAAAGTCTCGGGGTTTTGTTACAGCTTAATTGGTGGAGTTCTTTTTCTGGTTTATTGTGTGGTCACTAGAGACACGTTCAGGGACGCTTTCGGAGGAAATGTGTTTAAAAATCGGCCTATTTTAGGAACCCAGGGACTTAGTTCTTGGTGCCCTCCCCTCTGCCAGCTGCTAAGTTGGGCCAGGGGTAGGCAAAAAAAAGTTCTCCGTCTTCGGAGGTATCAGTCTGAATGCCTTTAGGAGATGGCCCAAAGCCTTGGTATGAGTACACACTCGGCTTACAAAGGACAAAGACAAAAAACATGCTGCTTAATTGGCAGTAAATAACTTGATCTTTTTATAGTATTATAAGTGACTGGAGGAACACTAGGAGTTTATTGGACTCGGGATCGGAGGCCACAAATTAATCGGTTTAGTCTAAGCTTTATAAATTGATTCCTATATTATCCCCTAGTTGCTGCCTGTCTTGTGGCATTCATTTAGAAAGTGTGGGGGAATTTTTTTAAAAGCCGTTTTTGGTGACAGCTTGGCTAGCCCGAATTTAACTAGTGTATCCCTTGATCGTTCTCCGGTTATCAGCAAAGTTCTTCCCTCCTCCTCTCCATACCTTCCCCCCCCCCTTTTTTTTTTTTTGCTGGAACAAAGCTTTAGCATTTAAATTACTGATCAAGGGCAGATTAGCGAGACAAAAGTGGAGTGTGTTTGTATAGGAAGTTAACAGGCGTCCTAAAGTTCAATGATCTATTATTCTGGCCGGTGTCCTGAAAACCCAGAGAAAACACTCATTGATCTTCAGAATGAAATGAGATTTGGAACAATAATGGGAGATGGCCGTCACCACAATGGCATGTGAAAGGTGCTGTTTAAAAAATCCGAAAAACCAGTTTCGCAACTTTACACACTGCACTCTTTCCCTCTCTCCCTCTCCCCCCACTCCCATCCTCCATCCCCCTTTCCCCTCCCACCCCCACTCTTTCTATTTCCCTCTGCTCCCTCTCTCCCTCCCTCCCTTTCAGGAAACTGAAGTGTTCCCAACTTGAGCTCCAGCTGCACTTCCCAGAGTTGGGCATGACATGGGGGTAGGGGGCAGCAAGGGGGGGGGGAGTGGGGAGCCTGGGCTCGGCCTCCCTGCCTGCTCGCTTGCCCACACTGCTTCTGCTCGTCCTCCTGCCTCCACTGCTGGGGCTGGGGGTGAGGCGGTGGGGTAAATGACCCTCATTTGCTAGGGGCGAGATGCGTGCCGAGGTGGGGGTGGGGGAGATAGGCGGAGGCTGGGGGCGGGGAGTAGAGAGTGGGTGGGTGGGAAGGAGGGAATTGCACTGCTGAGCCTTTCTCGCTGGAAGACTTTTGACAGTAGCCAAGCTGAAGTTTGTCAGTGTGGGCTGCTCAGCAAAGTTCAGAGGGAGCCTCTTGGATTCGGATCCGAGCCCTGGGAAAAGTGCTTTTGAAGGCGGGTCTGGTTTGTGCCCCTTCCTTCCTCCCTGGCCCTATCACTGCTGACCTTACCTCCCCAGCCTGCCCCCTACTTATCAGCAGCCCTTTGGGGAAAGAAAATTCGGCCCCTCTGCGCGCGCGCGCGCACGCACACACACACACACACACACACACACACACACACACACTCACACTCACACTCAGACTCACACACTCACACTAACGCACGGGCGATCAGTCGCTTGATTCAAACCCGCCTTTCCCCTTTTCCCTGTTCTGTGTCTCTCCCTTTCCTTCCTACAGACCATGGTGAATCCGGGCAGCAGCTCGCAACCTCCCCCGGTGACGGCGGGCGCCCTCTCCTGGAAAAGGTGCGCCGGCTGTGGGGGCAAGATCGCTGACCGCTTCCTGCTCTATGCCATGGACAGCTATTGGCATAGCCGGTGCCTGAAGTGCTCCTGCTGCCAGGCTCAGCTTGGGGACATTGGCACGTCCTGTTACACCAAGAGCGGTATGATCCTTTGCAGAAATGACTACATTAGGTAAGCAGATGCTGCATGTCTGTGAGATCTGCTGGGGTGGAGAGTCCCGGGAATGCAAAGTCGGGGTGGGTGGGTGGAAGTTGTACCTGTTGCTTCCCCACCACCTTTTCTGGGTGTGAAAGACTGAAAGAAGAAAAGGAGGTTGAGTTGGCAGCGGGAAGAGAAGTTGGAATTGTTTGCTTTCTTGTCCCCTTTCTGGTTTTTATTTTAAATTAGCTGTGAACCCCCCACGCTCCGTAAGAATGTCTCTTGGTGCCCCGCTTCAGGTTATTACTGGGAGGCCCAGGGGGAAGACCGTGGGGGCCTCCTGATCTCTTTCATGTGGCTGCCAGTCCAAAAGGAGTCCCCACTAAAAATAAACAAAAATCAAAAGGCAGTCTAATCTGCTTTCCTAAAGGTTGGGCAGTAAGTAGTATTTGCCGAGAAACAACGGACAGCCATTTGGCTTCAAAATAAAACTAGTTAAGGGGAAGTGACTTACCCATGGCCGTATCTGATTAATTATAATATTTACATAAGCACCTTTAAACTTTTTTGAGTGGAAAGAGAGTGACTCATTCTTTATACTCCTTATAAAAGACTGATTAACTATCAGTGTGAAGGCCTGTAATTCTGCTTGTAGCCAAAGAATCTAGTGGTAATGTTTGTCTTTATACTGTTTATGTATTATATAGAGCCCAGGAACTTAGACTCTTGTGTGGTTTGCAAGGTAGAAAAGATTGATATTTCCTGAAGAAGAGGTCAGGGTTTTTTTTTGTTTGTTGTGTGTGTGTGTGTGTGTGTGTGTGTGTGTGTGTGTGTACACCTACCACCCTAGATCTCCAAACAGATTTGTGAACAACCAACTGTGAAATATGTTAATTTTGCATTCTTTAGTTAATGTATAGTAACATCATGATCTTTTCTAACAAGTTTCAGTGCAATTAATAGAAAGAATTCAGGAGGTCAGGTGCCTATAGGATCTTTTCAGGTGAACTCAAGCTCCTTAAACTCATTAATTTGAAAGGAGGCATTTGAAGGATTACACACATTTAATTTGAGTAAATGGTTTGATAGACTGATGCACATGAATGCTTCAAGGAGGTGTTCCATTTCAACATCCAGTAATTAAAAAAAAAAAAGACCATGGTTGGCAAAAGAGAAATGCAGAGTTTTAAGATGAATTGCATTCTATTTAAATGTTTGGGGTTTTTAATGTAAATGCCAAATGTATTCTTAAGTATTTTCCGCTCCTTCTTTAATAGTTAATAGAAAAGTTGCTGCTTTTTCCTTTCCTTGTGGAGGAATCAATTGGTTTATAATACCTTAAAAGTTTATTTTTGGAGCACTGGGCTTATTTTCTCCATTAGGTTGAGAAGGATGTAAATAGTATAAACTGGGCATGAATATGGAAATGTTCATTCAGTTGTCATTAGTTTAAAATGATGGGGGTAATTAAGAGTTTTTATTTATTTTAATAATGCAAACTCCGGCCAATATGCTTGCCTTCTCAATGAACTCAGAAGAAAGGAAAATAAGAAAAGGCTATTATTATTTTTTTTTTCCAACGGCATTGATAGTATGGTACTTACTCAATGTCCTTTCAGCAGTAAATGTTGGGAAATCAGCACAAGGGTGTGTGTTGGGGGGGTTAGCACAGTGTGGTAATGCTTTTCTGGTCCTCCATCCAAGCAACACCATAAGCCTGACTGTGTTGTAATTAAACAGAGCAGAATTGTGGATAAGAAGAGGTTTGGTTTGAAGTGGGGGGAAAAAACACAAGTGTTCAGATGCAGTGAATGGTGGTACAGTTTCATAACCCTCAAACAAACCTTCCCTTCTGATTGTCACTAATTAAAAAGAGAAGATGCCTCCGGTCCATTTGAATTTCCCCAAGGCAAGTTCAGGCATAAGACTTATTTCATGGGGGCCAAAAATGAATGCCCATTTTGTTTCTCCCTGTTCTCTGCAATTACCAACATGGATTCCATGTGTGATCAGCCCTGGGTGTTTCAGAGTTGATGGCCCTCTTCCATCTAATGACTTTCTCCCCTTTTCCCTGGATTTGGATAATTGGACTTAACTTAGCATGTGCTGGAGTGAGGCATTCACTGAAACTTGAACTGGATGGCTCGAATGAATATTTAGATATTCCTGGGAGATCTGTGAAGGGCGTGGAAGTCTTCATTTATTGAGCTGAAGAATTCAAAGCCAGCTTGCCACCCCAAACCGAGAAGTCTAGGGACCTCCTCTAGCACCCACTACCCAGCTACCCAAATTCCAGAATGGATCTGGGCAGTTTCAGCCAGGCTCTTGCCAGGCCTGCTGGGGGTGGGGTTTGGGTTTGTTTATCTAGAAGTGACTTGACCTATACTTTTTTCCCTCTCCTTCCACCCCCCCCCCCTTTGAAGAGCTGTCAGTTTCCTTATCCGAGACCAAATCCATGTGCACAACTCTTAATCAGAGTCGCTGGGGGAAAATTAGACGTGAATAACAAAATCAAAAGCGGATTGATCAGCTAAAACGGCTGCCGCCAGGTGAAAGGGACTCTAGTGCTCTCCTGAGCGGGGGCTGGGACCACAGAACGATTTATTAAGGGGCTTTTAAACTGTCTTGAGGTTGTGGCTTTTGAAAACGACCCAGATCTGGCTAAAAGCAGCAGATTCTACCTTCATGGGTAAGCTGGGAGAGCAGGCAAGCCAGCCTGGCTCGAGTGGGAAGGAAGGGGAGCCAAAGTGTGTGTGGGGGGAGATGGATTACCTTGCTGACCCCTCCCCCACCCCGTGAAGGGTAAGGATCCTTTGGGTGCAGAGTAACGACGGGGCTTCTGCCCTCACTCTCAAGATTTCAGATAAAGCTGCCGCAGCCCCAGCTCCAGCCGCCAGCAGCCGGGAATCCGCACACAATTAAAAGCTTTAATTAGAGGCTCCTCCATTTTCTCTTAGTTCTGATGGGCTTTATCTAATGAGATCTGGTCTCTGGCTTAGATCTGCTCAGAATGACGTGTCCGAAATGAATGAGAGCCCCGTTGCAAACAAAACATTTAATTAACAAAATTGGCCTCTAAGAGAGGGAGGGGAAGTCTGGAGGTTGGGGAGGGGGGATTGGGGGTGCTGTTATTCGGGCGGTTTTTAAAGGGGCCCAGGCCAACCTACTCTCTGCCTTCTC
>CM053593.1:32695520-32721338 GCA_028646575.1 Pseudocheirus occidentalis | reverse complement strand
GTGGGTCCTGCTGCTGCCTTCTGAGAAGGAAGTTAGGGGACAGACGGGTGGGGCTTACGGGGTGGGGGAGGGAAAGGAAATCCAGCGGAAGGCTGTGTGTGGGTCCCGGGCTGTGTGGTTTGCCAGACTTCACCGGGCTTGCAGGCCGGTGAACTAGGCCAAGCGGGGGCCAGGGGTGCGGCGGTGGCGCACCAGCAGTGCCCCGACGGCTGTCTCTAGCTTCGCTGCTGCCGCTGCTGCGGTGCAGGGCGGAGCGGAGCAGACGCCCCGGGCCTGGGGCGAGCAAAAGGGCGGGAGCTCCGCTGGAGAATAGCTCTCGTCTCTCGCTGCTGCGTGCTCCCTTCTTTGCAATTCACGTGGCTCTCCGCAGCCGCAGTCTGCACCGTGCTGCGGGGCGGGGTAGGGGGCTGGGGGAGGGAGGAGACGGCAGCAGCAGCAGGGGGAGGGGGTTCCGAGGGGTGTGTGTGTGTGTGTCTGTGTGTGTTGGGGCTGGGGTTTGGGGGAGGGACAGTGGTGGTAGAAATCTAGGAGCCGCCAGGCAGGCGAGTTCATTTCCCTGGTAATCAGCAGCAAGCTGCTATATTCAGAGAATGCTGTCCCTTTAATTGAACAGGCTAGGTAATTAAATGGCATTTTTCCAATAGGACGTGCTAGGTAAATCTAATAGTTGGTTATTTAATATCACTTTGAAGTCTGCCCACTCAAGCACAATGACAGCTTAGGAGCATGTGAACTATTAGCTAGGAGAAAAAAAAAACCCAGGATCTCAAAAATTAATTAAATCGCATGCAATTTAGGGGGAACGTTTATCTTGATTTGTCATAACAGAATTAATTCAAGGCCTCCAATTCACTTGGGGGCAGATCTGTTACTCTGAATTAACCAAGCGTAATTTGGCTGATTTTTTTCCCCCTCTTTCTAATGCAGCACTTGCCATTATGCACAGCCCCCCTCTTAAGTATCAATAGCTTCTGGGGCTTTTAAGGTGCTCGGTCTCTAGTTATTCTGAAGTACCTTTAATGGACTTGGCTCCAGGCATAATTTCTGTGTTGCGTTTCTTTGTTACGTTTTAATATAGCTAGTGCAGAATTTAGATTAAATATAGGAACTTGCAGGAAAACCAATTGCATTTGGATCATTAGCTGTAGAAGTGCATTTTTCTCTTCTGATAGGTTGCTGATATATTTACTCGTAGGTAGAAACGTGTAGCTGGCCACCCCCTTTAGAAACGCTGCCCCCGTTTGCCTGTCGGTGTAGGAAACACCTCCAGGAATCTCTTAATATTACATGTTTGCTCCTTAAAGTAGTACAGTTGAAAATGAGCCCAGCTATTGGTCATCAGATTTCCAAGATGATGCTGAGATATAATACCAAACTAAAAATAGGACTATCTTTTTTCCCCTTCCTTCCTCCTCTTCTCCATCTCTTAACGTCATTGGGAGAGAGTTGGGGGCAGAGCTGACAAATAGGACCCAGCTACATGGGAGTTCTCCAAATAAGAGCGAACCACCTTTAGAATGCGGGCTTGTGGGGCATTTCTCCTTCTCCGGCTTCTTTTCCATATAAGGGACCGCTTGATGTTTGTGATTGATTGCGTTGCCCAAATGCTGAAATATTAACGACCTTCTTGGACTGAGGACCCAAAGAAAGGAAACTGAAACCGATTCTGTCATCACAATTAAAGAGTCCCCTGGCTTTAATTAGCCTGACCTGGGGTATATCTCCCTGTAGCTTGAGTTAAAGAGAAAAGAGCCCATTAAAGTCCAGTCTGAGACCGATAGCTACTTAATTGAGCACCTAAAGCCTCGAGCCTTTTAAATCAAACACTGTCCTGGACAGTCCCCCTGCTTAGATAATTAACTCTCTAGCCTCACAGGGAAAAAAAAAAAAACTTTTCAGGAAAAAAAAAATCCAGTTTCTAATAGTCGCCTTCATCCTGGGTGAAGGGGGAGAGGACAATGTGCAGTGTGTTTAGAGACATCAACCAGTAGGCTCTGGAGGCCTCCCTGAAACAAGGGCCTCTAACAGTCTCCAACAGCATTGATATGTTGTTAAAATAGGGCATTAGCCACGAGGAGATTTTAGTCTTTTCCAAACTTTGTAACTATAATTTTCCACTCTTTTGTACATCCTGCAATTGGGGATGGGGTGGGGTTGATTGTTCTCAGAAAGGTTATGGAGGCAGTGCTGGGGAAAATAAGATGGATGTATGAAAAGCTTTTGGATTACATATGACTGCACGGATTATTAAAATACACTTAGCTGCCAAAGACGTGCAGCTGACTTTACTCAGGGTGAATTGTTAAATAAATGAACACTCAGGCAGCACAATCAGATCGGTGCTGGGAAAGTGTGTTTTTAAGATGGTGTGGTACGAGTGAACCTGTTGGGGGTGGTGGCAGCCGTAATTACAGACTCTTGTTCTCAGAAATACTTGGAGAGAGCTCATATTCATCATAAGAGGATATTTGGCCCTCCATTCTAGGGTTCTGCTTTCACAGTCACTCCCCCAGCCCCCCCCCCCCCAATCTCCTTTAGTCCCCAACATGCATTTTGCCACACCGAAAGGTTTTTAACTTTTTCTTGTTGTTACTTAAACTCTCATTCCTTTCCATTCCTTTTTGGGGATTGAGGAAACCTGGCCATTGCCTATACTTTCTTCCCCCATGCCGTTTCTCTTCTCTGCCCACCTGGTTCTCCAAACTTTGTTGATGGTGACACCCAGAGCCTAAGAGAATCCAGTGCTGGGAGGTTGGGGAGAGTGGGGAAGGGAGGGGGGGAAAAAAAAGAAAGAAAGAAAGAAAAAAAATCCAGTAGGATTTCATCAATAGTCCTGAAGTGGTCAAGCTTTAGACCCCAACCATCTCCGTGGCCCTAGAGCTTCCAGGCAGGGCTGTCCTTTGGCTGGAGGTCCTGCTAGTGTATTATTCCAGCCTTCCCTTTGTAACCATTCCTGATTCTGCAAGAACGTGTCAATGTGTCGTGGATCTCAGACTAATTAGTTTTGAAATGGAGTTTTGATTGAACTCTTCAAATCGATGCTGCTGCAAAATTTGTTTCTCGGTCTTCCTATTAAAAGCCATCTTAAGGGGCAGTTTTACTACTCTCCCTGTCGTTCAGTCGATACATTTAATAACAACTTACAGGCTATTTTCAATAAAGTGGCGACAGCAAATTAGTAGTTTGAACATGACAAGCCTCCTCTGCAAGACCAGATTCTGAAAACTCAAAGCAATTATTTTTTTTATACAGAGGCATGCTGCAATCATTCAGATTACGGGTATTCTATAGGAACACGTCTTTGAGTTTTGACACCAGCAGAATTTTATGACTTTATTTGGACAAGGAAGAAATGCAAATATTAATATTTATTATGACACCTATACATTAATTTGTAAATCCTGGTGACCCTCTTCTGAAAGTGGGTCTGTGACCTTACACCCACTTGTTCCAATCCTCACCTTCTGCTGTGGAATCATTTGGGTTAGATTTTTAAAAAAATGTGAATCTTTAAGAAGGATTTGAAGAAATAAAAAAAAAAGCTAGCTTGTGGATACTCTCTGAAAGTGGAGTTCAGTCTTCATTTAAAATCTCTCCTTGTGCCTTTAAACACATTTAGAAAATTATGTATCTCTTTTCACTACACTCGACTTCCTTGTACTCTTCTCCCCCCCTCCCACAGCCTTCTTCCCTCTTCCCCCTCCCCGCCCTCTCCCTCTCCCTCTCCCTCCACCCCCACCCCCCCATGGCAGATGTTGTGGTCTCATTTGATTGCATAGGAAAACTGCAGTGATACAGCAAACACCCAGAGAGATATGATGACAAATGGGTCCAGATCCCGGTAAATTACTTTCTGCTCAAATCGAAATTTCATTCAGTTTGTTGCTAGCAGAGATGAAGTAATCTAAATTGTGGACTCAGGAGCAGATAGAGGGAAGTTGGAGCAAGCATTTCATTATCAAGAGAGAGAGAAGGTTGGGATGAAAGAGATGAGCAGAGGCGAATCTTAAGTGTTGACACCATGATTGAAAAGGTTAACCCATACACATTATATATCAACCTGGATAGGAGAGAGTTTCTAATGGAAACTCTTCCCTGATGGAGGTTTACTGGAGTTTCAATACACTGAGCATGATGTCTTCTTAGATATACAATCAAATCCTCTTAACCCTTTTGATGACTCATATCTCAAGATATGATTAAAGTACAAAAGAGTTCTTCATATAATTTCAAGGACACAATGCATTTAAACTCCGGTCATGAATTGTATCTTTTTTTTTATGATGAACTCAGGAATCTGATAAAAATGTGTGTAGTACAGAATTCTTTTGTATTTGCTAGAGGTGTAAGTCAATATTTTTGATTAAATCCGGTGCTTCCTCTTCCTGTGTGGTGGGCAGAAGTTAGTCAAGTCCCCTCCCCCAAAATGGGTTTCCTGTTTGATGTATATTAGTTGCAGAACACTGAGGCTTGTGCTCAGAAAAAAACTTAGGGGTGGGGCTGGAGAGTAGGGAAGGATTTTTGGGGTGGGGGAAATTCTTTGACGTAGGTGAAACACTCATGGTTGCCCTCACCTTTGTTTCAGGTTATTTGGGAACAGTGGGGCATGCAGCGCTTGTGGACAGTCCATCCCTGCCAGTGAGCTCGTCATGCGGGCACAAGGCAACGTTTATCATCTGAAGGTAGCTCTTGGCTCCCCTCTCATCCACCCCTCCGGCTTTTATATTTCATTGTTTTCTTATCTGGGGTACTCACCTAGTACATAAACTCTGCTCATGTCTGTATACTGTGACTACCAAGGGTCCACGGGAGGGGTCCTGGTGTGATTATCTCATGCATGAGCACACAAGATACACTTCCACTGAATTGGGGCTGATATCCCCCGGAATTGCCTGTTAAGAAAAAACCAGAAGCTTAAAACTCAAGTGTTTCTATACTTTGATAGACACCCCTATCTTGCATGGTTGCCCCAGTCTTGGCACCAAAAGGCTTCATTTTACACCTGTTTCCAATGGTTTTTATCTTTCCCTTCCAGTGTTTCACGTGCTCTACCTGCCGGAATCGCCTGGTCCCGGGAGACCGGTTTCACTACATCAATGGCAGTTTATTTTGTGAACACGATAGACCTACGGCTCTCATCAATGGTCATTTGAATTCACTTCAAAGCAATCCACTACTGTCAGACCAGAAGGTGAATACCCAACAATTACTAATGAGCTTTCTTAGAGCAAGGTGGAACAGCTTGCCTCTTCCAACCTTGAGTTTTCTAGGCTGTGGTTTTTCTTTTGTATCCATCCCCCTTGTAAGGGATGCAGAAGAGAGTCCAGGCTGGTGTTCAGAAACGGGGTGACCGGATGTAAATACTCTGAGGTGGAGGGCTCCCTGTTAGGGAAATCTGCATGTCTTCATTTGGTGCTGGTCTCAACTGCCCTCCAGCCTCGGGGCATGAAAAAACCAAGCCCAATAGGAAACTTACGAATCATTAGAAACCATGGGATACTTTGGAAATGCAGACACAGAGTGCCATAGGTAGTCATTAGAGGAAAATTAGAACCTTAATTTTTGTAAACAGGACTACATGTCTTTGTCATGAAGAAAAAAAAAAGAGTCCTGTGTTGATGGTTGAAATCTAGACACCTGCCATCCATCCCCAATTTGCTTTGGATTTATTTTTAGAATAGCAGTTTTACAAAACATACTGTAATACCTGTAATACCGGAGGAGAGCGTTTCTGTTGATTGGTAGGCCCATAAATTTGAATAAGTTATGGCATTTAAAACAAAGTTCTTAGTCTCTCTAAGCTCTCTGCACCACTAATAGCACCATTGAAGATTATGTATCTCTCTTTCTCATCCATAACTTGAAAGCCTTTGGACCATACTTATAGATGAGTAAATTATATACGAGGGGTACAGATTATGGCACGTTAGAACGCATTTCAGAGGAAAATGTTCTGATCAACAGTTGTCCAACACCCTTAGAACTGGATAGTTTGAGATCTATTTTAATCTGTTTAATAAGTCTTACAGCTATGCAAGCGAGTGCATTTTGATAACCGCTGTGCTTAATTTGTAACAATTACTGTCAACCTTCAGTTAAGAGACTGTTCATTCCACACTGGTCCAGAAAAGAGTGAAACGTATGAGTCTCACACATAATTTTATTCACATCATATTTCATACTGATTATGTATTGATGACATTGATTCATTTACTCTTTACAGCGCCACTTGCATGGATATTAAATCTTATTGACCACAGATGAATTTTAATTTCAGATTGGTGATAGATTTTTCCATCAGCTCTGATAGTCTATTTGACTTTTTCATCATTAACCCAGGCAATCGCATAGGACTGAGTTATTGCATTGAAACAAAAAGCACACACTTCACTTGGTAATTCTTTATAGATTTACAATAGGAACTTCATTAATGTCTGTTGCAAGGATCAGGAAAAATAACATTTATCTGAAAAGAGGAATTCAGCAAGCTTCAAAAGTCTGGGGGAAAATCGTAGGTTTCTTTGTCTCCTGTAACTTACAAAGGCAAATGCCAAGGACTTTTTCTTAAGAATACAGGGAGGAAATGCCACTTTTTTTTTTTAATATAAATTTTAGCCATGAAAAAAAAAGTACCATTAAGGTCTAATAACTTTGTTTTCCCTCCCTCCACCTAAGTTATGAACTAAATTGAATTAAAGCTCTAGTCTCTGCCTTGGAAAGCAAACATTAAAAAACTAAGTAAATAAAAGTATTTATATTACAATGTCAGTTAATCAAGGAAACTTGATAGCATTTTAGCTAAGTACAAAAGTCCTAATTTCTTGTTACTGTTAACTACTTAATATTGGCAAATAGATATCAAAGTCACCCCTTCAAGGAAGTACAAATAAATGCAGCAATTCATAGATTTATATGTTTGTAAATTTTAATGAAATAAATTCTGAGTGCTGACTTAAGAGAGCAATGAATCTGTTAAGTGAATGCTTGTAGATGGTCATTTCAGAAAAAGAGGTAAAGTCTGTCCTAATTATACAGGGTAGGGAAAAAAGTGAAATGTGTTCCAGGAATCAAGAGCTTGTTCTCTTCCCCTCTCCTTCTACCATAATGTAAAAGCTTAATTTCTTCTTTGAATAGGATCTTAAGTTTGTCACGAGTTTTATCCCATTTCTTTCCCTGGCTTTAGCAAAGAGTAAAAATGATTGTTATAGCTTTACCATCATGCATGGTGAAGAATGGAGTAGGTAGAGAAGAAATGGAAAATTGGACCAGGCCTGTGAAGCGGGTCAAAGCGAGGCAGCCCCAGCGCCAGCCAAACACTGAGAGAGAGGACACATGGGAGAAAAAAGAGAGGCCCTCAGTGTTGCTTTCCAGGCTTATTAAACCGAATTCGGCCACACTCGGTGAGGTAGATGGAGAGTGTGGGGAGGAAGAGGCACAGTGGCAGAGAAAATGGCTTTGGTTAGATATTTCTGGATAGCATCTTTCCTGTGAAATTGGATATATACACACACACACACACACACACACACACACACACACACACACACACACACTTATATACATAGACATCCCCTACATGTACATACACAAACACATATCTCTGTGTGTGTGTGTGTATGTTATTTCTGGATAGCATCCTTCCTGTTTTCCACATTAGGCATTGGCAGGAAAGGAGACTGGGGGATGCTTCTTTTGGACATCAGAACCTGCTTCAGTAAAAAGAAGCTAATCCTAGCAATATATTTGTTTCAGCCTGGGAAATAAAAAAGGTCAGATGAGGGGGGGGGTCCCCAAAAGGTAATAGCACTTAAGAAGCATAAGGAAAGAGAATTTTAGAGTATGCACTTGTTAAATACTTTCTGAAAAACTGCCTGTTTTGGGACTTTTAAAAGCCGTTTTCTTGTTAATAGAATTATCTTACATTTTTGCCTTCCGTATTTTGTGAACATCATCAGTTTACTAGGTAGTGGTTTCATAGATGATGTTTTGGGGCAAATAGAGTATGTTAAAAATACATATTATTCTCATCATCACCACTGCTGATACCACTACTACTAACCAGTAGTGTTTATTACACATGTCTTTACAAAGTGCTTCGCATATATTGATAAGAAACCAAAGGAGACAGTGTTGATGAATTCTTAAGAATTCTTTTTTTCTAAATTTATCTTCCACAGCTTCTCTTTTTTTCCAGAGGTAACAGCCTGGGTATGGAGTTCCTTATTCCATCACTATATTTACCATGTAGAAAAATAGCCATTTTTACTTTGTCATAGACTATCTCTAAGTCCAGTTACATGCCGAACACATACAATGCACACGTAAAACCTACCTACTCTTCCACTGCTACAAGTATGTATATGTGTATATGTACACACACACACACATACAGTAAACAGCTTATTTCAACATTGTCTTTTAAAGACTGCTTATTGTAGAAAATATCAACTTGCTTAGCCCCTTTAAAGTTCCACTATATTGTTGTAAGATCTTTCCACAGGGTTTAGAATCTTATTTTTTTTTTAGTTCCCATGAAGTTCTGCATCATTGATTGTGTATTCTAAGAAAAATAATTTCAGGCCTTTAAATCGGATGCCTCCACTTGAGTGAAATGTCAGAGCACTAGTGTGTCAGGACCTAAGAAAAAAAGAAAAGGAAGAATAAAACCCCGTAGACTTGTATCATTTAAAGGAAGCTTAGTTATCCTCAGGAGAACATTTTTAGCCTGTCTATAGGGCCAAATAAACACACTCAGATACCTTCCATAGTGTTCTGTAAATCGCTGCCTGTTACCTAATTCCCCCTTCCACTTAAAAGTGAGGCTACCAAACCATTGTACTGGGCATCAACTTATCTATACTTTTTCAATAAAATGGGAGTTAGATTTCATCCCTCCATTCACTTAGAGGAAAATGTAGAGTCTCCTAGTTTCCATACCACTCAGCAATTCTCTTGTAGTTATATAATTGGTGGCGTGCGGGTATGTGTCCATCGTGGAGGACATTGGATGCTCATTTATTAAATATGCTTGCTGGCTGCTCCCTAATCTTTGTTCTGGACAGACAAATTACCTTTCTCACACTGAGCTTCAACTCTGGGGATTTCAGCCTCCACCACTTTAATTAGCTGGAAAGTGGGGGGTTGCCGTTACTAATAGACCTCAGGCTTTTAGTAACTTAGGGAAAGGGTGAAAAGAAAACTTCCTGGGAAGCTCAAAATGTCATTTAAAAAACCATAAAAACCTGATATATATTATTTCATTTTGGTAATTGCAAACAGATTGTATTTGAAGACTGTGTGGATGATCATTTCCAATTTCCCCATGAAAGTCAAATTTCTCTTGAGCTAGGCACTTTTAATTATCACAATTCATTAACACATCAAGTGTGGAAGCACATGGGTTTGACTTCATGTATTGCCATGTTTATGTAACATTAAGTAACGTAGCAGATGAGAAATCTGAATCGAAGAATCCTATCCATAGGTCATTAGAGAGGAGGCTTGCTGTAGCTAGAGAAGTAATATTTTGAGCCATTGTCGTGGAAGGCAAGGGCATCCTCTGTGGTTATTGCTCCAAAATGGGAGCCCACCCTTGTCCAAACCATTCCTCAGAACAGACATCGCTCTCAGAAACTTTCTGAAAGTTCATTTTCTTGTCTCATTTTCCCCACTAGTAAAATCTGTCTAAAATGTTATGCTTTCGCTCTCCAGCGCCTGTGTAAGTAGCGTAGAAAGCTTCAATCAAGTCACAGTTGGAAAGTAGTCTAATAAAAAGGGATTAGTGAATGTGGAGAAGACAAAAGCAGTTGTGTTTGAGTTTCCTATCTTTCACATTTAGCGTTTTGGCTAAGATGCCCATTTTTTATTTCTTCCAGGTCTGCTAAAAGGTCAGAGTAATGCAGAATGCGTGCCTTCATCTCAAATTTTGTTCATCCCAGATGGATCCCATGTGTCTCCAGTAGACAAGTCACCTTTGTAGCTAGCCCCAGCGCCAGCTTCATACCACTGCACCTTCTTTATTCCTGATTGCCCTTCCCACATTTATTGGTGTATTAAAATGACTGAATATGAGCATTAAGGACTCCATGAACCTGGGCTAATGGGAGACTGTAGAGAATATGAAAAAAGATCCACCAGAAGACATCTTTGGGGGGGGAGGGGGCTGGGGGGGGTGGGGAGGGAAATGACTAATGAAGCTAATTAAAAGAAGCGTTCAAATCTGCTTTCTACCCTCATTAACAATTAGCAGGGCACTGGCCGGAGTTTGTACCCTGTGTTTTTCCTTAACAACATTCTCTTTGCTCTCTGTATATTTAGGTGTCGTAAGGAAATGTGTTTTCAATCCAAACTAAACATGAGATAAAGGAAAGAGATGTGGCTTTTGTGATATTCAATCACACAAACACTTTTATTGTATCTCTGTAAAATACAATGTATGTATGCATGTAAGTGTTTTTTGTCCTAATGTTGCTACTTCCCATGGCAAAAAAAAAAAAAAGGAAAAATTGGAAAAAAAAAATGTCAGGCTCCTAGAAGCTGCCGTGTAGAAATTCTACCCCCCCTCCTCTAATTTGCTGAATGAAGACAAATCTTTTATTTGTGATATTTTCAGAGACATTTGCTCCTAGTATGGTGTATTTAAATAATAAAAACTTTAAAGGAAAATACCAAACCGTGTTTGGTTTTAAACACTTTTCTTTTTTTGTCCTGTATTTTGAAGACTGATTTTCAGTTCTGGTGCTGTGACTGCAAGTTCATTTGATTTATTTTGGATAGGGGAGGTGTCTTGTGTTTTCCCATTCTTTGCCGGTAAAGCTTTCTTCAAACTACTTCACCATGTCGGTACAGGAGTAAGCTTTCAAACAGTGATTTTCCCCATTCAGAATATTAATTCTGATAACAGCAAATATCTCACTACATTCTCCTATTAGGCTCTGTGTGTGTGTGTGTTATAGAGCACACACACACACACACTCATAGATATATGTCAAGCATTCATGGTCTGACTGCTTCAACTCCTCAGCCCATATCCACTTGGACAATATACTGTATACTGATGAAAAGCATGTTAAAGCAAAAGGTCTAATGACCGGTGTCTTCTTTTCTCTCACCCAGTTTATGGTTTTTTAAGGAAACAGCCTCTCTAAACCTGGCAGGTACCTGTTTGCAGGTTCCATTAGCTGACAGGAACCCAGAGCTCATTTTATGGCCATCTTCAATGGGGGAAGAAGCCATTTCCCAGTGAGTTTTAAGTACTGATACGGTCTATAGTGTGATGTTTATTTTGTTTTTCCTATGATTGCCCCTCAATTCCTTCCTCCTGCCTCTCCCCTCTTTTCCTCTCTCTTCCTCCCCATATGTTTGCAGAGGATTCAGGTTTCATTTGGTCGTATCCTTGAGATGTTTGTTTACTGGTTTTGAGACAGCCTGGTATCCACTATGGCTCTCTCAACCCCTTTAGAGATACCCCAGGGAAAGAACATTTTGGATGACCCAGCAGGCACATATTTAGTGCCTGGAGAGAAATGGGAAAACCTGGCAACTCTAGGCCTTGCCGATGCTGCTATGGGGGGGCTGGATGAATCAACCGTTAGCAAATCTCACTTATGACTTTTAATCACAGGCCAATAAAATGAAGTGTGTTGATACTCAGACTTTTGATTCCCTTTTTGCTTTTAAAAATAGTATTTATTTTGTTTTATCTGTGACTCAGAAAGCTCCTGATACATACACTGTCTGTGGTAATGCAGATAGACTACATAATCGCAGAAGTTGAGCCCTGCATATCTGAAAAAGAAACCACCAATTTCCCTTTGAGGTCTGCTTTGCTCTCCACCAAGGCCTTGCTTGGTACTTCCCACCTTTCACACTGGGAATGGAGGCGTGGTGGTGGTGGAAGAGCATCATTCTAAAACCATAAGCATTCTATAGATAGGACAAAGAAGATGGCTGTTACCCTTCAATTTTTTCCAGGAAGAAGTAAAAGCAGAAATGCCATAGATGTTTGAATTTCTAGTATTTGGCAGTTTCTGGTCTGGAACCTGGCAGTAAAGGAATGGTTTCTTTGATTAGTGCTTTCAAAAAATTATTCTTTAGGATCCTGGCTAAAGGTCCTTTGACTCCCGAGGATGCCATAGGAACAGAAAGTGTTAGTTGAATTACAAGTACCTTCTGTCCTTCCTTCTCCCCGAGCATCACCCCTCCTCCCTCCTGCATTTCCCACAGCTTTTCAGTTGTCCGATCTAACCTAGAAATACTAAGAAGATGCTTAATAACTTTGAGTAAGTAATGTAGTCGGGCATTTAGTGATTTAGAGGTCTAAGTTCATTAAAGACTTTAAATGAACTATTATATACAGCGGGCTCCTGAAGCCTTGCTACCTATTTAATAACAAGCTTTTAAAAGCATTTCTTAAGTTGCAGACCTCTAAGATTACAAATGTCACTCATGTTCGTATAATCCACATAGCAAGTGATGAAGCCTTGGCTTTGATGTGCTAGATTGGAGAAGGCCTAATGGAGCCATGAATATACAATAGCGAATATTTAAGTAGTAGTCTTGCTTTAGGTAAAACACTTCCTTGAAACCAGAGGCATTTCAAACAATAAAATGGGCCCTAATGGGGATGCTCTGGGTAGATAGAAAGCTACTGGAAATGAAAACACTTAGGTTTATTTTTATGTGAACAGGGATGGGGTAGGCAGCTTTTTCTCTTCCTTACCTACCTCCCGCCTTAAAATACTGCTTGAAAGAAGGGGGGAAAAGTACGTGGACATAGTCACCTTTTGTCCACTGCGTTTGTTATGTTATTAGTCTGTGAAATGAATGCTGCTCTTTAAAAAAAAAAGCCTGATTTCGTATTCATCGTGCCATAGAAGTTCCTAATAGCAAGTGCCGTTGAGAATCAAGGGCGGCCCCCTCCCCATGTGACAGCACCCCACTGAACTCTGGATTTTTTTTAAAATGATGTTTATGATACATATGAATGTCTCAATCATGCAAATTGTCACTCGTATTAATGAAACCATTTTGTAAAGAGATTGCCCTCTAAAAAGGGTTTAATGTTTTTACCTATCCAGCTGTCTAGTTACGAGATTTACGCATCCCGGAAGGCATTGGGATGTTAAGGCTTTCTGAATCAAGTTGTTTGCCATGAGATACTGTATTTCCAAGCCATGGTGATTTATCACAAACTATCGGAACCTGTTCTGTTAGTGTCTTGTGAAACATAAAATGAAAAAATTGTCGTGCCGGAATGAAGCCCCATGAAATTAGGTCGTTTTCAGGATATTAACTGTGTTTAGAACCTATCTCCTTATTAGTGCTTATGACAGGCATCATGTCATAGTGGCTGGAAGGAAGGGCTGAGAGTGGACCAGGCCCAGCTTCAGGTCCTTCCTTTAACCCAAACTGTCTCTGTGCTCATGGTCAAGTCACTTTGCATCCTAATGACCCTGGGAGTTCTCTCAGACTGATTTTACAGAGCTGGTGCTCATTTGTGGACAGAGACCTTATAAGGCCTGAGAGTTTTTCCAACACACAAACAAAATCACAGATCAGGATTAAGATAAGTAGGAATGATATTTGCAAGAACTGATCATGCATCAAGACACCACCAAATGAAATGGTTTCAGGTACTGCTGTGGCAGAATTTTTACGTGTTCCCCTAGATGGCGCAGTCCATAGAGCCCAGGCTCTAGAATTGGGAAGACTCACTTTCCCATGTCCAAATTTGGCTTCAGACTAGCTGTGTGACCCTAAGCCAGTCACTTAACCCTGTTTGCCTCAGTTTGCTCATCTGTTAAATGAGCTGGGGAAGGAAATAGCAAACCACTCCAATATCTTTGCCAACAAAACCCCAAATGGGGTTACGAGAAGTCGGATGTGGCTGAAACGACCAAACAACAACTATTTATATAACATATTGTTATAAATGGCTGGCACTTAGATGGTTACAAAGTGCTTTACATAAGATCATATATTTGGAAATAGAAGGGATTTTTAAGGTCATCTAGTCCGACTGCCTTATTTTACAGATGAAGAACCGAGACTGGGACATATTTTGTGACACTTATCCAATGGTCTTACAGCTCTCCAATCCATCACTCTTCCCAGTGTAGCGTGAGTCCTTCCCCATTATCCCTTTTTTTAAAAATACAGGTAATTCACATAATAAAAGGAGGAGCCTTATGGCATGGTCACGAATTTAAAGTTGGAATGGACTTTGAGGCCATCTAGCCTGACCCTTTCATAGGAAAGAGTTTCAGAGATGACTTGCCCAACATCACTTAGGATGACTTACTGTCCACCTGCCATGTACCAGTGTCTAGTGAAGGAGCTCTTCCTGTATTCCAGCTTGTCCCTGTGAAATTAGGGAAGGGATAGAGATCTCACCATCAGGTATTTGAAGCCTCATCTACTCCAGAGTTGTCCCAGGTGCCTAGACTGAAGCCTTAGGAGAGGCTTCTGAGACCTCCAGGCTACTGCTGGATGTTGCTTGTCACTTTGTTCCTGATGCTCTTCCCTATATTGTTAGTTCAGCCAAGTCACAGAAATGTTCATTGTAGTTAAATAGCAATTTGTTTCCATGAAACTGCAATTAAAGTATTACTGAGCAGCCATTTTAGATTGGCAGGGCTCTGGGTGAATGTTAAAAAGCAAGCAGTTTCTTGCTGGCTCTGGAGCCAGAGTCCAGAGCTGCTGAGTGCAGCCCATTCACCTACAGCCTAACGTCCAGTTAAGGACCAAGGCACGTGGCTCTTCCATTAAGGACTCTCCCGTTATTGCCAATATGCAAAGAGGACGAGTTGGGGCTGATCATTTCAAGTTGCCCTAACAAGTCACCTAAAACTTTGGCCCATTTTCTGTTGTAGCAGAAGGGCCTTTTTCTGATAGTTGGATATGTGTGCATTTTCCTAGAGGGGATGTTTTCAAGTCGGATTGATTCTGTGGAGAATGGACTGCAAGTTGGAGGCCTCAAGCCAATAATGTACTACAGGTCCTGACATGTTACAGCTGTGTAAACAGGGCCACTGTATCTCTTAAATCACTCCTAATAAAGCATAGGACAAAAATCCATTGATTCTGTTATATGTTCTTTTAATGACACTGGGAAAAGATGTTTGGCACAGGTCCATTTAGAACAGGCACGACCGACTGGTAGTCACCAAAAGGACTCCTTTTAATTGGGCCTCTCCTTTCTATAATACTATGTGGTTGTATTCCTGGGAAGTAGGCTCCCAGCTACCAAGTCAAGACCTGTCGGGTAAAGGAGCTAAGCTGAATTCTTCCTGCGGACATATACCTACAGACATATTTACAGGACTGGCCAGTTAGAGAGGGATAAAGAAATTTTAATGAAACCCTGAGAAACTGAAGTGAGATCCTGAGAGAGGAAAGGATTTCAGAGGTTAAGTTGGAAAATGCAATTAGGCCTATATTCTAACCCAATCTGAGACAATTCGGTGAGCACCTTGGGAACTAAGCTTTTGTCTGCTTTCCTTTTCCTCAACTTTTAAACTTGAGGAAGCTTTCAAAAGCTCCCCAACTTGCTGGATTTGGAGTCAGAGAGAAAAGGCCTGGGTTTGAATCTTGCTTCAGACTGGATTCTGATCCAGGCTCATTTTTCTCATCTATAAAATCAGGATAATACTATCTATAGTACGTAGGATCACAGATTTAACCCTGGAAGAGACCTTTTCATTTCATGGGTTATCAAGTCTAGCCCTCTCATTTTAGAGTCGAGGAAACAAGTCAAGGGCAGTAAAATGACTTTGCCCAGGATCACCTGTTTTTCAAGGTTGTTATGATTATTTTATGTGAAAGTGCTTTGCAAACCTTAAAGCTCTACATCAATGTCATTATTGTTATTATTATTATTATTATGCATATTATTATATGGCTATAACAGTGGTTTAGTAGATAAAGTGTTAGACCTGGAGTCAGGAAGACCCAAGTTCAAATGTAGCCTCAGACATTTACTAGCTGTGTGATCCTGGGCAAGACATTTAACCTTTGCCTGCCTCGGTTTCCTTATCTGTAAAATGGGAATAACAGTAGCCTCTACATTCCAGGATTATAGGAAGGCTCAAATGAGATAATAATTATAAAGCACTTAGTAAGCACTATGGAAATGAAAGCTATTTTTAGGATTATCATCATTAACTTTGTTCATCATGATTTGAACACATAGTGTGGGAAAATACATTTGTTTGAAAAGTTTCATCTGACTTGCTTTGTCATTTTTACTGTTGTACTGATGGGAAAATACAAAAAGCCTCTTTTATCCCCTCAGAGATTAAGATTTTGATTTCCAATGTTGACATAGACTGCAATGTTTAGGGGACAAGGACCTCAGTCAACATGACAAGAAACAGAATTCACAAATGAAGGTAATTTATGGAGATTGAAAATTAAATGGAACATCAGGAATCAGGGCTACAAGGGGGAAGTTTTTTCACTAGGGTTTTTTGTTTTGTTTTGTTTTGTTTTGTTTTGGCTTGGTTTGGTTTCGTTTTGGTTTTGTTAATAGAGATGAGGCTCTTTGAATTCTCCCCTAATCCCCGCAGGACCTCTGATTTGATATCTATGTAAAAATAGTGAATCACAAAACCTTTTTTTTTTTTTTTTTGTGAACCATTTTTCTTTAAGAAGAGCTCATTCTCACTGAACACAAGGAATCAAAAGGGGTTTCCTGATTCTTTGGAGGAAAAAAAAAAAAGAAATGTTTTGGCATTGAGAATGTTGTCCATAAAGTGGTTGGGAGGGGGTGGAATCTTAAAGTCGTTGAATGAAAGTCTGGGTGAACAGAGCACCAATCTTAGAATCCGGAAGACATAGGCTGGAATCTTGCCTCAGACACTTACTAGCTGTGTGACCCTGGGCAAGTCACTTAACTCTCTTATTCTGGCCCTCAGTTTATGTGTCTGTAAAATAAGGACCTTGGACTTGATAACTCCTAAGGTCCTTTCAGTCATTTAAAGCTGCAAAGTACCTTAGAATTCAGCTTGTCCAATCTCCTTATATTCAGATGAAGGAGCTAAGATCATTCTAACAGGCAGAGTTCCAATTTGAACCAGAATCCTTTGTCTGTCTTATTTCTCATCTCCCTTGTTCCCCCTCATTAGATTGTAGGATCCTTGAGGGGAGGGACTGTCTTTTGCCATCACTTAGCTCAGTACCTGACATATAGAAGGAGCTTCATAAATCTTTAATAACTGACTGACAGAACCAGTGGTCTTTCCACAATATCACGCAGCCTCCCCCACAAGATGACAGTGCATTTTCCCATCACTATACAAACTATTCAAAATGAAAAATCCCTTCTCCCTCCTGAATCCCCAGTCTGGCTGAAGTCACCCACAAATTCTTGTAATCAAGATGACTTTGACTATTAGTAATCTTAAAAAGCGTCATTTTGAGACTGAAAATGGTCATTTTTGAATGAAGTCGCCTCTGGAAGATGAAAAAGGGGTGAACTCATATTCCTTAGGAACCAAGGTAGATAATTATTATCTCCTGTGTTATTAAACTATAGCAATGGCTGTTATAATTTTCTTCCATTATGCTATTACAACTAGTTTGTTTTTATTTCATCTTTTTCTTTTATTAAAACATTGCTATTCACCTTTAACAACTCTGGCGGTGGTACTGCCATAATTGAACTTGGTTAGTACAACTGAATTTAGACTGCCAGCAGGTTTCATTCTTAGAGTGACAGAGAGATTGCTCTGAGTTTTTAGAAACTGTAGCTACCTCCTTCCTCCAAGAACACAAAGTGAGGATGAGAGAGAAAACTCCGTCCGCAACTTTATTTTCACATAAGAGAAAAAACCAGACCTTTGGGAATTATATTAGTCCAGTAGAGGCAAGATAGAGAAATATGGCCGGTCCAAAGTAGTAAGGGATGTGTTAAAATATCTTAATGAGCTGTGTCTTGAGTCCTCAGATAATGTTTGTAGAAAACAAAAGGCCAGCGAGTTGTCTGACAGCTCTTTTAAAGATGGAAGTATAGTATGCGTATGACTATTTTTCTAAATAATTTTTTCTGGTCTGTACAATCTTTATAGACTAATAAGAAACCAGATATATGACAGATGAATGCTTTAATATTCATATTTGTTGTTTTAAGAAGGGTAAGCACTGAAGTAGTCAAATGGAACAGATTATACCTTTAATTACATCCAAACATGATATTGAGCTGATTTTTTTAATGTAGTTGACTGCACTTCCTATTTTCCCCATTAATTGCTACAGTCTAGAAAGATATCAGAACTTTGTAGATAAATTACTTTTACACACCTTAGGGCCAGGAACTGCCTTTATTATAAATCGGTGAGGGGTTAAAGAAAAATTTCCACCCTTGCTTAAAATGAGTATTTGAACAAAGCATCATTTGGTT
The DNA here is from genome assembly GCA_028646575.1 of Pseudocheirus occidentalis. Classification (NCBI taxonomy): domain Eukaryota; kingdom Metazoa; phylum Chordata; class Mammalia; order Diprotodontia; family Pseudocheiridae; genus Pseudocheirus; species Pseudocheirus occidentalis. Next base: position 32,702,938 of record CM053593.1, on the reverse strand, counting down.
GGTGTTATAGAGATTAAGCAAGAACTTTTTTTTTTTCCTTGCATGAATCCTTGACTGTGATGGCATTGGGTGCAGAGGAAGTACCGGCTCTCAAAGCCCATAATCTTTTTGTGTGTTATTTCACGGAGCATATCACAGCCCAACAGCCCTTTGCAGGATATACTTTAATCTCCTATTCAGCTATGTTCAAAATGAAAATAATGTAAGCCAACACATTTTGTCAGTTTTTCAGACTAAATATATTTCCCATTGTGTATAAATGTATATAATTATATTGTACGCTATAAGCATCTGAACATTATACATATATAGGCACAGATGAATAGATATGCAAAGGCTCTCGTACATTAGAGCCAAGGAGAGAACTCTCAGTTTCATAGAACCCCAGAATCTTAGGCCAGCACACAACCCTATAGGGTCATTTATTCAAGCCTCCCATCCCACCCAGGAATCCTTCCCTCCTACAACAACTGAAATGTGTGGTCATCCAGCTTCTCCTTCGTGCTTCTGAGGATGTTATTTTTATGTTATATCCTGGCCTCATGAGATTGGTTGGTAAGGAAAGGTTTAGCTCTATGACTGATTACCTATATACAGAAATTTGGAGTATATTAGACAGCAGTGGTGCTACTGAGAATGTAAGGGATAAAAAGAATATACCAGAACTCAGAGCAAATCACTGAGCCTCTGTTTCCTTTCCTGTAAAACAGACATCATAATGATTATCATGAAAAATGTGACATTTATATAACATTTAAAATTTTAAAAAAAGCCTTTATGTTTATTTTCTCAATGGAGCCTGTAATAAGAATGGGAATTTGAAGATCTTTCCTACCCCTTAAGAGACCTAGGGGTGAATTTGAAGACCTCCCTTGCTTTGAAAGTAAACTCTGCCCCCTAATAGATTGGAGGAGTTTGCTGAAGGAAAGCAGAGACCACAGGAAGCTGGTCAGAGCTAGCCAGATGATGGGGGACAGAGGAGCTCAGGCAAGGAGATAGAGAGGCTTGTAAGTAAATGTTGATCTTGTATTGGTTTGTGGGAAGGCTGAAGGATGCTGTGGCTCTCAGCAATATTATGGCTTCTGAATATCTTTGGTACTATAATGGAAATTGGCTTACTGGTTTGGGAATTGGGTTTTCTGGTGTCTAAATAAATATTTCATTTGTATCTGGAGAGTTTGGTATATTTTGTGATCAAATGTCATGCAATACTTATAGTCACAGTATTTATCATGATCGTGGGTGCTGTAAATATCGCATTGGCGCTACAGAGCCAAGCAACCATCCATTCAGGTGGGTCTTTTTTCCCCCATTTTGTAGATGAAGAAACTGAGGAACAGAGAGGCTATACGGTAGAAACATAATAAACATGAGAAGCCAGATCTGAGCCCAAATCTTCCTGACTCTTTGTTCTAACCTAGCTGCCACCTCTGCCATTGTGCTGTCTCTCAGCACTACCCTTCCAGATCTGTTGTGCAGATTCAATTAAAGAGGGGATATTTATGGAAATGCTTTGCAAACTAAAATGTCCTATATTAATGCAGGTAAGATATTGCTGTTGAGTAAATGCTGTCAGGAGCATACAGCATGGGATCCTAACTCCAGGGCTGGAAAGGGTCTCAGAGGTCATCAAGAATAACCCTCTCATTTTATAGATGAGGGAACCTATGCCCAAGGGAACTTACATGACATGCCAAGGTCACGCAGATACCGAGAGTCAGAGATAGGGTTGGAACCCACCTCCTGTGGTTCCAAATCCAGGTCTCTTTCCACATAGGCTGAAGGGCCATTTTTTTTTCTTTCAGCTTTTAAAATTGTTTCAAATGAATTCAAACACTTTAAAAACCCTCATCTACATGAAAAGATTTGGTTTGACAAAGATAGGAATCCCCCCCCCAACACATTGTTCCCCTTCCCCCAATTGCTCAAGAACCCTCCTTATTATTGCAGTGGGGAAGAGTGAGGGGAGGGGTAGGCTTGAGCCTAGCTTGAGTGAAAGATGGACCAAGCATAGGCTTCCTTTTATTTAAATGGTTTTGTAGATTATTTCATTAAATTCAATAGAGCTAAATAGGTAGCACCCATTCATTGTGCTGATCTCATACCTAGCAAGGATGGAGATGCACAATTAAATACTTGGAGCTTATGCAAGGCCATAACACCAGTAGGTTTTCAACTTCAGTGGGCTTCGGCCATTTGGAAGACTTGGTGCATTTGCATTCCAGGGCTGATTGGGGAGATTCTGGGTAAGAGAAGTGAAAAGTCATCTTTACTAGCTGAAGCTGGGGGCAGTTACAGAAGCAGAGAGGAGGCATGTCTAAGTCCTGTGTTATCCCTGACATGATGCCTAGAAGGGCGACTCAGGTATTGCTTTGGGACTGAGCGGGGCTGTGGGAAGTGGTGAAGGGGATGGGGCCTGAGTCTTCTGACCTCCCCCCCCCCCCCCCCCAGTTCATTACTGAGTGGATCAGATAGATAAACAGGCTTGGTTTTCAAAGGACTGGAAATTCTAAATGGATTTCTGACACTGAAAAATTTAGATGGCTCTTTCTTCCTGGGGATTGGTGTAATTCACAAAATTCCATCAGCCACCTCTTGCTGTAGGCAATTGTTTTTTCACCCTCTTCAAGGTAGTAAAACATGTTTTAAAATTAAAAAAGAAGGGGGAAAAAGAGATTCTGGCTGGCTTTGGAGGACTTGAAAGCCAGACAGAGTCTTTGCTGTGGGCCAAATAAAGGTGGAGCTGTTAGAGATATATTTCCCGCCCCCCCCCAACCTAAGTTTTGTTTTATGTTTTTCGGTCTGGAATTTTGGTTGTGTGAGGTTTTTTTTTTCCCCCTTCCCCCAACAAGCCCGACTGAAGGATTCAGCCTTTAGATACTTCTTGTTTGACACTGCAGCAGGCATGATAATGAACTCATTACTGTTCATTTGATCCGGCTCTGTGTAAATTTGTGACATTATTAAAAATAATAATAAAATAAGGTGATGGTTAGTTCTGGGGAGTGTGATGGGCTTGGTTATGAAACTCTCCCTCTGCACCTCCACTGACTCAATAGTACCAATGGTTGGCTGTTGCTAAGAAAGGTCATTGTAAGTGTTGTAAGAATTTTCTATCTGGAATATTCAAAGTTTCCCATATTCTTTAAGGTTTCCTACTTTACAGTGTCATAGAGCGACTAGGGTGCTGTCCTTGGAGTCATATCCTTGGAGAATACGGATTTTAATTCTGCCTTGTACACACATTGACTGTGTGACCTGATCAGATTCCAGTGCCAAATCCATGTGGCCCTGGAGTCAGGAGTACCTGAGTTCAAATCCGGCCTCAGACACTTAACACAAAAAAACTAGCCGTGTGACCTTGGGCAAGTCACTTAACCCCAACTGCCCTCCAAAAAGCAAAAAAAAAAAAAAAAAAGGAATAAGTATAGCTTCATTGGGGCAGCTAGGTGATCCAGTGGACAGAGTGCTGCTGGGTCTGGAGTCAGGAGGATCTGAGTTCAAATGGTTTTAGAGTCTAGGAGTCAGGAAGACTTATTTTCTTGAGGTCAAATCTGACCTCAGATACTAGATGTATGACCTTGGGCAAGTCAACCCTGTTTACCTCAGTTTCCTCATCTGTAAAATGAGCTGGACAAGGAAATAGCAAACCACGTCAGTATCTTTGCCAAGAAAACCTCAAATGAGGTCACAGTCAGAGACACAATTTATTGCCTAAACAACAAGACCCTTACTAGGTTTCAGATTCCTTGATTAATCTCTAAACAATTAACTTCATAGTAGAATATAAGCTACTTAAGGACAGAATTTGGAATTTTTTTTTTTTGTCTCTGTATCCCTAGTTTGAGCACGGTGCTTAGAAACTTAGAGGAACTTAATAAAAGTCATGTTGAATTCCCATAACATCTGTTTACTTAGTTTCTTCGTCAGCAAAATGGGGGAAATGAAGCCCTGGTACCTCAACAAGTATGCTGAGCTTACATTCTTTGTTTCATACTCAGAAAGAATCCATGTTTTTAGAAAGTACATAGCATTCATACTGTATGCCAAGATTACACAGGACATAGTTCACTCTAATTCTGCCTGAATGGAGAGCTGTCATCAGAAAAGCATGGATTTTAATTCTAGTCTGATGTGATCTCAAATGGGAGCTCTGATTAAATTTCTATCTTCTGTCAAATAGTAGCCATGGGCTAATCACTTTAATCTCACTGCCTTGGTTTGCCCATCTGTTAAATAGGAATTTACTAATAACAGTTCTCTTTGTCTGTGTAATAGATGTGCTCGTTATAAGATGAAAAGATTTTGATATCCTGTGGCCTGCACTCTTTGGGGCTGTCAGTACTGAAATGATGTTTCCAGCTAGGTATGTTACGGGCATTTACGGTTTTAGAACTATGTTCTGTGCCCTGGAAAATACTCAATTTATTTCAAGTTAAAAGACATTTATTGAACAATCACTATGTGGAAAGCATTCTGCTAGGCATTGAGATACAAAAGATGAAAAAATGACATAGCCTCTACCCTCAAGGAGTTTACAATCTAATGAAGAAACAGATTAGTTATGGAAATAAGTACAATTTCAGGAAGAATGTTACAAGGGCAAGACAGAGACCCAGAGAAATTTCTCTAAAAAGGTTGGGGAGCAAAAGACAACTTCAGCTGGGAGGGCTTGTGGAACTTCTGCATTTTGATGATTAATTGTGTCTTCAATTCTTATTTTGAAAGGTTCATTATGATACTCAACTATCAATTAACTTCTCAACTCTCAAGAATGGGTGTTACTCTGCAGATAATCAAAAACAATGGACGATCAAGAAATGATTTCTATTTGGCTTTCAATATGAGATCCTACCGCTCTGCCCAGTAGATTTGCCTTCCGAATTGTGTTTAATAATTATAGCTGACATTTTACAGCTTTACACATATTATCTTGATCTTAACAACAGCCCTGCAAGGTGGGCACTATTCCCATTTTACAGATGAGGAAATAGTGGACAGTAGAAGTAAAGCGATTTGCCCAGGGTCACACAGCTAGTACATGTCTGAGGCTAGATAGAAACTCAGGTCTTCTTGACTCCCCTGCTCCGCCTAGATGTCTTGCCTAGAAAGCAGAGAAACTGGCTTAGGACATGAGTTTGAAACATCAATTCTGATAATTCACGAGTGACCTTGGACAAGTCAGCCTTTCTGGGTCTTATTTTTCTCATCTTTGGAATGAGAAAGTTGAATAGGATGGCCTCTGAGGTCTCTTCCACCCCTTAGGTCTATGATCTTGTGACTTCTTTGATCTAATGCTTACATAATGCAAGGCTTCATGATTGTATTGGTGTGGGTTCTCCTTTGACTGGCAGATTATGACTCCTCTACTTCTTAGCAGGCAGCCTTTGAGAACTGTGATGGCTCAAAATGGTGCCACCATGGTCAACCTAGTGAGGAGCCTCTTAGGTGACAGGTAGAGTCCATTGCCAAGACTGTACTGGAACCTTTTCTAAATTGGTTAAACTCAACCAGAGCTTAGAGCACCATGGTGTAAGAAGACAGAAAACCAGCTTTGGATGTGTGAAGGCCTGGGTTCAAGTCTCTCTAATGCATCCTGACTATGTGAGATTGGACATGTCCCTTAATGTCTCCGTGAACTGCAGAGAAAGTTTTTTTTATCCACGAAGCTCTCTATCCCAATGCAATCAAAGGTCCAGTTCCTAATCTTAGCTCTACCAGAGCTTATGTGCTGTTAGCATAGCCTTGAGGACCTAAGGTCCTTCCACTTAATGAGGCATCAGACCAGTACGTTCATAGAGACTGCACAGTAATTTGTTGTTCAGTCGTTCTAGTTGCGTCCCACTCTTCATGACCCCATTTGGGTTGCCGGAGCTTTTTAGGCAAAGATACTGGAATGATTTGTCATTTCCTTCTTCAGCTTATTCTACGGATGAGGAAATGGAGACAGATGGGGTTAAGTGACTTTCCCAGGGTCATATAGTTAGCGTCTTAGGCCAGATTTGAACTCACAAAGATGAGTCTTCCTGACTCTAAACCCAGCACTGTGCTGTGCCACTGAGCTGCCCCTTGCATAATAATTACTACTGCTAATAATATGAAAATGTTTTCAAACTTGACATACATACACGGAGTAATGGTGGTGGTAGTGGGGTAGCATGGATGTATGTTCCATTCTTTGCATACCTTTGGGTCATTCACTTCCCATTTATTTACTTAGGTTCCCTACTAATTAAATGGGGACCCTATTCCTTGGTGTCTGTCTCCCCACCCTACTGCCAGATTATAAACATCTTGAGGGTAGAAACTGATTCCTTTGAGTCTTTGTGGACAAACGCTTGGCACACAGCCAAGATGTTTTCTAAAGGAAACCATCTTGGGCGTGTATATATGTTTGAAAAACACCCACCACAATTGTCCTGGATATTTGTTGAATTGAATTTAAAAAAAAAAAGCATTTGCCTTTCATTCTGTGCTTTGCATTCCTTAGAAGGTAGAATCCCTCTCTGATTTTAAAGCCTGTAACATACATGTTATAGGACAACAAAGCACATTGTCACACAACGTGGATCTGAAAGTGGCTGAGCAGCACTTCGGAGAGAGAGTGCTGGACCTGGAGTCAGGAATCCTGCCTCCACACCCACAAACCAAGTGGCTCTGGGCAAGTCACTTACCCTCAGTTTCCCCATCTCTAAAATAGGCACCACTTCCAGGATTGTGGGAAGATTCAGATGAAGCATTATGTCTAAAGGGCTTAGCAAACTTGAAGTGCTCCCACCTTCCACCATTGTCAGACTCTGCTCCTTGTCCACCACCATCATTTGGTGCTTGCTAAGGTGAAATAACCAGGGACACAAAATTTCTCTTAAAGACTCCAAAGACTATGAGAAGCCCTGTGGTGCAGTAGATAGAAAGTAACTCTAGAGGCAGGAAGACCAGAATTCAAATCCTGCCTTGAAATATGCCTGTTATGTGACCCTGGACAATTCATCTGACTGACCAGCTCTCTAAACTATTAGCTGGAAGGGAGGTTCTGAAACCAAGTGGCAGATGGAGGTTCCTGGTCCTGGAGCTCCCTGTACTATCCAGCTCATGGCTGAAGCCCCTGCCCATATCTTTCTCCTTATCCCTGTCCCTATCCCTAATTCATAGAGTAGGTTCTGCATTCACTGAAAGTATAGCAAATTTAGTACAACTAATCTAAGTGTTGTGATTGACTTTGGAGGCAAACATTGACCAGAATTTTCCTGTTAATGTATGAAAAAGGAAGCTCTTAATGGTGCATGTTCTCTAAATAATGAAGCCACCTCATTTCATGCTGTCTATATGGCTATAAAAATGCAGCCCATCTCCACTGAACCTCTGATGTTAATTTGAGAAATCAGCTGGGGAAAAGTCTAGCCCAAACTTTGAATGTT
>CM053593.1:32658020-32690520 GCA_028646575.1 Pseudocheirus occidentalis | reverse complement strand
AGTAGATGGAACTGGGAATTGCTCCAACCATTCTCTAAAGCAATTTGTAACTATGCCACCAAGTTATGAAACTCTGCAGACCTTTGACCCAGTGATACCACTGGTAGCCTTTACTCCCTAGGACATCAAAGAAAGAGGAAAGGACCCATATGTACAACAATATTTATAGCATTACTTTTTGTAGTGGTAAATTGCTGCAACCTAAGGGGTTGCCCATCAATTGGAAAAAGACAACAAAATAATGGTATATGAATGTAATGGAATGCTATTGTGCCATTAAGAAATGAAATGGACAGTTTCAAAGGAACTTGGGAAAACCACCATTAACTGGTGCATAGTGAAGTAAGGAGTCAAGTGGGCAATTTATATAATGACAAAAAAAAATTAAAAAGAAAAACAACTTTGAAAGACTTTTAAACTCTGATCAAAACAATGACCAACCATAATTTTGGAGGGCTAGCAATGAAGCAGGGGCAGATAGATGGGATAGTGAGCAGAAGGGGCCTTGAGTCAGGAAAATCTGAGTTCAAATCCGGCTCTCAGACATTTACTAACTGTGTGACCCTGGGAAAATTATTTAACATTTCTTTGCCTCAGTTCCTCATCTATAAAACAGGGACTAGCAGTATCTTTGCCAAGAAAGCCCCATCCATGAGGTCACACAGAGTGAACAGCAAATGATGAAGCATGTACTCACTTTCTGAGAGAGTGGTGATAGACTCAGAGTGCAGAATGAAATATATGTCCTTGAAAATGGCCAGTCTAGGAATTTATTTTGTTTGAACATGCATGTTTGTTATTTTTTTTCTTTTCTTTTTTCAGTAGGAAGGGGGAGGTGGGAGAGAAAATAAATGCTTGTTAATTGTTAAAAAAAAAAAAGCAAAGTGCAATTTAAAAAAAGAATCTAAGCTTCTTAAAGGCAGGGGTTGGTTTTGTTTTTGTTTTTTAAAAAAATTGTCAGTGTTTAGCAAAGTGCCTGGCCCAGTTACCGAGCTATCTAAGGAAGTTAAAACTGGACCAGGATTCAAAGGAATGGGTTAAATTTTCTGTGCCAATCAGCACTGGGGTCAAGCTCGTGAGTATCTACTGCACTTCCAGTATGAACAAGATAGGGAGGCCCAGTTTTATTAAAGAAAATAAAAATAAAAATATTCCTGAGTCTGGTCCCTATGAGACCAATATGTTCAGTAAACAGGAAGTAATGACTCAACATGCTTGTCCCAGGTCTCTCCAAATCCTGAGAATGGTTATCAGAGGAACTGTAACTAAAGCCTTCTTGTTAACCTGTCCTGGACATGGTTGGCCACATGAATGCCGTGGTACAAGAAGAGAGCTGATGCCTATCAGTTTCACATGTTTACCAAAGTTAGCTGAGATGTCTGATGTCATGACACCTTGATGAGGTATGGTACTACCTCAATGGGAGTCAGCAAGACATAGACTTTGACCTTCCCCTAGGGATAAAAGACCCCTGGAAAGGCTGGAGCCACCCAGCTCTGAGCATGAAGCGAGCAATCCCCAGTGCTCCGGAAGGTTGAGATTCCAGGGGATCTTTAAAGGCTGGGATCTTCTCCCTTTTCTTCTCCCTAGATCCTGGCCCTGTTCAACTATGAGGTAAGTACTATAGGTACCATGATCTTCATTTTACAGCTGAGGTAACCGAGGCCTGTAGAGATGATGATGATGGTAGCATTGATATATTACTTTAAAGTTTGCAAGGTACTTCACATGTTATCTCATTTGACACTTATGAGACAGGTGCTAATATTACTCCCATTTTTACTGTCCCGGGAGAATCCCTCCACCCTAAAGTGTCTTCCTAGGGCAGGAGATGGAAGGTAAGGAGAAGAGTTAAAAGGAGCATTTTCTACTGCTTTCTAATTACCTCTCAATGTATCCATTCAACAGAATTGGTTGTTGTTGGGATTTTTTTCTGGTTTCTCAAAGTGGAGACACCAACATGACCTTCGACAGACTTTAGACCAAAAAGACTTTGACTATGGGCCTGATGTCCACAGCCACGTGCTATGTGTTTATTGTCTAAGGACCTGCTTAGCTAAGCTTGGGAAGGTTTCTCCTAGATGGGATGATGATTTTTTTTACTGTAGTGTATCTCAAGACCTATTACTGCATCATAACACGGTCACAAACTGCGTCAGTGGAGGTAGAGTTTACTCACACTGCTGATTCTGTGGAACCTTAACGTAGTGACAGGAGATGGCTTCTTCTGAGTTGATTGTTTGGAGGACCAGAGGTTAAACCTATATACACATATGATCATAGCATATATGGTCCTCTAACCCAGTGGTTCTCAACCTTCTTATGCCGCGACCCTTTAATACAGTTCCTCAGGTTGTGGTGACCCCCAACTGTAAAATTATTTTCTTTGCTACTTCATAACTGCAATTTTGCGACTGTTATGAATCATAATGTAAATATCTGATATGCAGGATGTATTTTCATTGTACAAATTGAACATAACCCATAGGTTGAAAACCGCTGCTCTAAGGTTTTCCAGATTTTAAAACCAGATGTTTTCCATGTTATTTGATTGGAGAATCATCAATACACAAGAAACTTGTAGTGAGTTTCCCATAGTAGGAAAAGCAAAAGTCTTTAAAAAAAAAACAATCACATTGTCTTGAGAATCACCCCCTTTCTGTTGTTGTTCAGTCATGTCCCTCTCTTTATGACCCAATTTGGGGTTTTCTTGGCAGAGATACTGGAGGGGTTTGCCATTTCCTTCTCCAACTCATTTGTACAAATAAGGAAACTGAGGTAGACAGGGTTAAGTGACTTGCCCAGGGTCATACAGCCAGTAAGTGTCTTGAGGCTGGGTTTGAATTCAGGAAGAGGAGACTTCCTGAGGCCAGATCTAGTGTTCTATTCACTACACTACCTAGTTACATTTCTTACTTAAAATATGTATATATATATATATATATATGTGTGTGTGTGTGTGTGTGTGTGTGTGTGTGTGTGTATACACATACATACATATGTATATATTGTATATGTATAGTAAGTTTTACTGATGCCTGTAATTTGCATACCATTCTCATTTCCACATCTATCTTCCTTTCTCACGAAGAAAACCAGGTAAGGTAAATCAGCTTCCAAAATGAACAGAATTGATAGTGTATACAACATGCTGCACCCATAGCCTCCACCTCTCTCTTTCTTTATTGATTTTTTTAAAGCTTCCAAAGTGAAAAAAGCTTGAGCACCTTAAAGCTGTGATTTCATTGGTATAGAGAATTTCTAGTGGAAATCTGATGTATCACTGATGCAGATGGAATTTCATCTGGAACATACAGTCTTGGAGAGTTGCCTCAAACTCTTGAGAGGTTAAGCAACTTACTCAGAGTTAAAGATAGAGCATGAGACGCTTCCAAGTTAGCTCGCTGTCGACTACCCTAGGCTCCCTCTTGGGCCGCTGAGATAAATAAAATGGGGACTTTTTAGGAACATAGCTTCAGAAGATGGAAGGAACTTGGGGGGGGTCACCTAGTCTGATCCTCTCTCTTACAATAAGGGAAACAGAGACCCAGGGAGTTTTTGGTGACTTTTTCCAGGATATGTTTGTTTCAGGAACCTGCCTGGTCTCAGCTCCTCCAGGGCAGTGATAAGAGCACAGGAGACCATGAAAGGGTCACTATAGACCCAAGTTCTGGCTAGAAAAGAGGCTTGGACATCTGGGCTTGCCAAATCACAGACGTGCTGCTAATGAGCACAGACAGACAGGGTTGTTTGGCACCTCCTACATATTCCTTCATCTGGTTAGCTCTCTCTCTCTCTCTCTCTCTCTCTCTCTCTCTCTCTCTCTCTCTCTTCTGTCTGTCTGTCTGTCTGTCTCCTCTTTGTTTCTCTCTCCTCTGTCTCTGTCCTTGTCTCTCTGTCTCTCCTCTTTCTCTCTCTGTCTCTGTCTCTCCCTCTTTCTATCTCTTTCTCTCTCTATCTCTGTCTCTCTCTGTCTCTGTCTCCTTCTCTGTATTCCCTGAGCATATGGTCCTAAATGAGTAGGCATTTTCTTCACCTTAGAGGCCCAAGAGGCAGCATAGGGTAGTGGATAGCGAGCTAATGTCATCTAAAGCATCCTCAAAGTTCTGGGATCCAGGACCCCCTTCAACACATGCTCTATCTGTGACCCTGGGGAAGTTGTTTAGGTGACCTCTGGGGTCAACACATGTGTGTGAGTGTGCATATGCACACACACACGCACATGTGCACACACGCCTCCTCCCCCGCACACACATGTGCACACACATACACACACGCACATGTGCACACACCCCTCTGCTATTTTCTCCCTATGTAAACTTGAGCAGATCACTTAACCAGACTAAGTCTCAGTTTCCTCATCTGTAAAATGACAAGGGGGTTTGGAAAAAGCATTTCCTGGAGAGGCCTTGAGCAAATCTAAGTCGGAATCCCACCTCTGCCATTTACTATTTGTGTTGCCTTGGTCAATTAATTCATTTCACTTTTCTGATTCACCACCCTCATCTGTAAAACAAGCGTGAGTAGTGGGCAAATGTCCTTTAGGGCACTTGCTGGCTCCAAATTTTATGCTACAACCACCACCACCACCGCAATAACCGCAGTGTTTGTATACCCTGTGGTAGGGTTAGAGTTGGAGTTGGACTTTACAATTATAGGTACTATTATTATCCCCATTGTACCGTTGAGAAGGTAAGGAAAGCAGAGGTTAAGTGACTTGCCCAGGGTCACACAGCTAATAAGTGTCTGGAATCAAATTTGAATCCAGGTCTTCGGACCATCCCTGAGCCTCCCCACTGTCCCAGATTTGGCTTCTTTGGGCCTCATCTGCTTCATCTGTAAAATGAGTGTTAGTAGGGATGAGTTTTTAAGATTCCTTGCCTCTCTAAGGTTCTATGAATGAGCTTCAGGACTAGAAGCCCCCTGAAGACAGGGACTGTCAGATCTTTTGTCTTAAATTTGTTTTTGCTTATTTTATGTATTCAGTGGTGGATTGTTCCTGGGACCTGGGTGTAACCAGGCTCATTCTATTCTGTTGTGGTTGTGTGGTTGTTGTTCAGTTGTGTCTGACTCGGTGTTACCCCCATGGAACCCTGTGGGTTTTCTTGCAAAGATGCTGGAATGGTTTGTCTTTTCTTTCTCCACTGGATTAAGGCAAACTGAGGTTAAGTGACTTGCCCATGGTCACACAGCAATAAGTGTCCGAGGCTGGATTTGAACTCGGGTCTTGCTGACTTTGCCGGCCTAGTGCTCCATCCACTGAGCCACCTAGCGACTGAGAGGTCCACAGGGGACCTGATAGGGAGGGGTGGAGCTCCCTCGGGATTTTCTTTCTTCTCCTCTGAAACTCTGAGTCATCAACAATTTCTAAGCCTTACATGGGGAAATTTTATTTTCCTTATTTACTAACATTCATTTAGGCTGGTTTCTGGGATACCCAAAATATGCTATGAATCAGTCAGAGATTCTCCAGTGCTGTACAAATTACTCACTTGCTTGACATTTGGGGAATTTTTTCCCCCAAAATGTTAAGGGAGTATTTGACGAGACACAAATTGCTATTTCCATGAAATCCTTTTGACTCTGTGGATGGGTGGCAGCCTTCCCAGCCTGGTTACCTCCACTTACCTTCTTCTAATAACTGGAATACTGACAAAAGGTGGTATTTTGGTCCCCCCACTTTCTTTTCAGTAGTGGAAGTGAGGGGGGAAGGTGTTATTGCCCTAACTGAATACAATAGGGCCATTTAGACAGAGGTTCAAAGTCTAGGGGGAAGGGATAGTGGGGAGGGAAATTTCTTGAGTATCTGTGGTCATGAAAACTTGTTTGACAATGTTTTTACACCGAGGCCTGAATCAGGTGGCAACCCCTACTCTTTGGAGGTTTGCCTTATCATGACACTGTTGTCAAAGTCAAACAAGGCATTCTGTGTTAAGAGAACATGAACTACCCTGTCATGCACCCCCCCGCCCCCCCCACACTTCTCCCCCCTGGCCCTGCAGCAAACTTACCACCCTCACATTATTTTTGGCATTGGCCCATACAGCTGAAATGAGGCCTCAGCAGGGACAGGGCTTTCCCCCATTCCCTATGGTTCCTGGTGAACAAAGATAACATGGATTTCAGAGCTGGCCATCAGGAGGGTGGGATAATCAGAACTGGAATGGGGGAGACCCCAGAATTCCTGGGGAGGCAAACTATGGCTTCAGCCGTGATGGAAGAAGGAGGCCTTGGAAGAAAGGGGACTTCAGAGGCATACCTCTTGATGGTTCTTGTGTCTCATATTCCATCTAAACCAAACTTGGAAGAGGAGGGACAATAGGTAGATAGACTTGGAGGTGGAGAATTTAGGGGTTCAAATCTTGCCTCAGACACCTACCAGCTATATGTATCAACCATTCATTCAGCACCCATTTATTAAGCTCCTAGTGTTTGCCTAGCACAGTGCTGGGTCTTGAGTTATAAAGATGGAAGAGGAGTAGTAAAAAAAATGTTGGATAGGGAGTCAGGATTATGTTTCTGAGACTTGATTTCCTTGTTGGTCATTGTTAAAATGAGGTCCGACCAGATGACCTTTAAGGTTCCTTCCAGCTTTCAAACTGTGGTCAATGAAACCATGTCTCAGTGGACCTAGAAAATTCATTATCTATAAATTATAGAGAGGTCAATAACAACTCTGCCATCTGTACTGGCAGAGGGAGTTTCCACCCTAGGAGCTCCCTATATAGATGAAATCGTAGGTTCTTATTCCCTCTCCCCAGTGAATGAATGAATGAATGAATGAATGAGTGAATGAATGAATGAGTGAATGAATGAATGAATGAATGAAAATGTGAGACCACACATTTGCCTATTAGGTGCCTTGGAATTATTCCTTCCCTGTTTCTTGCATTTTTGTCTCATCTTTTACAGCGTAAAGTCTGACTGCATCCCTCTACTTCCTGGCATTCTCCAGTGCTCGGTATACCCTAGGTGCTTAACAATACATATTGAACTCTCATTCATGGGGAGGAACTGGGAATAAAATTCATAATAAGGAGTTCATCAAATATTGATGATGGAGATGAAAGAAATTCTTTCTCTCTTTTCTATAGATGCCAAAGCAATGTGGTATAGTAGGAAGAGCCCTAGAGCAAGCTAGGTGGTGCAGTGGATAGAAAGTCAGAAGACTTGAGTTCAAACCCAGCCTTAGACACATACCAGCTGTGTGACCCTGGGTAAGTCACTTAACCCTGTCTGCCTCAGTTTCTTTGTTGGTGAGATGAGCTAGAGAAGGAAAAGACAAACTGCTCCAGTGTCCCTGCCAAGAGAAGCCCAAATGGGGTCATGAAGAATGGATGTGACTGAAACAACAGAATAATGGCAATAAGAGACATCCCTGGACTGATAAGACCAGAATTTGAATCCTTCTTATATTGCTTATGATGAGGTGACCTTGACCAAGTCACTGTATGTCTCTGGGTTTCAATTTCCTCATCTGGAAAGGGAGATCCAATCTTTCCGTTCTAGGTCTGTGTCCTCCTTACTTAGCTGAGATAGAGTTGGTGGGTTCTTAGAAATGCCAGACCCATTGGGAGCGGAAGGTCTGGGTTTGACTCAGTCCATATACTGTACGGTGGGACAGAGAGAAAGTGTTTAACCTCTCAGGGCCTCTGTGAAATGGAAAAAAACCCCACAAAACCTGGAGGAGTGGCTACCTTATAGGGCTGTTTTAAGGAAACAAATCACTTTGTAAACCTGGTAGGGCTCAATCAACTAGCCCAACATCCTTTCCTCTGGTCCTGCCCCATCCCAAAGGCTCCATCTTCAATGGTGACACGGTCAGGCAGTCTGCCAATGTCAGCTAATATCATTATTAAGCCACAGAAGCCAACTGTCTCCTGCCCCCCCCCCCACAAAAGCCCCCAGGGAACCCATGCCAGGCATGCAATGCTCAGGTGTAAAGACCCCTGAGAAACGTTTGTTTTCGATTGCCTTTCCTCCATGGCACCACTCATTCTGTTAAAAGCCGTGACTCTATATCAGTATTAAGAGTCACTAGCTCAGAATGCTAATTGATAGATGGATGGATTTATTTTCTTGGAACTTAGCTCTTTACAGAAAAAAGAACCGAGTTAGAATAACTTCAAAAGTCAGCTAGACCCACCTATGTTAGATTGTTGGGGAGGGGGAGTGAGCATAGGTTAGAGCCACCTTCTGATGACATAGTGGAGAGAATATACCAGGCCTGGAATCAGGAAGACCATCTTCCTGAGTTCAGATCCAGCCTCGGACACTTACTAGCTGTGTGATCCTGGGCAAGTCACTTAACCCTGTTTGCCTCGGTTTCCTAATCTGGAGAAGGAAATGGCAAATCACTCCAGTATCTTTGCTGAGAAAACTCCAAATGGGGTCACAGAGAGTCAGACATGACTGAAAATCAACCCAACAACAAAAATACGGCAGACAGCAGGGCATAGTAGAGAAACAGATAACTGTAGAGTTAGGGAGGCTTGGGTTTAAGTTCAGAATGTGAAGATGAATCTAACGCAGCCTGACTGTATCACCCTGGGCAAGTCACTTAACTGTTAAATGTTTTCAGTAATTTTCTAAATCTGTTAACCTCAGAGAAAATGTTGATCTGTGTTGGCAAAGGTAGTTCCCGGTACCAAATAAAAGAGGTCTGGTCCCCATGCCCCACTCCCTTCCAAAGTCTCGTATATAATAAATGAGGAGAGGCAGTATGATTTCAGCAGGGTAATAATTAGTATTGGAATCAGGAAGATCTAGATTCAGATCCTGCCTCCAGACAGCTATGAGTGGGCTAAGCTGGGTCAAGTCATTTAATTTCTTAGTGCCCCGGGCTACTCTCTCAGATGATGAGTTTCAAACCAGTCACCCATTTGCAATAGTGGGGGGAGTTTCCACCCCCACATTGATGAATCATATCTCTGGATCCAAAGCTAATGAGTACAATGTAGTCCTAAGTTCTCTAGGGAATTTTGATAATGGGGAAGCAACTCCCCTATTCAGTAACCTTCCCTCCCTCCTTCTCCCTTCCTCACCCATCAGATGTCAAGCGGCTGAGAGTTAACTTCTTCTTGCCACCAGACACAGGCCTTCCTCCATTTCCCTATGGAGATTCTTCTCACTATAGGTCTGTTTCAGCTGTGCTCATTGCCTCAGTGAACAGGATTGAGCCTTAACCTGGAACCACATCTCTAGGTGAGAAACAGACTTTAAAAAATGATTTCATCAATACTTGGTCTTCCAGAGGATGCTTCTGTTCATCCTGGGTCATCTCCGGTCATCCTGATGACTATCTGGCCACTGGATCCAGATGGCTCTAGAGGAGAAAGTGAGGCTGGTGACTCTAGCACAGCCCTCCCGCACTCAAATCAAAGCCAACTGCAAGTCACAGTCATTGTGTTCCTGATGTCATGGTCCTCTTTGAGAACAAAGGGCAAACACAACAACTGTCCATGTGGGATTCAGTAGCCCTGTGTCATTAAGTTCCAGAGGCAGTGTGGGATACTGAAAGGATCAAAGAAACCAGAAGTCATAGGTTCAAGACCCACTGGACCCTGCTCTGACATGAACTGACCGTGTGATCTTGGGAGAAGTCTCTTCTCTGGACCTCAGTGTTCTCATGTATGAAATGAAGGCCTTCAGCTGGAGGATCTTTATAGTTTAAATCTTTCCTTATAGCTTAAACATCCTGGAAAACTTATGTAATGCAAGCAGCCTCAGATCTATGGAGAAAATGCTGGATTTAGAGGCAAAGGGAATTGAATTTGAGTCTTGGATTTATTTCCTCTATTACCTTGAGCAAGTGTTCTTAGCAGGTCAAATTTAACAACTGGCTCTAAAAAAAAAGAATTGCTTGAAGGACACACTTTTATGTTTAATGTGAATTAATAACATTTTCTCCATCATTTTCTTAAATCAAGAAAGTCAACCAAACAATTAAGCAAGGTCTTTTTCTGTAGCAAGTTTTAGGGTATGAATGCTCCCACTGAATATTTAACATTTGACTCTCTGACCGATATGAAGTGACTCCTGCACATCCCGGCCACTCACTTTCTTTCTCCTTATTTGTGAAATGAAGGTGTTGGACTAAATGTACCCTGGAAGTTCCTTGTAGCTTTAAATTTATGATTCTGTGAACCTGGGTAGACTTCCAAGGATCTACAAACTTCTCATTACAAGCTTCACAAAGTTTAATCTCAAGGGCCTCTCATCAAGACAAATCCAGCTCAAGTAATTTCTCCCATAGGTCGACGCTGGCCTGGGCTTTCCTCACTTCTCTGTAGCCTCACTATTAACCTTTGGTTAGCTCTGTTTTCTAGCTTTGGATCCAAACTGGGCTTGTTTGGATTTTTGCCCAAGCTGATAACACATTCCTAACTCTCTCATTAGTGCTCTAATTACAGAAAACTGGGGGTGGGGTGAGTTCAGCAAGGCTGAATTTTGAGACTTAGACCGTTCCAAACAGACTTTGCCTGACTGTCAACGGGGAGTGGGAACGCCAGGTTTATCTCTCTCTCTCTCTTTTTCTCCTTCGGCCATTTTAATTTTTCATTATATCAGGGCTGGAAAAGAAATAAGCATTTATTTAGTGGCACTGTGCTAAATATTTTACAACTATTATTTTATTTGACCCTTCACAGCAACCCTAGGAGGGAGGTATCATTATTATATCCATTTTATGGTTGAGGAAACTGAGCAGACAGGGGTTAAGTGACCTGTCCAGGGTGATATAGCTAGTAAGGCTGAATTTGAGGCTGAATTTGAACTCAGATCTTCCTGGCTAAAGGTCCAGCAGTATTATCTACTGTATCTACTGTACCTAGCTGTCTTTGGGGGGTAGGAGGGAGGCAAAGGAAAACATATCAGAATGAGAGTTAGTCAACTCATATTTATTAAGTGCTTGGATGGTGATTTGTGATCTCTGAAACTAATAATTGGAATAAAAATGTCATTTTTAATAGCCCTCATATCTCCTCCCCCATTCAACTGCTCCTTCCCAAATTCTCTTTGTTTCTTACAATCCAAATCTAATGAGCATTTACTATTGGACATATGTCAGGACCTTTCATGTGCAAGGGGCCTTGATACATGCACTAGTGATATGAAGAAGGCAAGCAGTCTCTAGTCTTAGAGAGTTTGCATTCTGTTGAACGAAGATACAGCCCCCAAACTGATGAGTAGGTACATAATAATTTGGGGAAGCAGAAAGTGCTAACAATTAAGGGAGTTAGGACCTTAAAGGAAGCTAGGAATTCTAACAAGTGGCAAAAAGGGAGTGAATTATTCCTCCTGTCCCCTTTCACTTGTTTTCCTGCCTTAGGTTGCTACTTAGCCAGGTGCAGGGGGCATTTCATTTACTCATTCATTCATTGTCTCAGATCAAAGGACCCCATTAGCAATAAGCTCCCCTCCCAAAGTCCATCTCCCTTCAACACCTGGTCAAGGCAACTTCCAAGACTCAACCCCCACCTCCCAGAAGGGGCCCTCCCTGTCTTCATCTCTCCTTTTCTCCTGTTTGCTTCTGGAGTCAAGGCCATTGGAAATGCCCCAGTCCTTTAAAGGCTGACAGAAAGGAGGGAGGCAGAGTGAGTTGTTTCCTTGTTGTTGGGCTATCTATAGCTGCCAGTGTTGTCCCTCCTTCTAACCTGTGTAACCCTCTTTCTCCTTCTTACAGTGTGTGGGGGTGACGGGGTGGGAGGAACAGTCTCATTTTAGCGGCAGCTCTAGTCATTAGCCTTTGGAGAGAAATATTTGTTACCTTCAGAGGGACGAGAGAGATAAAGCACCCAGGGCTGGGTGTTTTCTTTAGGAACAGGGAGAAAAATGAAGGTGAATGAATGAGTGTGTCTGTATCTAAGTGTGAAGGCAAGTCTATGTGTGAAAGGAAAAAGCACTAGGAAAATGGGGAAGAGAAAGAGTTAAAGATAAGTGGGGAGGTAGAAAGAAATAGGGTGAGAGAAAGAAGGAAAGAAAGAAGGTAGAAAGGGGTGAGAGAAAGAAAGAAGGAAGAGCAAAGGAAGTAGAAAGGGGTGAAAGAAAGAAGGAAGAAAAAAGGAAGTAGAAAGGGGTGAGAGAAAGAAGGAAAGAAAGAAAGGAAATAGAAATGTTTTCTTTTTGTTTTAACACTTTTCCATCTTGGTGATGGACAGCCAACTGATGGCCATAGGATCATAAATTTAGAACAAAAAGAGGCCTCCGAGGCCATAGTAGTCAACCCCTTCATTTTACAGATGAGAAAATTGAACCTCAGTGTTGAAGTAATTTGCCCAAGGTCACATAGCTAGTAAGTGACTAGGCTGTCCTCCCCGATTCCAGCTGCCCACATGTGTTAGCTTAGTGCCTTGTGCTCTGGGGATGAGTAGCTCCTGGCTGCTTTCTGCCTGCCAGGGCTTATCCAGCGCTGAAGGGAGCTTTGGAGATGCCATGTTACATATAACATCCCACTCCATAGAGTTGGAGTTCAGAAATGGGAGAGCCCAGGCCAATGCTACCCTGTAGGAAAAATATTTTGAGCTGGATTTGTTTTTTATTTGGAGGCTTTTGAGGTCCGATTCAATGTAGGTGATGAGGAGGAGGAGGAAGGAAAAGCTGTGTTCTGGCCCCGGTTTCATGTCCATCTTTGTTGCTCGTCAAGCAGATTGGGGAATTCTTTCACATGCTTTACTACAACAAAATAGCCCATTTACACTTTAGTGAAGTTTCCCAAATTTGTTGTCTCCAACTTGTGGGTTTTTCTTTCAGGCTGGTTGCTTGGTATAGAGTCTTATATTTAGAAAGACCTGAATTCAAATTCCACCTCTCATACTTGGGAAAGTTATTTGATATCTCTTGGTCTAAGTTCCCTCATCAGGACACTGAGAGCATTTGAATTCAGTGACCTCTCAGGTCTTTTTTAGCTTTAAGTCTATTACCCTATTATCTATGAGGCTTTAAGCAAGATGGCATTCCCATACATCCATCAGTGATCCATCCCATGGGATTCTCCCTCTTGCCTCTTTCTAAAGGTGTCAGTTGCAACATGTTGAGTGGAGGGAGATGTCTACACTTAGGACAAAATAAGCGATGTGATGGTAATATTTAACAGGATGCAACTTTGGGCCAAGCTGCCAAATTCCCCCAAATTGGGCCTCGCCCATTTAATCACTAATTATTATTCCAACATGCAACTCTTAATTTTGCAAACCAAGCGTCTTAAAAATCCAAGCTCTTGTTTATTTGACAGACTGTGGAAACATGTGTCCAGGCTTAACATATTAGTTTATTCTATAGCAATCAGCTTGTTATTATAACGAAACGAGAAGAGGAAAACCAAACTTCATAGAGTGAAATCAGCCATAGGAAACAAACCAAAAAATATCTTTTGAGCATTTTCTCGACTCTATGGCCGGAAGCCTGTCCAGTTTGGGCTGTTGCAGGGAGGGGTGAAATAGCAGGCACTCATTACTTTGTATGATTGTGCCGTTTGGAGAATAGCATTCGAATGAGACAAACCTCCAGAAATTCTGGAGGTAAAGACAGTCTCATCATTCATCCCTATATGTTTGCCCGGGACAGTTGTATTCTTCTGTATGTAAGTCATTAAAAGTTGTCCCTCCTCCCTTTTATTTCACCATGGAACAGTTTGAGGAATTATTTCAATCTTCTAAACTAGTTTACTTGCTTTGCATTTCTTTTTGATGACCATCCATCCTACCCCCCCACCCTTGGTAGACGCTGGAGTCCACCAAGAGATTCAGAATTATTGAACGCCTGGACAAAACAGTGTTAAAAATTCAACAGTACTAATTACGAACTGAGCAGAATAAAAACCTCTGAATAAATGTCAGGCCAGGAGATAAGCTCTTATCTCAATCTAATGACTCCACAGACTTAATTTGTCAGGCCAGCCTACTTGATGAAAAACAGGTTTCTACTCTCTAGTATTAGCTAGACCATCTTTCCAAATCTTTGAAGTTGGATAGTAATACTGTGAGTGTCATCCTGCAAAAATCTCGTGATGGAGCCAATTTAATCCCTATTGTCCTGTTGCACTAATTAAAGTTGTGTTACCCCTATTGACCGAATGCCTGTAAAAGGAGTCATTGTACTCTAATCACCCTTAACTTGCTAACTTTTGTGTGGTTTCTCCACGATGCTGTGTAACATCTGCCAGGAAGCATCTGCAGCATTGGAAATCAGTGATTTATAGAAAAATCCCCTCCATTTCTTTTGTTAATTCATTCATTAATTTCTAAAACCAATGAGCCTATGAGAGATGGTGTGGTACAATGGGAAGAAAATGGATTCTGGAACCAAAGGGTCTGGAGTTCGTCTTGCCTCTGGTATTTACTACCTAAGTGACCTTTGGCAAGCTACCCTAAATCTCTGGACCTGTAAAATGAGGGGACTTTGGACTAGATGGCCTGTGATGGCCTTTCTGACTCTAAATCTATGCTCCTCTGATGATTGGTTCAATGGGATATTTATCGAGTGTTCTGAAGTGTGGCTGTAGAATAGTATTTGGTAGAATGGAATATAGCAGTATGTTTAAGAAATATCCCTGCCCTCAAAGAGTTTACGATGTATTTGGGAAGATGGGATCATGACAAAATAATAATTTAGAGTGCGCAGTTAGATGGTACAATGGATAGCGTGCTGGGTCTGGAATCAAGGCCTGATTTCAATTCCATCCTCAGACATGTATTAGCTGTGTGACCCTGGACAAGTCACTTACCCCTTCTTTCTTCAGTTTCCTCATCTGTGAAATGAGCTGGAGAAGGAAATGGTAAACCACTCCAGTATTAGAAAGAAAACCCCAAATGGGGTCACAGAGACTGAACAAGAACAAGATGAACAATAATAAAAGCAATTTTAAAATTGGAAGGTACCTCAGACATCACCTGCTCCAAAGCAGGAAAGTTCATCGTATGAAGAAGTAGATGACAAAATGCTGTGTTAAAAAGTGCCACAGATCTGTGCTAGAGGAAGTCAGAGGAGGGAAACTTTATTTTAGAATGATGAGAATAAGAGCAGCACACCTTCACAAAGCACTTTCCTCACACCAGTCTGCAAGGTAGGAGTTGTGAGGTTACATATAAGGAAACAGCTTTGGAATGAGGAAAAGCTTAGGACTACCTAGGTTGTCATGATCAGAGCTAGGCTATGTATTCAAATATCTCTTACCTCCAAGTCCAGGGCTCCTTCCATACCACACTGTCAGTTGTGGCATGGAATTCTGTGATCCCTGGAAGACCCATTCAAGATCGTTTAGGACCACCCCTTCACTTCATAGAGAAGAACACAGAGACCCAAAGACATGGAGAGGTTTGCTCATGTAAATAAGTTCTAAGACTCAAACTCAGATCTCCCAATTCCCAATTCAGTGTTCTTTCTGTTTTTGTGTGTGCTTATTAATTTTTAAAATAAAAATATACTTGTGATCAATAAAAAAAGAATCAAATAAGCAAAATAAAGAAATCTTATGTAAAATTATAAACTCCAACTCAGTGTCCTACACTTACTGGGCTTTCCTTTCAGATTCCCTTCGTGATGTATGTAAGTACATTTTGTTTGTACTAGTCAGCATGATGTAGGGATCAGGGTCATAGAAAATACCAGAGGAATGGATCCTTGAATTGGGCCTTGAAAAATGGATAATGTATAAATAAACAGAGAGACAAAGGGAAGGTCTTCTAAGAAGAGGGCCCTGGTTCTGCATGATATAGCAGATACACTGAAGAAGGTCAACTGCAGTGTAGGATATAGTTGAAGGTCTTGTTGGAACGGGGCTTTGGGTTAGGGAATAGTGAGGTTGGAAAGATGGGT
Source organism: Pseudocheirus occidentalis (assembly GCA_028646575.1). NCBI lineage: Eukaryota > Metazoa > Chordata > Mammalia > Diprotodontia > Pseudocheiridae > Pseudocheirus > Pseudocheirus occidentalis. The sequence continues at coordinate 32,674,707 of CM053593.1, read as the reverse complement.
TGGAGCTGAGTTGTCAAGGGTCTCAAACTGAGGAGTTTAGTTCTTATTCTGTGGACAACGCAAAGGCATTGAAGTTTTCTGAGCAGGCTAGTTACTTGAATAAATCTTCTCACAGCTTGTCACCATCATGTTCACCCTCTTGTGGAAGTCTCAGACTTCTGATTGGAGGGTGTTCAGAAGAAAGGGGCCAGAATAGTGAGGTGCCTTGAGACTGTATCGCATGATCATTGGCTTTTAGGGATCAATCAGTCCACAAGCATTATTAAGTGCCTACTTAAATGAAGTGGAAGTGAAAAAAGTTTTAGAGGTGGGAGAGTTGACTGCAAGTCCCAGTTCAAGTACTCACGAGCATTGTGACCCATTCTCTCTGAGCCTGTATAAAAGTGAAGACAGTCTATAAAATGTAGACAACCCAACCAGTCCTGCTCATACTGACCAACCCACAGGATTTTTTTTTTTGTAAGTAACTAAAGAGTGCTCCAGAAATGGCAGTTGTTCCAATGGTCAAAACCATATTTAGGGAGATAAACCTAGCAGTGGAATGCAATGAAATTGGGGTTTGGGTTGGATTTGCTATCTAGAAAAAGGGGAAGCCTGTTAGGAGATGCTTACTGCAACCTAAATACAAGGTGAAAGTGCCTAAAAGGCCTAGGCTTGAGGCAGCAGAAATTGGAAAGGAAGGGATGCTATGAGAGCCACTGAAGAAGATTGGAGCGACTGGACTCTGTAAATGCCATTATATTGTAAATTCTTTGAGAGCAAGCACTGTCTTTTGTCTTTCTCTGTCTACTCAGCCTTTTTTTTTTTTTTTTTGAGGAATGAGGGTTAAGTGACTTGTAGGGTGGCACAGGTAGTTGCCACCTAGCTGTCCTTACTCAGCTCTCAATACACTGTCTGGAATATTGTAGGTGCAGCTAGATAGAGCGCTGGCCTTGGAGTCAGGAAGGACCTGAGTTCAAATTCAGCATCAGATACTCACTAGTAGTATGTCCTTGGGCAATTCACTTACCCTGTTTGCCTCAGTTTCCCCAGCTATAAAATGAGTTGAAAAAGGAAATAACAAATGGATCCAGTATCTTTTCCAAGAAAAAACTCCCAACATGGGCTCATGGAGAGACACAACTGAAATAACTCACCAACAGCAATAAATACTTGTTAACTGAACTTTGTGCCCAGCTGGATATTGGGTATGAGTGAAATGAGAGCAACCAAAGCTAATACTGAGGGTTGGAGACTAGGGGATGGGGAGAATGATGGCATCCAACAGGTTGGCTTCTATCTCTAAATTTTTTATCCTGTAAATCCAAAAGGCAGAGGTATTAGTTCTAGTGGGAATTTTTGGATTGGAGGGGAGAGCCCAGTTAGAAACTATTATTCAATAGACAAGCATTTATTAAATATCTATTCCAAGCCAGACCGTGAGCTAGTCACTGATAATAGAAATACACAGATAAAAAAATAATCTCTACTCCCAGTAAACTTAATAATCAGTCAATAAGTAGGAGTCAAGCAATAAATCAAACCAAATTGTTAGTTGAGTGCCCACTATATATCAGGTACTGTGCTAGATGCTGTGGATTAAAAAAGCAAGACAAAACACCAACCCAGAGAAGGCACGGTCCCTGCCTTCAAGAAGGTTACACTCTATTACGGGAGACAACATTCTCTTATATGGTTGTATGCAAAGTGTACATAAAAAACAAATACATAAAACAAAGTCATTTTTATATGGAAACAGTAACTGAGAGACAGGGAGGATATATATATATATATATATACATATATATATATATATATCTCCTTATATGGGCTATACACACACACACACACACATCCTTATATAGGCTACAGGGACTGAAGGAATCCGGGGATTCTGAGGGTCCTAAGAGAAGGAAGGCATTCCAGCCATTGGGTAGTTTATGTAGAAATCCAGTGACAGGACATGGATTAGAATATGAGAGGAACCACATGGAATTAAGTTTGGTGGGACCGTTGTCAGCATGGAAAGACGGTTTGGAGCCAGGTTGTGAAGGCCTTAGAGGCCAAACAGAGGTAAGTGGGGAGCCACCTGGGTTTCTTGAACAAGGGAGTGACACGGTCAAACCTATGCTTTAGGAATATCGCTTTGGCAGCTCCGTGAAAGACGTTTTATAGTAGGGAGGAACTTGAAATAGGAAAAGGACCAGAAAAAGAAAAAAAAGGAGCAGTCAGAGAGATAGGAAGAAAGACAAAATAATTTAGTTCCACAGAGATTTAGAGAGGAAGAAATTCCATTGAAGAGTGGTACCATGCTGTCAGATGGACATTCATAAATGCACAGGGGCAAACTGACTTATTAAGGTCAACGTTTGAGTTTAAATGATTTCTAGAGGTATCATGCTTTAGTGGTAGAACATTCTACTTCTGTGTGTCCTTTGTCATTCATTTATTCAATAAAGATTTACTAAGGAATTACTATGTATAAGACCTTGTCAGGATACACATTTTAAATACAGAGCAGTCTTTTACCTCAAGAAGCAAACATTCTACTGGGTTGCTGCTGCTGCTTGTCCTTCATTAGGGGAAGAGGACCATTACATTGGGGAGGTGATGCCATGACATGCAAATGAATTGGATTTAAGTGAGGGAGGGCATGCAAAGTCACCAGCCTCACTTTCACTTCCAGAACCATCTGGGTCCAGTGGCCAGATACAGATCATGACAACTGGAGATGGCCCAGGATACAATGGGGAACCTTGGCCTTTTCAAGCTGAGGTCTTTAACAGGTCTTGTTTGATTGAGGCAATACCTATTCAGTGATCAAGGCTTAATAAGAATTGAGGCAAAGAATCATTCTGTTGGGGTAATGGTGGGGAATATGGCATGTACAAAGATATATAAATACAAAATAAATGAACAAGTAATTTGGCATAGGGGAAATTGGGCAGGGAGGACCAACTTTGTGGACCAGGCCCAAATCAGGTCAGAATGACTCTTAAGGTTCAGAATGGGAATGAACTAAGACTCTCATAGACCATCTAACAATTAACAAAAGGAGGTTTACCTAGTTTAGCTTGAAAGGATTCCTCATCAAGGACATAGTACTTATAGAATTCCCCTCATCTCTAGGCCTGGCCAGCACAGTGACTCACGTGGCCTTGGGGCATCTGCCAAGCCTGCAGAGCCCCATGATTTCACATAGGCCGATCTCTTTATGCCCTTAGGTGATCAGGGAGCCATGTCAACAGTCTGAGTCTTAGTTCCCTGAACCAATCAAATCTCAAGGACAGTTTCCCTACCCTTTAAAGAGAAAACAAAATAAAAGCAAGCCTAACCTGCATGAGACAGTCTTAGGAAAAGCTAGCATGGCCTCCTTGGGGATAGTATGCAAGGAAGAGATTATGGAAGCTATTATTGCTCCTAGGGGAGAGATACGGAGAATTAGGAGAGAGATCTTGTAGGACAAGGCATTGGAGCCGAGTCTTACAGATAGTTAAGGATTTTAAGAAGCAGAGATGAAGAGGGAGAGTGTTCTTGGCATGGGGGAGATACCTGTGAAAAGGTAACATTAGGAAGTAGAGTGTTTTATATATAGGGAATATTCAGTGGGCCCCAGGGATAATGTGAATTCAGCCTGAAAAGATAAGCTAGAGTCAGAGTAAATGATTTTAAATCCCAAATAATGAAGTTGGTTTGGGATTTTATCTGAAAAATAATAGGGAACCATGGAAGGTCCTTGAGCAAGGGACTGCCATGTTGACTCTAATGGACTTTATTACCCATTGGTATTGCCCCTTGTTTCACTCCAAAAACTCAAATCAGGAATTGTGGCAAAGTCCTGAGTAGAAGGGCTTGGGATCAAAATGTATAAGAATAATACTATTAAAAAAATTCTTTTAATACTAATCCCTCTCATCTCCCTCCTCCCAGTTCTTCAAATACTGTACAACACCTCCCCCCCCCAAAAAAAACAACAAAGCAACCAACAACCCAGAATAGGCTTGAGACGTGATCTTGAAGTTGAATCAATAGAATTAAGCTCTGGTTTCTTTACAGTATGGCCAGGCACTTTCAAATGGAGCTGATTCTCCACTCTTCTTAATGTTTTCCTCCCTTCTGGTCCTTGTCATATGCTGAGACTGACAAGTCTAATAGTGGTAATATTACTGGTAGCTGACAGTTATATTGGGCTCTAAGGTTTGCAAGAGCACTTTTCATTTATTATCTCACCTGATCCATGAGACAGCCCTGTGAGTTAGGTACTGTGGGTGTAATTACTGCATTTTACAGGGGAGGAAACTGAGGCTCAGAGATAAAAAATGTTTGTTTGTGATTGTTTGGCTAGATTGTGTTGGAAACCAAACATGAATTCAGATTCACTTGACTACAAGCCCAGCACTCTTTCTGCCCCCTGTCTAGAAACAACAACAGGATGATGATGATGATGATGATGATGATGATGATGATGATTACAATGAAATCAACAAGAACTGGTGTTAGTATATAAGTGACTTGTGAAAGGTCACACAGCTAGGAAAAGGATTCAGTATCTGCCCTTCTTTGTAAGACTAGATTATGAAGGGCACGGGGCTCCTTTGTTTTTAGCATTTGACCAGAACCAGGTTGTCAGTTTTCTTGCAGTCACCACGGCCCCTTAGACCTCACTGGGGGAACACTAGCCTGACTCTCCTCACGTGGGACTTAAGCAAATTGTTAGGCCTGCCAGGCATGTTGGAGATCCTGTGGGTGCAACTCCAGGGAGACCAAGGGCAAGATAATCAGTCCAAGGAGACAGTTAATTTTAGTACAAAAGAGGTTAGATGTGATTTATTTCCATCGCCAATGAACCAGAAGAGCTAACAATCATCAGAACAAAAAAACAGAACCAGCAAATACTCCAGGTCAAAACGGCTTGCATCAGCTGAGGTCCGCTATGCCATCTGCAAGGAGAGCAGGCTTCTGGGAAGCCCATGCGGAAGCTATTATAGAATAGTTTGCCGATTGAAGGGCACTTGGGTAGTGAAGGGGCTAGAGATGTGAGAGTGGAGACAGGCAGGAGAAGAGAAGGAGAGAATCATCATTACCATGGAAAAGGTCCCAGCTACAACAAAATCAATGCTAGTTTGGCTGTCTTTCAATTAATTTTCAGCTTGATCCATTGAAGATTCTTTCCATGGTTCCCCTCGTGGCAGATGCCTATGCTGTCCTTGGGATCAAAGCTGGGCATATGTGTTTGCATGTGTCTGCCTTCCTCTCTCTTTAGTCCAATGGTTCTCAACCTGTGGGTCGCGATCCCTTTGGGGGTTGAAGGACCCTTTCACAGGGGTCACAGGGGTCACCTAAGACCATCGAAAACACATATTTCCGATGGTCTTAGGAACCCAGACGCCGCTCCTCTATCTGTCTCCAGGCTGGTCTGCTCACATGCAGATATGCCCACATATGAGTATTAAAGGGTTGGGGGCATTAGGAAGGTTGAGAACCAGTGCTCTCTAGTCCCACACACTTTGGTCATCTATTCTATGATGTGGATTGTTCTCTATTCCAGCAGTTAGAAGCAATGTGATATAGTGGAGAGTTCACTGGCTTTGCCATAGTGGAGAGTTCACTGGCTTTGCATTTGAACCCAGATCCTCTGAGTTCACTCTATTATCTGCCAGCTGTATGAACAAGTTACTTAATATCTCTGGGCCTCACTGGCCCATCTACAAAATAACTGTAACTTGAATATTTTGAGTGAGTCAGATTTCTTGATTTTTTTTTAAATGTGGCATGGACCGCTTCTCAGAATAATATTTTTAAATGCATAAAGCAAATATGTAAGATTTCAAAGGAAACCAATTATATTGAAATGTGATTGTCAGCACATGTATACATTATATATGTCAATATATGTCAACATATGTAAATACATGTCTATATATGGCAATCTCTATTCATATAGGCATCTATGTATAAATATATATACATACACATACATATATACACACAAACATACAAAGGTACACTAAGTTCGTGGCCCCTGGGTTAGAGAATCTTTAAGGACCCTCCTCCATCTATATCCTACATTAGTTGCTCTTGTACTAGAATCTACTGCTAAGGGTCACCAAAGATAGTAACAGCTAATATTTATACTGTATTTAAGACTTTGTAATGTGTTTTATATTATATTATAATACAATATTATATTATAATATTTGGTCCTCACAACAGCCATGTGAGGAAAGTGTTAGATATTATGCCTACTTTACACATGAGAGAGTTGAGGCTGGGTCCATCTGGTTTTTTTGTTTTGTTTTTTTTTAATGGTTATCTCATTTTTTTAATGGTTACCTGTGTTTGACCCACCATGGGGGACCCTTCCTAGTTACCTGACCTGGTTACTTGACTCAGTGTGGGAAATCTCATTCTCATTTTGACACTTCTGCCCTTTACCCAACCAGGGAGTATTTGAGGTGAATGCTAATGTCTCTAGAATTCTCAGGGAGCTGAAACTGTTAGCATTGAACGTTGTCTTTTGGTGGCAGCCTTGTTAGGAGAATGGAAACGTGCTCAGTGTGGAGGTATCTGATGAGAACCTTGGTTAGAGCCCCCTCCCTCCACCTGCAAAAATTCTGCTTTTCTCTCAGAATTTGATAATTCTGAGAACCCATGGTACAACAGAATCTATCATGACCGTGGCTTGGCTGGACACAGCCTTTACTCATGAACAAAGCATTAAAAAGAGCACGATCAAAAACATCATAAAACTACTATTGGTACTGTTTGCCCATAGTTTCTTCCAGGCCCACTCCATGTGTGATCGTTCTATAGTCCTGCTCCAAACCCGAGTTCCCAGATACAGTTCTGATATCTAGGCTGAGTTTCCCTCACTGGGGATAACAGGTATCCCAAATATTAGACTTTTGCAAATGTCCCCAAAGCACTTCCTTCACAAGTTTGTTGTCTACACTGAATTTTAAGCATGTTGCAAAGTCTTAAAGCGCTATATAAATGTCAGTCATTATTATCTTTTGTGACCCTTCTCAATGGACCCTAATGCAACAGCCATATAAAATACATATACATATATTTTAATAACCAGATACCAATATAATTAGCTTTCTTTGTAATCATGTCCTTTGCTCCTCTTAGCCTAAGTGTCCCCCCACCCCCCCCACCCCCTTGGGCTTTCCTGTTCATGGTATCCCAAGTGGTCACAATCAAGTCAGCCTGGGAATTGAAGATAGAGTAGGGTGGGTGATGAGTCCTGATGATGCTGCTTTTACTATTTCAGCTTTGACACTGCCAGGAGTCTCTCTGATCAGGCTTTCCCCCTGTCTCTTGACACAGTTGCTCATTGGCTGGGTTGCATAGGGTTGCCAGTGCTCCCTGAGGCTTGTATATTATGAGAGGCATAGTCAAAGAATGGCCAACTCTGTAGAGTCCTCCTTAAACCATAGCCAACAAGTCTCCCTCTTACCTGTCCTTTTTTGCCCTTGGAGAAAACCAAAACAAAACATCATTCCCTACCCCCTCGCTATCTCTAGTTCTCCTTTCTTTTTCTCTAGTTGATCCCCTTTTCCTTTTTAATCATTAAGACCAGAAGGGGAGAGTGAAGTGATAATGACACTTATTTGTGCCTTATCTCCCTACTATCCTGAAAGCTCCTTGAAGGCAGGGTCCAATTCTTTTAAAAATAATTGCATAGTGCTTTAAGGTTTACACAGCACATTCCAAATGTTAACTCATTTGATTTCCATAACTGCCGTGGAAAGTAGATGCTATCATTATATCCATTTTACAGATGAGAAATTTGAGGAATAGAACTTTTATTTAAGTAACTTTCCCAGAGTCACACAAGTAGTAAGTGTCTGAGATCATATTCAGACTTGAGTCTTCTGGACTCTAAGCCCTGTACCCTATTCATCGTGCCACCAAACTACGCTAAAACTTGGTTCCCTTCACAGCAATTGGTCCAGGACTTTTTGCTTAATACATAATGTATGTTTGTTGAATGAACAAATAGATTTTTCTTTTTATTACTACATAGGCTAGAGCAGTCTCTGAATCAAATGTCCAAGAGACTAGTTAAGAGGGCTGACAACTAGCTAGAGAGATAACAATTTGGGCTTCACAAATTAAAATTCAAGACTCCCCTTTTAAAGATGAGAAAAAAAATCCCTACTTTTATCCACCCCCTTTTCTTCTTTCAGGTTGCAAATTCCCAGAGGAGTTTCAGGAGCCCTGAAATTTGTAGAGATGCATTTTTCTCTGATGTTATTTAAATGAGGAAAGAATCCGTCTTGGTCAGCCTCTGGCATGAGGGAAGAGAAAGCCATTGCTGAAATCACAGAATCACAGAATGTGAAACTTGGGAGGGACTTTTTCAGGCTACTCCTCCAAACTAGACGTGAAAAGGATCCCCATTGTTACACACCTCCAAGCCCAAGGAATCACTGAACACAGGGAAAGTCACCACTTCATGAGGCACTTTGGGGCAGTTTTCATTTTTCAGGAAGTTTTTCTTCAACCTTATACTTATGAAAGGAAAAAAAAAAACCTTCAGAGAACACTCTGCTTTGCTATTTGCTATCCGACACTAAAGGATAAGCAGGTTTTTCTTGCTCTCCACAAGTGATAGCCAGACTGAACAGTAGCCTCAGGCACGGGCCTTAATCCCACAGAGAATTCTATTCCAGCCATTCACATGCAGGATGACACACTTTTAAGTTGAATCTGCATTATTTATATTTTATCCCTCACTTTCTTAAATCTAGACAACCAACAAAATAAGAAATCGAGTCCTGATTTGTAGCATTTATATATAGGTATAAAGGTTGACATTTAACATTAAACAATAGGCTCTGGCGAGCTGGTTTGAACTGGTTCCATCATATCCCTGACTGTACTCTGTTGTACTAGTCATCTGCCCCAGCCTGCTTACCTGCATGGAATGGATCTTGCCTGATAGACCCCCAGATGGGCCCCTCTTACCTCTCTTGCCAATGAAAAGACACTATTTTCTCTCTAAGGAAGAGATTGAGGGTTCCCCAACCAATCAGAAAGAAAAAAGAGAACTGCCATAATCATCCTTGCCACTATGATGTCCAGACCTCCAGGCATCACCGTCTTACATGTGTTGACAATTGCATTTCAATATAATTAGCTTCCTTTGTAATCTTATGTATTTATTTTAAGGATTTAAAATAGTATTCTGAGAAGGGGTCCATGCCACATTAAAAAAAAAATCAAGAACCTCTGATCCAGTCTGACTCACTCAAAATATTCAAGCTACAGTTATTTTGTAGGGGCTATCTGACTTACATCTACATCCCCAAAATCATTGAATTCTTCTGTCTATCCTCGGATGAAACCACCTATGTATGTTGTTTTTGCCATTTAGAATGTGAGCTGATTATCATATTGCTCACCTTCTCGGTGGATGGGGAAGGAGCTGGTGGGGGAGAGAATTTGGAACTCATAGGAAAAAAAAAATGAATGTTGGAAAAGAATCAGCCCACGGAGAGCAGAAACTATTTTGCTTTTTCTAGTTGTATCTCCAGTTCTTAGCCTAGTGCTTGGTATGCAGTAAAGTGCCCAATAAATTGTTCTCCCTCTCTCCCCCCTTCCTTCCTTCCTTCCTTCCTTCTTTCCTTCCTTTTCCCTTTCTTTCTTTCTTTCTTTCTTTCTTTCTTTCTTTCTTCCTTTCTTCCTTCCTTCTTCCTTCCTTCCTTCTGTTATCTCTTCCTCTTTCCTTCCTCTATAATAGAAGGCTCTATTTTAATTCAATTCAATTGGAATCAATTTAATTAAGTTAGCTTATATTTATTTAATATTTTATTTTTCCAAATTAAATGTAACAATAATTTCAACGTTCATTTTCAAGAAAAAATTGAGTTCCAAATTCTCTCCCTCTCCTAACCTCTACCTGAGATAGAAAGCAATTTGATATAGGTTATACAAGTGTAGTCATGCAAAACATATTTCCATGTTAGTCATGTTGTGAAAGAAAGCACAGAAAAAACCCAAGAAAATTTTTAAAAGAAAAAAAAACTATGCTTTAATCTATATCTAGGCTCTATCAGTTCTTTCTTTGGAGGTGCATAGTGTTTTTCATCATAAGTCCTTCAGGATTGTCTTGGATCATTGTGTTGCTAAGAATAACTGACTCATTGACCGTTGATCATTGTACAGTACTGCTGTTACTGCATACAGCATCCTACTGGTTTTGCTCATTTCACTTTGTATCAGTTCATGTAAGTATTTCTATGTTTTTCCAAGAGCATCCTGCTTTTCATTTCTTATAGCACAATAGTATTCCATTACAATCATATACTACAACTTGTTCAGCCATTCTCCAAATGATGGACGTACCTTCAATTTCTAGTTCTTTGCCACCATAAAAAGAGCTGCTAGAAATCAGTAAGCATTGACTAGTATTTACTATTTGCAAGACAATCTGCTAAGTATTTGGGATACAAACACAGTAAAAAAAAAAGCTCAAAACAAAGGAATAGTTTTTTGCCCTCAAAGAAGCTTACATTTTATTGGGGGCAGGGAGAAGAAACCATATACATTAAAAGCAAAGAACGTAAAAGATCAATTGAGGTGGAAGAGAGCAGCCACCTCTTGGGGAGGTCTCACAGGCTTCCTGTAGTAAGCCATGCGTGACTGAACCTTTCTTTCTGTATCTCTTCCTTAACTTCTTATCCTTTTCTCTTTCCTGCCTCCACTCCATGCCTCTTATGTCCTATAAATTCCATACATTTCTTTCTTAGCTATGTGGTCTGGGGATGAGTTGCCTGTATGCTCATAATAGGGAGCAGTCTACCAAATGTAACGAGGAATTCCAGACAGGAAGGGGAAGGAAAAAAACATACCTTGATAAGAGCCATTGCTAGTTCTTTGATCTTGCCACATCCCCATAGACTAACCCTAAGGGATCACAAGCTCCTATCAACTTTATCCTGTAATGCTCTATGTGTTAACAGAGCACTGTGTTGGGATATCACACTCACTGTAGTTCCCCTTTAAATTTTGAGGCAGAGCAAAGTGAAAGCACCTGTGGATTTGGAGTCAAAGAATTTGGATTCAAACTCTGGAGCTCTGTCATTATTACAATTAGTGGGACCTTGGGCAAGTCATTTCTGAGACTCTGTTTCTTCATCACTTTATAGTCCCTCTAAAATAAATGGGTTGAACCCAGTGGTCTCTAAGGTCCCTTTCGATTGTACATCTATGATCCTTAAATACTCTTGAGTCCTGATTACTTCTCCAACCTGATTACTTTGATTGCTACAGGCTGGGACTCAAATCTGGCAACCAGTATGATATTTCCACACAAGGACAGCCAAATCCTTTACTTGCATCCTTCAAGAGTTTCCTTGAACATTTTCTGATTGTGTTTCCGAGTCCATGGTGGCAGCAGCTCTCAGAACAGTTAAGTTTTCTATTTATCCCGAGGCCAGGAAAAGGCACAGATCACTGCAGTGTAAAATTACCAGTGCTTTTGACAGTGACCTGGAAGAACTATGGAATGAAGAAATTTAACCCTGGGAGTTGAGGTTCAGCCCCAGGCCCATCTTAACCAAGAAGTTCGGCTCAATTATACAGGTCACAGAAAGTTCTGCTAGTCTCGAAAACATTGAACTCATCAAAGTTGAGTTAGGTGGAGTTGGCACATTAGAGTGCCTTGATAAATGGAGAGATGTTGACACTGTATCCTGCATTTTCTTGCTTGTTTTTTTTTTCTAGGCTATTTCAATCCCAGCCCCAATTTTCAGAAGGTAATATGTGACTCCAGCTCCACCCCCACCAGTAATTTCTTTTTGTCAGGGGCAGTAAAAGCTTTGGTAAGAGGAGTTAGAGATGTGTGCGTAATAGTAATTATTATTATAGTTAACATTTACATAGTACTTACTTTGTGCTAAGCACTGTGCTAAGCTCTTTACATTGTTACCTCATTTGATCCTCAGAACAACCCTGAGAGACAGGTACTCTTACTATTCCCATTTTACAGATGAGGAAACTAAGAAAAAGAGGGATTAGGTGACTTGCCCAGGGTCCAATAGCTATTCAATGTCTGAGGCTGTATTTACGCTCAGGTCTTTCTGACTCCAGGGCTGATACACAGCCTAGTGTGCCACTTAGCTTCCCCTTTAACCTCAATTGGGTGAAAAAGAAGGGTTTTTAGCCTTTTTTGTGCCTTGTATCCTGTTGGTAGTCTGTAGCAACCTGTAAACTCCTTTTCAGAATGTTTTTTTCAATAGATAAAATAAAATGTGTAGGATTACCAAGGAATTTATTTCCATTGGCGTACAGTTATCAAAGTATATTTTTAAAAATATGCATGGATGCCAGGTCTAAGAACCTCTGGTTTAAAGAAAAAGGATTGGATTCTGGAGTTTATTCATACCTTTGGACCTGCTCCTTCCAAGTCTTGGGTTGGTTGAAGGAACTTAGAACGTTTAATGCAATGGAAGATGACAAAGGACATGGGAGCACCCTTCAAGGATTTCAAGTATTTTCCTGGAAGAGGGATCAGACTTGTTCTGGTTGTTCCTCAATGGTAGAATCAGAAGCAACATGCTTGAAAGTTGAAAAGAGGTAAATCTAGGTTTGATGTCAGGGAAAATTTCAGAAATGGAATAGGCCATCCTGAGAGACACTGGATTCTCCTTAGAGACCTTAAAGCAGCAGTCAGATGATTATTCATCAAATATGGTATAGAGGGTCAATCAGTCAATCAACAATAATTTATTTAGTGCCTTCTACATGCAAGGCACTGTGCTAAGTATTGGGGATACAAAAAAAAAACAAGGTCTTCCTCATAGGGGTTGGACACAGTTGCCTTTCTGGCTCTAAATTCTGTGATTCTGCAACTTAGAATTGATGTAGCTTCATCCTGACTCCACAGGGTCATGATGTAAGAAATGATACAACTTACACCTGTCATTCCTATTCTTTTTATTGTAGCAGCAACAATGCAGAAGATGTAAAGCGTTCATAGGAGACCATAAACAGATACAATAAATGCATAAAGCACTCACACAAACACATAATCTTCTCCTTAAAAGGAAACTCAGCTTTGGGTTGCCGTTGGGGAACCCTCTGTTCATCCTGCTAAAATTGTTATTTTTTTCCCACAGTCCTTTCCAGACTTATAATGCCACTTTGTAGTTTAGTAGCCCCTCAAAAAGCAAATATATCTTAGGATTCTGGACACACAGCCTTATTTTCCTCTACATTTTCCAAATAACTTACTATAAGTGTGTGTATATGTATGTATGCATGTACGTATGTATGTATATATGTATGTATGTGTGTGTGTGTGAAGGTACTGCTCTATTGTTCTTCTATGCCATGAATTTTATCCCCTTAGCGTTTTTCCAGCTGTGAGGCTATGAGGGTGATCCTCTTCTATCTCTGAGACTCATGCTGCTTAGGGAATCCCCTTCTTTATGGAAGGTCAGATCTCTATATACTTGAACTCTTGAAGTTACCATTGAGGCAGCTCTCTAGGTTGGTGTTGTTTAAGACATCTCTCTTTCCTATTATGAAGCTAGATTCTGGGACCATGCTAGTAGAACACTTTGTTCCTCTTTTAACCAGAGGCAGGGATACAGGGTCATTTTTTCTAACCCTGACCCATTTCATAAATCCAAATCTCTGTTTGAAGACTTCCACTGATGGGAAACTCCCTATCCCTTAACACATACCACATGTTTTTTGACAGTTTTCCCTTATAGTAGCTTAGAATTGTAGACTTTAGAGCTGGTAGAGACCATAGAGATTTCTAGTAAATCCAACTCATTTTAGAGATAAGGAAACTGAGACATAGAGGAGATGAGTTGACTCAACAAGTTTACATGACCAGTATGCGGCAGAGTCTGGACTTCAATCAAGTTTCCCAATTCCCAGCCTAGGGTTCTTTACAGTGAGCCAAAAGTTGAAACGCCTGAAAATTCTACACATTGCTCTTAGTTATCCCCCCTGACTAAGCAGAGCCCATTTATTCCTCTTTTCCACATGATAGCTCTTAGAATACCTGAAGACAGTTATCTCTTCTCCCCTGAACCTTCTCTTCTCCAGGCTAATATATTTCCAGTTCTTTTTACTAATCCTTATGTGGCATGGTCCCAAGGCTCCTTAATACCCTGGTCATCCTCCTCTGGCTACACCAACTTGTCAATGTTCTTACTAAAATATGGTACAGAGACCAGCCACAATACTCCAGAGAAGGACTGAGTCCAACAGAACTATAATCTCCTGTCTTCTGGATCCTTTGACTCTCTTAATGCAGCCCTATATCACATTAATCTTTTTGGTTGCTATGTTGATTTGTATTAAGATTGTAGTCCAGATTTTCCTCATCACATTGTCATCTAACCGTGTTAGTACTCCCCATCTTATATCTGGGAAGATGATATTTTGAATTTAATTGCAGGACTGCTGTGGGACTGTTCATTTTCTCTTATTAGATTCAGGCCATTGTTTTTACCTGTCTTTTTGGATTCCAATTTCATCGTAGAATATGTTTTCTATCCCTTCCAGCTTTGTATTATTTGCATAGTTTTACAAACATGTCATCTATGCCTTTATCAAGCATAGGACCATGGATAGCTCCCTGGGGGCTGTTGGGTAGGGAACTTTCTTTAAGTTGACATGAAACCATTAATGACGCGTCTTCCCATGCAATCATATCTCATCCTCATTGCTCCCTCTTTCCCACAAGTATAGAATGATAGGCTTTGCTGAAACCTAGATTAAATAATGTCTGAAATGCTCTCTTCATCCACCAGTCCAGTCATGTCTAGGCTATCAGTCTGGTAATCCTGTTAAAAAAGGAAATAAGGTTAGTGTGCCATGACCCATTATCTATGAAGCCAAGCTTGACCACTGATTCTTTTTCTTGATATTCATCAACCATTCTATTTACTACCTGGCCCCTACTCACCTTTCCAGTCTTCTTTACTTTACTCCTTTTCATACTCATGGGCTGTACCAGCTTGTTTGTGTTTCTTTGCATGCAATGCTTCAACTCTCCTGTATATGTCTTTGCCCTGTGTGTCTCCCAATCTTGGAATGCTTTCTTTCTCTCCCTCTCCTGCCTCTTAGATTCTCTGACTCCATTAATGGTTCAATTCAAACCTATCTTTTTCAAGAATCCTTCCCTAGTCTCCTCAGCCAGAGTAGAGTTTTCCTATTCAAGGTTACCCAGCATCTAATCTCCATAAATCTTTTATATAGATATGGTTGTGCATGCTCTTCCCCCATTGGAATGTGAACCGCTTGAGGACAGACTTTTTTTCCTTTCTTTGTATCTGGCACTTAATAAATTCTCATTGATTAATGTTGCTGGAAATCAGAGTTAAATTTTCTGGTCAACAGTTTGCAGCTCCCACTCACCTTTTGATTTAGGAAATTGGGACATTGGTCCTTCTCCATTCCTATGACATCACTCCTGTTCTCCACAGTCTTTTGAAGGTTACTGACAGTGGTTCAGCAATCAAATTTGCTAATTCTCTAAGTCCCTGGGATGTAGTTTATCTGGACCAGGAGAATTACACTCAATGAGTGCTGCAAGGTAGACAAATCTGTTCTCCTAAATTCAGAGATGTAAGTCTGACTAAGCATGTTATTTCCTCCTTATCATAAACACTAGTATAACTTAGCTATTGTCTCTTGAGGTTCTCATTGTCTCCATTTCACTTATTAGTTCTTATTGGTCACAAATTAGATGCAGAGGAGCAATCCCTCCACTTCATCAAAAGATGAAAGGTAAATCAAGAATTTATCAACGACTCTTAAGAGGGAGGAAGAGAGGAAGGGATAAGAGAAAGAGACAGAGAGAATGGGGGAGGGAGAAAGAAAGACAAAGAGGCAGAGAGATGGACAGACAAAGAGACAGAGAGACAAAAAGACAGAGACAGAGGCAGAGAGGGGAGGGAGAGAGGGAAGCAGGGAAACAAAGAGAGAGGGAAGGAGGGATGGAGGGGGAGAGAGAGACAGAAAGAAACAGAGACACAGAGAGACAAAGAGAGACAAAAAGTGACAGAAAGAGACAAAGATGGAGACAGAGACAGACAAAGACAAAGGGGGGAGGGAGAGAGACAGAGAAAGAGAGATAGAGACAGAGACAGAGAGATATAGAAAGACGGGAAGGAAAGAAGACAGAAACAGAGAGAACGACAGAGAGAAACAGTGAGAGGGAGGGAGGGAGGAGGAGGAGGAGGAGGAGAGAGAGAGAGAGAGAGACAGAGACAGAGACAGAGACAGAGACAGACACAGAGAGAGAGAGAGAGAGACAGAGAGAGACAGAGAAAGAAAGAAAGAGAGAAGCTGTAAATGTCTTACTACTTGAAATCTCCCACTGGTAGCATATCCTGCCTCCTCAAAACCTCTGTATATGAGTCAGGACCCAGGAAAGACAGCAACTACAGTTCGTTTTCATGCAGCACAGAACTGTTTCTTTGACCTACCTACTTGTGAAACTTAGAAAATTTATCCTTTGTAATCTCTGATCATAAGATATCAGACATGGAACACATGTAATCCTCAAAGCCCCCAACATCATCTCAGTAAAAACATACAATGCCACTGATCCTATCCATGGCAGTTCCTCCTTTTTTCTTCCTTCCCTTCTTTCCCAAAGTTCTTGATCTTAAGATTTTTTTAAAGATGCAATCAAGTTGTTTCAGAGTTTTAGGGCATCACAGATCCCAGC
>CM053593.1:32650520-32655520 GCA_028646575.1 Pseudocheirus occidentalis | reverse complement strand
AAAGATACACACAAAATCCTGCTAAACTGTAAAGAAAGATATAACAACAAATGTTCTAGAAAAGCTACAAAAGAAGAGAGTGAGCAAAAAGGGAAAGTTACTTGAAGTCAACCTGAAAATGAAGATCTGGGAGGCGGCTGGTAGCAGTACCACAATGAACAGAAGCTATGAGTTATAATCTGAGAAATTTCACTAGCTGTCCAGTGCTGACTTCAAGGACTAATGAACAAGTAGTACCAGGGTAGATGAGGATTATCTTTGTTAATCCTCCTGATTCAAATACAGGCAGTAGGGAGTACTCATGTGCATTTCTCCCTCTGTGACCATGATTGCCTTTGGTCCTTCACTTTTGAGCAGTATTTGCACTATGTCTCTGGATATGATGGACTACAGAGATTTTCAATTGTTTTTGAAATGGACTATATTTTTTAAAGCCTCCTAACATGGTGGAGTTTCTTCATTACATACTTCTCCCAAAGGAAGCATCCATTCAGTCTAAAGGACTGACATCAGGCTGGCCAGCCATCTGCCCAGCATCCTTGGACAATAATGCATTCAGCCTAGTATTTGTGATGATACTGATGAGCTAGTTAACATACAACACTAGGGGAAAGCCTAAAGGGAATGATCTGGGTATTTAATTTCTTCCAAGGAAGAAGGAGGAAAGGGAGGAAGGAAGGAGGGAGAGAGAAGGTGGGAAGAAATGGAAAGAGGGAGAAAAGAGGGAAGAAAAGAAAGGAAGAAGAGGGAAGGGAGGATGGAAGGAAGGAAGGGAGGAATGAAGGGGAAAGAGAGGAAGGAAGCAGAAGGAAGAAGAGAAGCCTCCTGATGGACTCTCATTATATAGCCACGGGCCGAAAAGTTCTTCAGTTCTGCTCTTTGATGATTTTTGCTTTTGGGTGAAATGAATTTCTAAGTCTAAGACCCTTCAAGCAGGTCTTGGCCCAGTGACTTGTATAAACATTTTTGTTTGTTTTAAGAAGGCAGAAGCAATTGTCAGGAACTAAAAGCTTTTATTCTTTAATTACAACAAAATAAAAGACCATGAATGTATATATGTATGTGTAATTGTGTTTAGTTGTTTTATGAGAGCACAAATATAATAAATTTCTTAGTACATTATACTTTATCTAAACTAGTGGGCTCCAAATGACCATGGAATTTTAGTTTCCATAGCATTTGATTTCTTTGAAAGACAGTGTAGTCATGGAAATTATCTAGGAGAGAGGATCTGAGGACCTGAATTTAGGTGGTTGCTGTGTGAATAGAGAGAAGGGATGAGATTTAAGAGCTTCTATAGAGGTGGAAATGACATGAGGGGAAAAGGAAAGTGAGAATAGCACCAAGCCTGTCAGCCTACTAGACTGGAAGAATGGTGTGGCCCTTAACAAATATAGGAAAGTCTAATGCAGAGATGAGTTTGGGGGGAAATCCCATGAGCTCTGCTGAGTGTGAGATGTTCCCCAGATAGTCAGTTTCAAATGGCCAATGGCCAACAGGTGACATGGGACAGGAGTTCAGGAGAGAGACTGGGACTGGATATATATCTGGGAATGAAACCCATGGGACCTGATATGATTCCATAGACAGAGTAGAGAGTGAGAAGACAAACAGGTCCAGAACCTAGCCCCAGGGAATACTCATGTTTAGGGCACTGATGACAAGGACACAGTAAATGGAGGGAACTGCATTGAGAAGCATTGCTTCTGGGACTAGGCAGGTGATCACTGTGTTGTGCTGTGTACTTGTCAGATCTCAGCTGTTGTTGTTCAATTGTTTCAGTTATGTCCAACTCTTCATGACTCCACTTTGAGATTTTCTTTGGCAAAGATACTGGAGTGGTTTGCCATTCTCTTCTCTAGCTCAGTTTTCCTCAGGAAACGGAGGCAAACAGGGTTAAGTGACTTGCCCAGGGTCACATAGCTAGTAAGTGTCTGTGGCCAGGAGAGAGCAACCAGGATGGTGAAGGACCTTGAGTTCATACGATATGAAGCCTGGTTGAATGAAATGGGATGTTTAACTTGGAGAATATAAGACTCAGGGTCCATATGACAGCTGTGTTCAAATAATTAAAGAGATGTCACATCATCATCATCAAAGAGCAGAGGTGAAGTGTGTTCCAGCCCATGGCTATAGTGAGAGTCTGTCAGGGGCTTCTCTTCTTCCTTTTGTCCTTCCTTTCTCTCTCTCCTCTTTATTCCTCTCTTTCTTCCCTCCCTATTTCTCCTTTCTTTTCCTCCATTCTTCCTTCTCTTTTTTCCTTTCTCCTGCCTTCCCTTCCTCCCCACCTTCTCTCTCCCTCCTTCCTTCCTCCCTTTCTTCCTTCCTTTCTTGGAAGGAATCATTAGGGATTTGTCTTATTCTGTTTGGCTCCAGAAGAATTAGAAGCAATGTTAGAAGCAGCAAAGAGACCAATGTAGGCTTGTAATTATTAGAGGAAAAGCTTCGTAATTATTAGAGATATCCACAGGGGGGTGAGTACTTTGAGAGGTGATGGGTTCTCCTCCTTGGGGATTTTAAGCAGAGGCTAGGGTGTGCTATAGCCAAGATTCTTCTCACATACAAGTTGGACTGGGTGGATTCGATTGCTGCTGGAATCCCTTCCAGATTTCAAGTTCTGTGAAAAGTCTGAGGAGTGGTTCTACAGGTAGGAAGAGCATCACAAGACAATAATGTCACAAACACCCAGAGCAGAGAGGAGTGTGAATAATGTCTGGTGTGGCTGCAGTTGTTCATCGTTCATTCTTGAAGAGGACCAATGACATCAGGGGGGTCATGTCTTGACTTACAAGTGAATTAATGCAGCAGAGAGGTCTAGAAGGAAGACTGAAAAGACCATTTGAGTTGTCAAGTAAGAGATCTTTGGTAACTTGCCTTGGTTGGTAACCAGCCTCAACTCTCTTGAAATCTTTTGTTTACTCTTTAAACTTTCTTGGAAAACACTTTTGTTATGTATGTGCACATGCATCTATGTATGTATATAGACATATGTAGATATGTATACATACATTCACACATAATATATATGTATGTATACACATAGTCACACACATATTTTTTGTTTGTTATTTTATTATACCTTAGTGGAGTCAAAGGATTGGGTTTAAATCTTGTCTCTGACTCAATATCTGTATGTCTTTGGGAAAAGGACTTAACCTTCTCAGATTTCAGTTTCTATGAAATGAGGGGCATGGACAGGATAGAGCAGCTAGGTTTCAGTTTCATCTGCAGACCCCCAGCACCTAGTGCAATCCCTGGCACATGACATTAAATAAAAGCTCATTGAATGAGATGTTGCTCTGCCCCTCTCTGAAGTACTGAAGCTCTTTTAAATCAGATCTGCCCATTGTTGGGGCTCAAGGATGGGGCGGCTGGAAGATCAAGGCAGAAGATCACATCTATGATTGCTGTGGCCTAGGCTTCGGGCGGGGTTTTGTCTTCTAGTCTCATCTTACTTCCCCCCTCCTCTTTAAACATGTTTTTCTTTCAGGAGAAAGACCCCTACAGAAATCCTCCTGTGCCCTGTGGAAAGCATACCCAACAAGAGATATATTTCCTTTCTCTCTCTAGCCATGGAGGCCTGTGACCATCACCCAGGCAGCAATGGCGCACCTGGACCATACCCTATTTTGTACAAGGATGGCACTGGGTCCTGCACTATCTGTGCAGACCTAAAAATAGCTCTCAATTAACATTGCATTTCAAGAATTGGAAAATTTCCCAGAAGTCCATTCTTTTTTTCCCCCCTTTTCTGTTTCATTACATTTTGCAGTAATAATACACAAGCCTGCAGAAAACATGACGGGTAATGAAAAAATGTAATTAATATAAGCAGTGTAAAGCATGTTTTTTTTCTCTGTTGTCCTTGCAGAAAATAGCTGCTTTAAACTGAGCAGTATGTGAAAATGCATAAAAAACTCAATAATATGCTGTGGTTTGTAAATATCTTAGGCAAAACAGTTAAGTCAACTGTTATTTTTTAACCTAATGTCACCTATTCTTTTAAGATTTTTTTTGGGGGTGGGGGAGAAGAGGAGAAAGAGCAGATCAGATAATTTGGATAACTGTAAACGTGTCTAGGAGAGGTAGAGATAGAATGGAATAAGTTTTGGATCTTACACCTAGACCTGAAACGGAACTTAAGAGTTCATTGAATGCAAACTTCTCGTTTTATAGAAACTGAGGCACAGAGGTTGTGTTTTGCCCAATGTCATGTAGATATTCAATGATGGGGGCAGGGTTCAAGACAAGGTCTTTTGACTTCAAGTCCAGTGTTTTTTCTACCACTCCACATTTCCATTTGAGTGCTAGAAGAGCCCCAAATGCTGAATAAATAAATAAACCTGAAAGACTGCTGGGACTTCTTTTTTCCATGATTGTTATGCCCAGACAGAAAGTCAGTCACTCTTCTCCAAGTGTGTAGTGAGTTTGTAGACCCAACTTGGAAAGGCCTAACCTCCTTGCTTCTTTTCACCACCATGCACCCCAGAGACCCTCAGGCACATTTCAGGTTTATTATTTAATGCCCTGCAGCCCTTCTTTACGCCTTCATGTCAGTATGGCTCAGAGCTCTGAATTTGTTAGCAGAGGACCTGGGTGGAAATGCCGACTTTGTCATTCACTTTCTGTGCAACCTTGGCCAAGTCGTTCTCCTTCTCAGTGCCTCAGGATTGGGCTGGGTGTCCACTGGAGTCCAGTTCGTGTCCAGGCCAGATCTATGCTTCTGTGATCCTCTGATTTATTCTCAATCTAGCTTGAATAGGTAGTTGTTTGTATGTGGGTTCCCAAACAGAATATGGGCTTCCTGAGGGCAGGATTCAGGTTTTTTGCCTTTCTTTGTATTTCTAAGCACAGACTAGTAATTGCCTACCAAATTCTTGTTGACTGATTACAATGATTCCCACTACCCTAATCTTACACTACCCCCCCCCCCACAGTTATTCAAATGTTCAAGGGCATTAAGTGACCAAGATTCAGTATGAGTCTCTCTCTCTCTCTCT
>CM053593.1:32616430-32631095 GCA_028646575.1 Pseudocheirus occidentalis | reverse complement strand
TTGAACTCAGGTCCTCCTGACTCCAGGGCCGGTGCTCTATTCACTGCTCTATCTAGCCGCCCCCCAAAATACCTTTATGGATATTTTGGTTTATGTGGGACTTTTCTTTCTTTCTTTTTTTAAAAAATACTATCTTCTATTTATTTTTCTTTCTTTTCCTTTTTTTTTTTTTTTTTTTGCTTTTTGGAGGGCAGTTGGGGTTAAGTGACTTGTCCAAGGTCACATGGCTAGTTTTTGGAATTTTCTTTTTGTATTTGACCTCCTTGGCTATGTGCTTAACAGTGGGATAACTGGGTCAAAAGGTATGGACATTTTTGCCACTTAAAAAAAAATATGATTCCAAATTAGCTTCCAGAATGTTTGGACTAATTCACAGCTTCATCCAGAGTGTATTAACATTTATATTTCTGTGGATCTTCCAACATTAACATTTTCGCATTAATTTTTCCAAAAATTAAATCATTACTTTTGTCAGTTTGCTAGGTATGTGTTGAAACTTATGGAAATGTAGGGGCAGCTAGATGGCTCAGCGAATAGAGCATGGGGCCTCGTATTTCTGCGTTCAAATCTGGTCTCAGACATTTAGTACCTGTGTGTCCCTGGGCAAGTCACTTAATCCTATTTCCCTCAGTTTCTTCATCTGTAAAATGAGCTGGAGAAGGGAATAGCAAACCTGCTTAATATCTCTGCCAACAAAGTCCCCACAGGTTCATAAATAATTGGACATGACTGAAACAACTCAACAACAACATCAAGATTTAGAACTGGGTGAGATTTTGGAAGCCATCTAGTTCAACTGTCTCATTTTACACATTGGAGAGTCTAAGTGACTCGTCCAGGGACATACAGGTAGTATTTGACATGGGACTTGGTTTTTCTGATTTTGAGTATAGCAACCTATCCGTTACAAAATGCTTGTTTCCACAACAGAGTTATTTTGATGTACATTTCTGTTTTTACTGATGGTTTGGAGCACTCTTTCAAGTGTGGAAATTAGTAATTAAGAATTGTCTCCCATTTACTACCTTTGTTCCCATGTTTGTGTGCTGTAGGCTACACCTGAGCTAAAACCCTGCTCCAGACACTTACTGGTTATGTGACCTTGGCCAAATAACAACCTCACTGAGTCTCAGCAGTCTCATGGGTACAATGTACTCAGTGGCCTCCAAGATCCCTTCCAACGCCAAGTCCGTGATCCTATGCCCCTAGCCTGGACCTTGTGTCTGGCTGGCAAGCATTCATTAGATCCAGTCCTGACCCAGGCCTAGACTGACTAACACCTATGTGGTGTTAGTCCCCGGTCATTTCCATAGCATTGTGGTCCTGGTGCCCATCCCCAGCCATTTATGCCTTTAGCTCTAAGCACAATGATCAAATCAACTCTGTGATTCCTAGAAAAAGACAAGTCAATCCATGGCCCTTTAACTCTGCTCACAGTCCCTATGACTTCCCTACCCAAAACACTCCTCGCTGGCTACCACTCATCCATATGTGCTGGCTGCTCCTATAAGAATGTAATCTTCAGGGAAGAGGCTGACTTGCTTTTTGTATGTGTCCTTAGTGTTTAACACCATGCTTGGCACATAGCAAATATTTAATGGATACTATCTGTTCATTCATTCATTCATTCATTCATTCATTCATTCATTCATTCATCCATCCATTCATTCATTCATCCATCCATCCATCCATCCATCCATCCATCCATCCATAATATCTTTTGAACACATCCACAAGGGAATAACTACTAGTCATATATTTGTGTACTTCTATATCTTGGATATCAGATCTTTATCAGTGATATTTAAGTATTCCACCTCCAACTGACAATTTCTTTTCTTATCCTTGCTGCAATGATTTTGTTTTTGCAGAAATTTTTAAATTTTGTGTAATTGACATTATATAATTTAGCCTTTGCTAATGAATGAATGAAAGAGTATTTATTAAGTACTTAGAATGATTCTTGATCTCAAGGAGATTATATGTGTGTGTGTATACATAGACAACACAAGCATATACGTACATTCTATATCATATATATTATACATTTAACCTATACATATCATATATATTATGATATATGATATACACATATAGAAATAAGCACACATTGTATATAGACATATACACATGTAATCTATATAGTATATATAATACATACGTATATATTACAAATGATGTATATATCACACATTTTACAGATACATATAATATACATATAATGTGTATAGAATAGACACATATAGAAATACACACCCATAAGCTTTATTATATATGTATGTGTGTGCGTGTATTGCACACATACACACATATTTAATTTAGCTCTGTGAATGAAGTACTTTACTACCCTGACAGGACCAAATTTGCAAATAAAAATGCTATCTTAAAGATCACCAAAGACTTTGTCATCACCAATAATGATAACCTTTTCTCATTTCTTGGAACCATGTGGCATCCCTTTTTCTTGATTCTCTTTTTACTTGGCTTCTATGAGTTTACTCTTTTGGTTTTCCTCCTGATTTTATGACTACTTCTTTTTTGTCTCTTTCAATTTTTTTTTTCTTCTCCTCCCCCAAATGTGGATATTTCCCAGAGTTCCATACTGGGCTCTCTTCTCAATTGCTTTACACTCTATTTTGGTGGTCTGATCCACTACCTTGGCTTTAATCATTTCTATGCAAATAAATCTACATTTTTATCTTGAGTCTCTTCTGAATACCAGATTCATCTTTCAAACTGCCCCCTAGATATCTCTACTTTCATGTGTCATACCCTTGCATCAGTTTTTTCCACCCGTTTTGATCTATTTATCCCCAGTATTCAGTACAGTGTGTAGGACATAGTAAATACTTAATAAAATCTTTTTCAACTGAACTTTTCTTAAGCATTTCCAGACTTATTTTTCCCACACTTGCTGAGTTACTTAAGCTCCGTGATAGTTTTCTCTCAGTGATTCCTCCAGTCCTAGATGGTAGAACTTGTAGAATGAGAATCCACCTAATTTATTCCCTAATTTTCTCCCCTACCCCAAAGCAGTAGAGTAGGGATTGTAAAATATAAAACTGATGAGTTTCACTTAGGTGGGGCATTTATTTCTTATATATCTTCAAGCAAATCTATTAGGTGTGTTAGGTATTAAGAGAAAAATAGCAGAACAATAAAGGACTTAGAGTGGATTCCACCTAAAGATGGAGAGAAAGAACTGAAGAAGAGAAGATTCAGAGAGAACATCACAGTCTTCAAGTACCTAATGGAATGTCAGGTGCAATAGGGATTAGATTTATTCTGCTTGGCCATGGAGGGTAGAAAGAGAATCAATAATATGTCAAATTGACAGAGAGGCAGATTTTTTAGTCTTGATGCAAAGAAATCCTTTCTAGTTGTCCCAAAGTGAAACGGGATGCCTTGGAATGTAGAGGTTTCCCCTCCTTTGGAGGCACTGAAGGAAAGGTCTGAGGATGACTTCTCAGGATGTTGTGGAAGAGGTCATTTCTTTGGTTATAGATTTATCTAGATGTCAGTTTAAGCCTCTTCCAGCTCTGATATTCTGTGGTCCTTTACATCGGTAAGCGGCATCTTTCAATTCCTTCTATATTTATCCTTCATTGTTAATATTTCTTATTGCTGATTCATCTAAACTTTGGAATGGTGCGTTATATGTCAATTGTATGAATGAAGAGTCCAACACCCACCCAGCCCCTCAGAAGAATTAATCCATTGGCCTCCTAGGGAAGTTGTAGCTTTAAGATTAATCTTAATTCTTCTTCTAACCTATAAAACAGAACTAATTACAGAATTCAAGGCTTTCCAACATTTTTAGGTGCCTTGATGGGAACGTGTTGAAATAAATACAAACATTGAGATAAAACAACCATTTTAATAGTATTAACTCTGCCAATTAATGATAATGGAAGAGCCGTCCAATTAGCTAAATCGCTAATAGTTTTATCAAGCAGAGGTTGGTAATTTAAAGCAAACAAATTCTTTCTAATTTTATCCACTTGCACACCAAGATATTTAAAGGATAACAGGGGATCCAATAAAGCGTATTGCTCAAGTAGAGCTATATTTAAATCTCCTAATGGTGATAACAGAGTGTTACCCCAATTAGCCAGGAAACCTAGGCAGTCAGTAAATTTGTCCATAACATCCATAATTTGGGGTAAAAATAAATTAGAAATCAAAAAAGGTGCTGCTTGTGATCATTAGACTGGTTATTGCTATTGATTTGGAAAATAGAGAGCGACCTAATATTAGGGCTTAATCTGACCCCTTCCAACATCACAGCAGTAACTCTGAATTCATGTGACCACTTTGAGTACTTTTTCAAGTTTTCTTCTTTCCTTTTTTCCTTCTTTCCTTCCTTCTTTTTTCCTTCCTTCCTCTTTTCTTCCGTCCCTCAATCTTTCTTTCTCTTTGTCTCTCCCTCCTATCCTTCCTTCCTTCCTTCCTTCCTTCCTTCCTTCCTTCCTTCCTTCCTTCCTTCCTTCCTTCCTTCCTTCCTTCCCTCCCTCCGTCCATCTCTTGCTTTCTTTTCTTTCTTTCCCTTATCTTTTCCAGGCTGGAAGTGCAGCCGTCACTCAGCCAGTTCTACTGCCAATCCATTAGAAACTTTGACCTGCTCTGTTTCTAACCTAGGCTAGTTTACCTCTCCTTAGGTAGTCTACTGGTCTCCAGCTTCCCAGGGCTCACAGTTTTGGTGCCAGACATCTTGGGGCACCTGATTGGCTTCAGCTTTATTGCTGAGCAGTGATCCAGTGATCCTCAAGTGATCCAGTATCCTCAGCCTTCTCAGGTTCAAGGGTCACAGGTGTTTGCCCTACCCCAGACAAAGAAATTTTCCTAAAGCACAGATCCTACCATTTTATTCCTTTACTAAGTAAACTCCCGTGGCTCCCTGTCACCTCTAGGATATAAACACCTGTTCAACACTTAAAGCTCTTCATAAGCTGATCCCTTCTTATAATCTCCTCCTTGTACTTTATGATCCAGATTTCCTGGCCTGATTGCTGTCCTTCATACGTATTGCTCTATAGGCTACCTCTACACCTTTGCCCCTCAGTTTTTCATCTTTAGACTGGTGATATTGTTCAGTCCTCTCTGCTCTAACCTTATGATTCTATGATCCCATTGCTCCTGAAGGCAGTGGGTTATGGTAGGTGCTGGCTCTTGAGTCGGAGGATCTGGGTCTCAATCCTTCCTACCTGAGTAACCTTGGGTAAGTCACTTTCCCTAGGCCTCAGTTTCTTCATCTGTAAAGTGAGTGGGTTGAATGAAATGAAGCCCTTTCCAATGCTAGGTCTTTGATCTTTTGATCCTGGAAGATTTTCTCATAACATAAGGTGCTAGGGGGTAGGAAATAGGTTCTAATTCAGGCAACAGTTGACCAATAACTAAAACTTTTAAAATCCCCAACACATGTGATATGACGAGTATGATCCCTTTGCAAATGACCAATTCAGAGAACAAATGTCCCATCGACACCCCCATTGGCTATAAATATAAGGTGTGAGCCAGCAGGGCCTGGGCATTGGCTGCTAAGCGTCTCATTGAAGCTCACAGCTGCACTGGCACCGTTCCTTGGCTACAATACTCTTTGCTGTGGCTCTGGTTTTCATTTCCCAAATGTTGTCACACTCCATGAGTGGGAACAAGACCCCTTGTCAGACTCCTAGCTCTCCTGAATGATAGTTTCATTCCAGAATGGAGAAGAAGTCAAAAGAAGTTACTGGCATCAATCTCTTGGCAGCTCTGGCTAACTATTCTTTACTTTGTTTTTCACGGGCTTGTCGGAGCCATCCCTATGATGGACTCATAAGAGTGCAACCTTTGCATTACCCAGCACAGAGGGCGCAGGCGTGCCCTTGAATCAATTGTTCCCTAGACAAAATCCCCAGTCCTCAGTCTAGCATTTAAGGCCTGCCAATACCTGCCTTTCCAGTCTTTCGTGGTATTACTCCCCTCAATTCTAATCAAACTGACCTGATTACTGCTCTCTACCCATCATTACGATCAATTAGTCAATTAACATGCAGCTATAACATCTGGGTGCTAATCACTGGTGATGTTAAGAAAGACAAACATACATCCTGCCCTCAAGGTACTTTCCCAAGGGAGTGGGAAAGGCATCCTGAGGAAGGTGGCATTTCATCTGAGTCTTGGGGGGGGGCAGGAAAGTCAGCAGAAAAAATATTCTAGGCACAGGAGACATTCAACTTGAGGTCCTGGGCATGGGAGATGGATTCCTGTTGGCAAGTAGGTCAATAAGTCTGGATTAGAGAGTGTGGGAAGGTGTAAGAAGTGAAAGGTAGAAGGAAAGTGTGAGGAGAATGGGAGGGTAGGAAAGGGCCAGGTAGGAAGGACTTTCTAGTGTGTGCCTTTGCCCCAGGGCTCTCCTTCCCTCCTCTGGGTGTTAGCCTCTTTCAGAGAAAGTTCTGCCCACACCTTCTCATCCCCCTGGTGTTTAGCACCCTTTCCCTCTAGAAAGGGAGCCTTTGTGGACATTTTATGTTTGTTTTGGGGGCTATCTGTCGCCTTCCCCACTCCCTAGTAGAAGATAAGCTCCCTGAAGGCAGAGACTGTTTCATTTTTGTCTTTGTGCTCAGCCCCAAGAGCAGCACTTTGAACTGAGTCAGTTTTGGCTGAATTGAATTGGGCCACCCCCATCCAGACAATCCTGGAAGTTTATATGGCACGCCAGCCTTCTCAGCCCCCACCAGAATGCATCATCTGGGTTCTAGTTATGGCTCAGTCATAGAAGCAGAAATTTCTGGGGGGGTGGGGGTAGGAAGGGACCTTTGAGGTCGTCAGGCTCAACCCTTGTATTGGTAAAATACCTTCATAGGGGTTGAATGAGCTGAGGAATGTAAGCAGAGCCAGGAAGGAAACCCAGGTCCTCGGAGTATTATTAACAATAGTTATTTATCTGATTATTATCAACATTAACATCATTAATTATGATGATTATGATAGTGACAACAATCCTATTAATTGGCATTATTGATAATGATAAGAACAACTACTGTCATATTTAGCATTTCCACAGCACTTTAAGGTTTGTGAAGTAGTTAACAAATACTATTTCATTTTGTCCTTACAACAATCCTGGGAAGCTGATACTATCATTATTCACATTTTACATATGTAAGTGACTCGCCCCTTCACACAAATATTATGAATCTGAGGCTGGATTTGAACTCAAGTCTTCTAGACTGTAGGCCTCAAGTTCTACTCACTGAGTATCTTGTTGTTTGGTTATTGGACCAGTTGTGTGGGTTTTCTTGGCAAAGATACTGGAATGGTTTACTATTTTTTTCTTCAGCAAGCAGAAGTTAAGTGACTCGCCCAGGGTCACACAGCTGGTAAGTGCCTGAGGTTGGATTTGAACTCTGGTCCTTCTGACTCCAGGCTTAGTGCTCTAACCCACCTAGCTGCCCGCACTGAGTACCTACCTACTTCAGATCCATTGGTCTTTCCTCTGTATCTATCACTGCCTGCTGAGCACAGCTTAAGAAATGTGTATTGATTGGCTATCATTCCTGGGTTCCACACATTCCCAGGTTCTAGATCTGTAGAACAGAAATGAATAAAGCAACATGGAACAGTGAACAGGAAGCAAGAACTAAATCCCACCTTTGACTCTTTGCTTTATCACTCTAGTTCTCAGTTTTCTCATGTGTAAAATGGGAGTGGTAATACTTGTGATAGCTACCTTATATGTTGTTGTGAGGAAAAGTTTTTTTTTTTTAAACTTCAGCATTCTCTATAACTGTGACCGGGGCTGGGCCTGTGATTTCATTGGCTAACTGAGCAGGAACCTCACTGGGTTAATGTAAGTCAGCCCCTATTGTGTAATTTCTAGGTTTAGAGAGCTCCCTGGGGCACTGAGAGGTGAGAAGACAAGGCAATAAGCATTTATTAAGTGTATACCAGAGGCATGCTCAGAGTTAGGGATTCAAATACAAGCAAAAAGAGTCCCTGCCCTCAAGGAACTTGCATTTTAATGGGGGAAAACACACCAAAAAAAGTTGACTTTTTGGATACTGACAACATATATAAATGTCTGAAAAATCAGAAGCAGAGCCATGGAGGGAATGCAGGTTGGCCAGCCTGGGCATGGAGGGAGGTCAAAGTGTAGCTTTTCTAGGGCTGCCCTTTCAGTACGTATTATAGGCAAGACATAAACCCAAGTCTCACTGACTTCAAGGCCAGTCCTTTATTGACCACACCACGTTGACTCTCACAAATGAGAATTATGACGTGAACCACGGGAGACAAAAATTCCCTTGTGTTTTCTAAAATCCAAAATACAATTACATACTTGGGGACAAAGTGACACAAATAGAAATTACCCAGAAACCTAAGAAATTGGATACAAGAAATTGAGGGGTAGCATTGTCTAATGGTTAGAGCATTGGACTTGGATTCAGGAGGGGCTAGGTTCAAATCCTGCCTCAGAAACTCACCAGCTCTGTAATCCTGAACCAATCACTCTGTTCCTCTGAAGCTTAGTTTTCTATAAATGTAGATAATTTTCCTTGATGGCTCCTCAGGTCCCTTCCAGGTATAAATCTATGATCTTGTGACTGGATCAAGGAACTTTAGACAAATAATTATGGAGGCAAATCTGAGTCTATTTATAGAATCACAGAATTTGAAAATTGTTTGGGACCTCAGCAATATTCTAGTCAAAACCATACATGAAATATAACAGGCGAGGGGCGGCTAGGTGGCGCAGTGAATAGAGCACCAGCCCTGGAGTCAGGAAGACCTGAGTTCAAATTCAGTCTCAGACACTTGACACACTTACTAGCTGCGTGACTTTGGACAAGTCACTTAACCCTAATTGCCCTCCAATCTATCTATCTTCTCTTTCCATTTCCTCTTTCCTTCCTCTCCTACTGAGTTTGGGCTCCTTTTCATAATCTTCCCGCTGTATTTCTTCCATCTAGACCCCTTCGTTTCATCTGATAAGATCATTCATTGGCTCAGAGATGCAGAGTTCGGGGCGGGGGTTGTGGGGGGGGGGGCTTCAGGAGTCTGGAAGGGGAATCCAACCTCTTAATTTTCTGTTTGAGGAAACGAATGCTTTTGTATCAGAAAGGTTGAAGTGATGGGGAATGTGGTGCCGTGGTCCGAGGCCCTCCTACACTCATCTCTGTTTTTACATAGCACTGAGCTTCCCCCTTCTGACTGAAGCGGTCCCAACACAGATGTGTTTTAGTTCTATTCTTTCTTTGGGAATTTATTTCGCTCAGCCCTTAGTTCTGGTGTCAGAGCCTAGGGCCCCAGGACAAGCACTTCTCTTCTAGAGCTGCTCTCCCTCTCCCTTCCCCCCCCCCCCCATTCAATTCCTTCTCATCAGCTTCAGACCCGAGTTTCCCTTTCCTTGGTCCCAAATCTATTGCTGGCTACCTAGGTTGTTAATGTTTCTGAAAGTCAGGCTAAAGAGGTTGAGCTTTATTTGATGGGTCATGGAGAACCACTGTATTTTTTTTCCTTTAAAGGAGAGCAGATACAATCAGTCAGGAGTGGTCCCTGAGGAGTATAAATCTGGAGCTGGTATAGATGATGTATTAAAGGTGGGGGTAGGGCAGGTTAGAGATTGAAAATGAGTTTAGTTTGGAGGTCACTGAGGTTTCTGGACGTGAGTGGTTGAGAGACCTTACCAGAGTGGTGACAAGTGGAGTGAAAAGGAAGGGACAGAAAACATCATTTGGATGAGAGGAGGGAGGAAAAAGAGAAGGAAAAGTCAAGACTCACTTCAATATTTGAAGCTTGGTGACTGAGAGAATGAGCCTCCCTTGAATGGAAATAGTTCATCTGTAAAACAAGCTGGTTGCATTGGGTAATCCCTAAGGTCCCTTCCAGCTCTGAAATTCTAAGATAAGAATCTTTCCATTAAAAGCAGATTCTTATTTTGGGAACAGGTCTTCCATAGGGTCACTCTCTCAGGAGACTCGCAGGTTTTGGTGACTGAGAATATCATATGGGGACGGACGTGAACTGCCATATAAATAGTTGCTTTGTACCCAGATTAGATGTTCTAAATTACTTCAGAAACTTGCCCTCTGTCTTCATGACACTCAGTTATCTTTTGCCCTCTTCATTTGAGGCCCCATCAGACAGATGACCTTGTTATAGAGGGAACCCTTGGCTCTCAAAGGTTATGCCAAAGGATTATGAACTCACAGGTCCTACCGACTTGGAGAGTCTTCTCTCTGCTTAATCCCAAGCATGTATTTTTGTATCATTTGTTGGCAGATGAGCCCAGGTAAGGCTCAAGAGGTTCGTCACTGGGTTGTCTGGAAAGCGATAGGTATTTTGGCCACAGCCAGTCTTGAAATCAGTCTTGAAATTATAATCACCCTACCTCAGTGGGTGAACGCCCCATGCCAGTGAAATCACAATTTCTACTTCCTGGCTTATTTTCAGCAGTAGGAGGAAGAGCAACAAATACATCATTTGGGGGGCTTCATTGTTCCCCCAGACTCACCACTTTACATCATCCTTCTCTCCCCCACCCACCAGTGTGAGAATGTGTCATGGGCCAGGGTATGGGTTGATTCTATCCATTATACCAGGTTAAATCTCAACCACACTCTATGGATGGGGACTGGACCACTGATTTAATCAATGATATGGGAACTCAGCCTTAAGGAAACTCCTTCTACCAATCCAGGCACTTTGATTGCAATGTATCACCTTAGACTAGAGTGTTTTAGAACACTGAGTGGTTAAGTTACTTGCCCAGGGTCACACAGTTAATATATATTAGAAGCAGGACTTTGAATTCAGCTCTTTGTGGGTCTGAGACCAACTCTCTATCCATATCACCCTATCTCTTTCACTTATAGGCTGAGGTGATGTGGAGTTTAAGAGACTGCAGGGAGAAAAGGCATTAAGGGGGAAATGAAGAGAGAAAGCTGCTATAGTGTGAGCTTTTACATATAGAATCAGATAACTCACTAGTTTTATAGAATGAAGGATTTTTGCAGAGTTATGGGTATTTCTGAAACTGGTTTTATTTTTCCATGACAACTGGGTGAAAAACAGAAGGAGAGTGATGGGAGTAGGAAGAAAATTTCATGTGTTGAGCCATTGTGAGCACAGTGTCCCATCATTCCTCAGGTACTTGTCCCTCTGTGTCCCTCTCAGTGTCTTTGTGGCATATTCTGGTTAGGGGAAGCCTAGGGGATTGTCTTGGGCCCCTTCCCTGGGTCAAGTCTTGTCTGTCTGTGACTGTGAATGGAAACAGCTTGGGGATTTAGGGGCATGAGTCAGCACCAAGGGGCAATCACTGGTCAATGATGAGATGAATACCTACAGGCACAGGTAATTGCTGCCTGCCTGGTACTTCCTACAGAAGCCATTTCCCATCCCCTAAGGATGTGCTTGCTTTAGCACAGGCGGTAACCTCTGACACCTAGTATGAGATAGGGACACAACAAAGGGTTTTCTTTTTTGCTTCACAATTTGAAGTTGTGGCTTTCCCAAAATAATTCTAAATATGAAGTATAACACTTTAGTTTTCCATTAGGATCAGGGATACTTAAATTCCATAGGATCACAGAACAATGTCAAGCTGGAAAGGACCACAGAAACCATCTCATCCAACTCTCTTATTTCATAAATGAAAAAAATGAGATCTAGAGAAGTCAAGTGACTTGTCCAAGCTCTCACATACTGTAACCATCACAGGATCTCTCACACCAGATACCTTGGTCATACCCCTGCACCAATGTCCCATCTGTTACATTCACAAACTTTATGTCTGTGCTGATACAAGGGGATAAATATTTTCTTTAAGTGAGTTTTAAGATTATCCTACATTGGGCGGCTAGGTGGCGCAGTGAATAGAGCACCGGTCCTGGAGTCAGGAATACCTGAGTTCAGATCTGGGGTCAGACAATTACTAGCTATGTGACCCTGAGCAAATCACTTAACCTCTATTTGCCTTAATAATCCTGGAGAAGGAAATGCAAACTATTCCAGTATCTTTGCCAAGAAAATCTCATGGACAGTATGACCAATAGGGTCACAAAGATTCAGACGTGACTAAATGACTGAACAGCAAAAACTAAAATGATTTTTTTCATATACATAGTAGAAGAAAAAAAGAGGATTGTATATGAAACTGCGAAGCTCTGTTATAAATATCTCACTTTTCTTTTTAAATATATTTAACGAGTATTTTTTGACACTTTATCCCAACCAAATTGGCTACATTTTCTCCTCATGATCCTAGAAGAACCACCATGGCCATGATAGCTCAATACATGAGGTGTGGATGTGGGTTCTTCACCCTCCTATCACCTTTGTATTTGCTGTTTCATTTAGTGGCCACAGAAGAGTAGGACCAGTTTCAGAAATATTTGCAGCTCTGAGTTGGGGTTTTATTCTCTGACGTGACTGGACTGAGTCTCCATTCCGGGTGTTTTCCCCCTACTGTTAGCAAGCAATGATGAGTAACTTCAATTACTGCCCCATTTAACCAATTAATATCTATTAGCTTTTACAAAGTGACATTGAAGATTTAGTAAGAACAGAAATATAACTATTTCCTTGAAAAATCTCTGCTAAAGAATCTTATTCTCTGGGGAAAATGGGCTCAAACTTAACACTGTTTCAATATAGCATTGGTCCCACTAATTCCCATGTACGATCATTACCTAATAAATCTTCATTTTATCCACTTTTAGGCTGCATGCTGAAGGTTACTCTTTGTTTCTTGGGGCATTGATGATGAACTGGCTACAAAATCTGGTATGAACTTCACTTTGGATTCAATGTCACTGAAACTCCTAGACTTTTGGATGACTCACTGTTTTGAACTTTCAAAACTCACAAGGTCATAGCCTCCAACTTTCTTTATGTAGAGAACTAATGTTAAGGGAAAGAATTGGGTCCCATAGTCACAGGACTGCATATTAACTTGGAAGGAAGAAGTCCCAAGGCTTTCTCTACTTACAATAATATATTTATATATACATATATGTGTGTGTATGTACACACATATACATATACACACAATATTTGTTAAGCACCTACTGTGTACTTAGAACACAGTAGGTACTTAATAAATATTTATTGACTGACTGACTTTAAGAGTTCATCTAGTCTTATTGCCTCATGATACAGATGAAGAAGCAAAGGCCCAAAGAGATGAAAGCACTTGCCCAAGGTCACACAGCACATCAATGGAAGATATAATCCCTTGTCCTTTGATTCCCAATCCAGACATCTTCCCTCTGCACCATTTTAATACAGAGTAATCTTAGCAGGATGATCTGACCCAACAAGTAGCAACTGCCTTGGTGGTTCAATCAAGCTAATTCCCATTACATTCCTCTGCAATGCCCAACAGGCACATGGTTTGTCAATGAAAATTATTTTCAATCTTGTTGATGTTTTGTTTGGCAAGAATTGTTTCTTTGAACAATTCCATGTGAACCACTGAGAATTTTTAATTTCAATTAGTGGTTTCACAGGTGCTTGCAGGGGCTGAAAATTCGCAAAAGAGGAAAACTTTATCCTGAATATGACTTTAATCTGCTGATGGTCCTGGAAGGTGGTTGATTTTCATCACTTGGATATTGATTAGTCAGGTAAACTTATAGTGAATAATAAATAGGATTTGAAAGTGCCCATTTGAAATGTTCATATGGGGAGACAGGATCCACACCCATCTGAAAAGGATATTATGGCCAATTCCTCTCTTCTGTACTTCCCCCCCCCCCAGAGGCCACAACTTAACTGCATCACAGTGAATAGAACCCTACATCTAGAGTCAGAAAAGCTTGAGTTCATATCCTCCCTCAGATACTTACTATGTTACCCTGGGCAAGTCACTTAATCTCTGTTTAATTTTCCTCATCTACAAAATGAGGGTAACAATACTATTTATCACTGGTCCCTAGTAGATAAGTGGTCAAAGGATATGAACAGTTCTCAAAAAAAAACCCCAAACTATTAACAACTATATGAAAAAATGTTCCAAATAATTAATTAGAGAAATGCAAATCAAAACAACCCTGAAGTTTTACATCACACTCTGCAAATTGAAAAATATAATAAAAGATAGGAATAATTCATATTGGAGGAATTATGGGAAGATAGACATTGGTACATTGTTGGTGGAGCTGACTAAAATATCAATGCCCGTTTGACTTAGAGATTGTAGTATCGGGATTATACCCCAAGGAGGCCATTGATACGAAGAAAATCACTATGTATATATTTATGTCAACACTTTTTGTGATAGCAAAGAATTAGAAATAAATTGTATGAAGAATGGCTAAAGAAACAGTGGAATGTATATGCAATAAAATATTACTGTGCTGTGAGAAACGATGAACATGGTGAATAGAGAGGCACAAAATGATCAATATGTACTGATGCAGAATAAACTGAGTAGAACCACAAAAGCAATAGAAACAACGACTCTAAGAATGAAAGAACAACTAGACACACAAATCAAAAGGCCAATGTTGTAAAATTCTAAAGATCAGGCATGCCACGGAGGAAGAGATATGAGAGGACACTCTCAACACCCAACCCTTCATGGAAGTGGGAGGGCCCTAGGACTTGCCTATTGGGCATATTTTCATCCTTTTTTGATATATTGATTAGCTATGTGATTTTTCTCTTTCCTTTTTTTCTTTAA
>CM053593.1:32608930-32613930 GCA_028646575.1 Pseudocheirus occidentalis | reverse complement strand
AGTCAGTCCATTGGGTACATTTTTCCCACAGCGTTTCTTGGGGCCTGTAGTGAGTGGCAGCACCTGGGCTATGCTGCTTTATTTTTATTTTTAAAATTTATTTCGTAGTTTTCATTCATGTAGAATGGAGCGAGGCAGTGGTACCATCATATGCATATGAGAACCTCTTATTGGTTGAAAAGAGAGTGTGACCTCCCTTGAGGAGAAAAGCTTACAGAATCCAAGAGACAATTCTAAGGGATGGATCATGGAAGAGTCATTTCTACCTTTTGTAGGAATTTTTTCTCTGGGGTCTATAATCTGGAGAAAAAAAATTTTTTTGATCACTCCCTCTCAATATAACTGGTTTCCTATGTCACGTTACATATATATATATGTACATACTATACATAATTTATAACATTATTCTCAGAAGGGTTCCATAGGCCTCACCAGTCTTTTAAAGTTGCTCCATGATACAAAATAGATTAAGCACCCCCTTTTCTAAAGGGACTTCACAATGATAAAGTGAGATTCACTCAAGAACAAGCTATGCCTGAGAACAGTTAGGAATAATCTGGTTCCATGTGGAAAAATCTGCATGGTTAGGGAGGGTCACATAACCTGGGAGTATGACCTTTGAAACCTCTGTAGCAACTGGGGCTTCCTCGATCATTGTGGACCTCTTGGTCCTTTCAGAACTCTGTGCTTCTAAATCAAGCCA
Organism: Pseudocheirus occidentalis; assembly: GCA_028646575.1. Classification (NCBI taxonomy): domain Eukaryota; kingdom Metazoa; phylum Chordata; class Mammalia; order Diprotodontia; family Pseudocheiridae; genus Pseudocheirus; species Pseudocheirus occidentalis. Next base: position 32,613,227 of record CM053593.1, on the reverse strand, counting down.
GCTGTTAAATCTAATAGAGACTGTGTGGAAAAAGATTTTTTTCTGAGGTTAGAACATTGATAGGCCAGAAGTGGGGTCAAGGGGAGACTCCACCCAAGCCATCTTTCAAATCCACAATTCCATCTCTTTTTGTTGTGGCTGCCCAGAGCTCAAATGGCCAGTTTGATGTAAATGCTTTTGTTAGGTCTAGAAAACAACCAATATTCCCCTCCCTGCCAGGAAAGTGAGAACCTGAAGGCCACTTTTCAGTCTGATGGGCTTTCCAACAGCTGAGATATTAAAACACTGAAAAACGGGGTTTATAATGGAAATGCTGACAGACTATTAACTATAGCAGCACTGTGCTAATAAATGGAATGGCCTGTCATAATCTCTAGTTCATAAATATGCAAATACAAGGCGGGGGATTTGCTCCAAAGTATGTCTCTATAATTTTAACTGACCTTTACTGATACTGAATGAGCCTGTTGCTTCTGTTTTTGTGCATTAGATATAAAAATCCCAGAAATCCAGCTTGCTGGTCAAAAGTGTATAAAGTTGAAGCTGGCATCTCCCAAAACTCTCCGCTGAGATTCCACCATTGCCCTTTGCCTGCTCGTTTATTGTTGACGAATTGATCTCGCCCTTCTATGCCTCCTCCTCTCTTCCCCAGGTGGGAGGCAGAGATGGGGTAGGGAGCAACCTAGCATTTTTTGTATCTCTCCCTCTCTTCCACTTCCCTTCCCCCCCTACCCCACATCACTTCCACATATCTTGAGTACCTGCCCTTCCAAAAACCCGTGGACACCCTCAAGGGCAAACAGGCCATCTACATAGGGAGACATTGGAGTTCTCTCCAGTCCCCTGCTTTTGGACCAAATGGCCAGTGATCCAGTGACTTCATACTTAATAACCTCAATGTAATTTGTTCTGTGTCTTTCAGCACAAAGTAAAGAGTTGGATGGCCGACAGTTTTGCAGATTTTTTCCCCTGTAACTTTTTTAAGCTATTCAGTCTGGTATCCAAACTATTGATGCCTGGCCAAATTGCCAGCAGGGGACAGATCTGTCCAATCCAGGAGCTAAATGAGTTACTGAGAGTCAATCTGGTTTTTTTCCTCACTGCTGGGGTTTCCTTGGGCCTTAGCCTCTCTGGCCTCTAGTCACACACAAAGCTTCAGGCCTGGACCCTCCGTTGGTTTGGACAGCTTCCTGTTTCTTTGCCTTTGCCTAGCCTGACAGCTGGTGAGAAGGGTCATAGCTGGTTAGGGCCACTATTGCATTATACTGAGGCTTCTTGCCTTTCCTCACTGGAAAAAAGAAGACATGTTGGTCTTGTGGTATTTAGTGCAATGGTCATACATTAGGGACATAAAAGGGTGAAGAAAGCATAGAAACAAAAACTGTGTCATTGGGGTTCAATGTTCCTTCATTTTTTCTCTACCACCCAATGACTGAGCATTTCTTGTCATTTTGTTAAGAGATCAAAGATATTCTTGGAGATGGACTGATTCATCTTGTCCTTGCAGCATGAGAAACAAGAGTGGAAGGGTGAGGGGAAAAAGACAAAAGAGCAATCCACCCACCCAGGTGCCTCGAAGACCCCGGGTCCTTTCAGGCCCACTCCTTCAGTGTTAGCATGCCGTCGATGCATCATTTTTTAATTGGAAATGTGTTTCTAATACTTTTCACTAAAGAGCAAAAAAATCCTTGAATTCTTCTTAGGGTCAGTATTCAATTACATGAAAAAAAAATGTAGCAGACAGAAGGTGGCCTGTAGGATTAAGATAACTGGTATTTCATTGTACATGATTCAATTAGTGGATGTAGTTTTAGCTTGAACTTTGCCATCCATACCAAAAACGCAGACATTTTTCTGCAGTGTACGTTGAAGGCCACTGGTAATCTAAACTGGTTTTCACCTTTTCATTCTTTCGAAAGCACACAGAAGAGAAGAGTGTTCTCTGAAAATGTATAGGAGAGTTAATGCGGAACCAGAGTGGGAAATATATGTATTGTAGCAAGCTGAACCATCCCTGAGTGGCCCCCTCAGCAAACTCCCTTGCCTTCATAAGGATGGGGAAAGAAGGTTAAGGGGGAGAAGGAGAGTCTATGAGGGTAGAGCTCCAATAAAAGTTTCAGAGAGAAACATCACTCAAAACATAAAGAAGATGGTTGGTTTCAAGTTTGTGATTAGGGCCTAGGAAGATAATTGCTCCAGAATCAAATATAAAGCCATCTTTTGGGTACTTAAACCTTGCCAGAACTTGGATCCTCTTTCTCTGTCTGTCTTTCTGTCTGCCTCTCTCATTTTATCACAGATTTAGAGGCTGTTCTCTTCTTGTACATTGGGTCCTATGAGCTCTAGTGGCTAATTGTCCCTTCAGAGTTCTAGGTGACCCTGCAGTGGATGGGGAGTGTTTTTCTAGTGCTATACAACCTTGGAGACCCCACCAGTATGCTTTCCCTCCACTGATTTTCAGTGGAATAAATTAGTCATCCAGACGTAATTAGCTTTTAGAAATGGAGGGAATCAAGACTAAGGTCAGGGCCTCTCCTTATTCCTAAGTAGGGAGTCCTTTTCAGGAACTTGACTGGAAGGCTGGAAAAAGCTGCCAGATGTTGGAATCCCTTATTTCAAACTAACCTAATTATTTTATACAGGCCATACAGATCTCAATCAAATCCCTTAACAAATTTAAACAAATTTCCTGGGACAACTGGTTGATGTATTGATTGATTCAGGGTGGTGTCCAGTCCTTGGTTACACCTGGTTCACATCTTTGATTCAGTGAAGAGGTGTTCTCATTTAACAGAGGTGCCAGGGTAATATCTTGCTTGTTACTTTAAGTAGGGTGGGGCGAGTTAATGATAGGCTCCTTTAAACCCATCTTTATCCGATTTTCTTAGTCTACTCTCTTCTATGCGTCATGACATCCAGTTTATGTTGGCCTGCGTTCTGCTCCTCCCGTGTGGTATCATCTCCAGTGGGTGTTTTTGCACTTGTCCCCTGTGCCTGAAATGTTGTGTCTCTTAGTTTTTCTGGCTTCCTGTGAGTCTCACCTTAAATGTCACCTTCTAGAGGAAGACTTTCCAGGTGCACCTGGTCGCTACTGGCTTCCCCTCTATGATCACCCCATCTATGATCTATCTGTCTGCGTGCGGCTGGTGATTTACATGAAATCTCCCTATCACAACGTCATCTTTTGGGGAGACACTAGTTTTACTCTTCTTTCTTATCAACAGTGCCTTAAACATAGTAAGTACTTAATAATTTTTGGTTGTTTTTTAAAACTGAATCTAATGGCTGGTTTTTCTCTTGTTTAGACAAACTTTAATTTCTTGTATATGAATCAATTCATAGTCTCTTTCCTGATTGCCAAAGACAGACAGATTTTGTGTGTGTCCATATATGTGTGTATACATACACATACATATGTATATATATATATAAATATACACATGTATGCATGTGTGTATGTATGCATACATGTATGTATGTATGTAGCAGTTAGGTGATAGAGTAGATAGAGCCTGCTCACAACGTTCCAACGTATATACTTTAATGTTTTACATTTTGCTTTTGTCTTATTTCCCCTGGATCGAGTTACAGTGACTTGGGTCATTGAATCAGTTCGTTAGGGTCATTTGTGTTTTGGCTTCTTGGAACCGTAAATGTCCCTTTTGGCATCAGCTTAGGCTCCCCCAGATTTCGGTACCTACGATGCGCCAGGCACACACTCTTCACAAAAATTGTGTGATATTTGGTCCTTACAACAGTCCCAAGAGGGAGGGGTTATTATTGTCTCTTTTTTAAAATTGAGGAAACTGAAGGGCTTGTTGAGGGTCACTGTAATGGTAATCAATTTGTTTGATCAGATACTTAGGGCTAAGTATAGAACTCTGTCCATTGGTGAAACGGTGTGAATTCCCCTGTTAACGTGGAAAAATGCTATTGGCTGAGACACTCCTCTGTTGACTTGGGAGAAGGCCAGTGTTTATAAGCAGGAGAATTTTGGAGAAACAGACAGATTTTAGATTTGGTTCCTCAGTGAAGCGGACTGAAGATATGAACAGGATGGGACTTTGTTTGTTGGTGGCCTGGCTGATCCTTGAGTTCCAGGCAAGAGAAGTCCTGAAGCGTTTGAGGTGTGCTGAATCCGGTGAACTTCAGAGTGTGCTGGGGATTGCCTTGAGGACTGGACAAGGACCTGGGAGCTGTTCATCCCTGAGGACTGGATGAGAGCCTGGCAGTTTTCAGCTCCTGAATCTAGGTGATTTTCTGGCAGATTCAGGAGGGAGCTGGGACCAGGGAAGAG
>CM053593.1:32576862-32608430 GCA_028646575.1 Pseudocheirus occidentalis | reverse complement strand
GTTGAAACTGTGAACATTGTACTGAATAAAGATTTGTAATGGAATAAACAGAGTGTTCACTAATACTGTGTAATCCGAATCTTAAAAGCTGTTCACAGTAGCATTCTCTCAGGAATCTACTGCTGATTGGCTTTACAGTTACACAGCTAATAAATATCCAGGCTGGATTTGAACTTAGGTCTTCTTGACTCCAGGCCCAGTACTCTTTGTACTGACTAATAGCTAACTGTCTCTTCTGTTAGATATTAGGTGAGTTACAAGTCAACAATTAGTCAAGATACACAACCCACTTGCTCTTTTCCCAGGTTTAATCTTGAATCACTTACCACCTAGCCATGGAAACTTTAATTTCCAGTCACTCATAGGAAGTATCTTCACCAGAAAAAAACCAAAACAAAACACCCCAGTGTAACTTTCAGTAAAAGACTTGCTTTCCTTCCTTCCTTCCTTCCTTCCTTCCTTCCTTCCTTCCTTCCTTCCTTCCTTCCTTCCTTTCTTCTTTCTTTCTTTTCTCTTTTGCTTTTTGGAGGGCAATTAGGGTTAGCTGACTTGCCCAAAGTCAGCTAATAAGTGTGTCAAGTGTCTGAGACCAGATTTGAACTCAGGTCCTCCCTGACTCCAGGGTCAGTGTTCTATTCACTGTGCCACCTACCCCCTTCCCTGCCCCGCCCCCCCTCGCCATTTCTTTCTTAAGGACCATGCCTAAAACTCAAATCACTCTGGCTTTCACTGACTGGCCAAGAATATGTCCCAAACCAAGCCTTCCTCTATCATTGTTTGGGCCCTGATGGCTCAGAGTGAATGTAAATAGTAGTTGTTTTGGTTTTGACCAGAAACCCTGAGGGTCTTCCCCTTCCAGAGTAATTTTTTATAAACTAGGTAAAAGAGGTCATTCTCTGCCTCATTTCTTACCTAGCCTTAATCACTGGGTATTGATTTAGTCAAAGAAGACCTGGGAAAGATGTTAGCTTGAAGAGGCCAAGGCCTCCCACTGCCTCCAGGCCCATCTCCATTCCTCCTGACTTATACCTTGCCGCTGGACCCAGATGGCTTCTGAGGAGAAAGTGAGGCTGATTCACTTTCAAGTCATGGCATTACCTTCCTGATGTCATGGTCCTCTTGGAGAATGAAGGACTCACAGCAACACAATGGCTATCCTTTAGAAATCAAGAATCCTAAAGAAAAAAAACTACACGAAAACAGCCTCTTTATTTGAGCGCTTAGGAGAACGCAGCACGAAAAGGGCTTGAGAAGGATCGAAGAAAATCAGATCTTTGTTATGGCTCTACTACTCCTGTTAATCATTATTTTACTAACTACCAGAGCCTCCAGAAAACTGGGCTACTTCTTAAAAAGGTTCTTGCACGTAGATTTTTGTCTGTTTGTTTCTTTTTTTTTTAATTAAAAAAAATTTTTTTGGAGGGCAATTGGGGTTAAGTGACTTGCCTGAGGTCACACAGCTAGTTTCTTTTTGGGGGGCGGGGCGGGTAGAGTGTCTGAGGCTGGATTTGAACTCAGGTCCTTCTGATTCCAAGGCTGGTGCTATATTGACTGTGCCACCTAGCCACCCCTGTTTGTTTCTTTTGAAAATACGTACCACCTAGAGTTGTTTTTACTTTTCTTCCAAAATTCCAAACTTTGTCAGGACTTTTTGGTCTTCTTTGGGAATTGCAGGCACAGAATTTAGGTGTTTCTGTCCAAGACTCATAAGGATCATGCCTTATGAGTTAAATACATCGACAGTGAGAGAAAGCCCTAACATAGCTCAGCATTTTAAAAGAATATCAAAGATTTTCCTCATAGCCTGTGTGGGGATGCACTTACTCTGCTTGGTGCTTTATCCCCCAAAGAGTTGGGTCTCTAAATGACTAGGCTCATGCTTATGGCTTCTGAACTCCTTGGTGCCAAGGGTTTTGAAATTGTCAATTGCAGTACATTTAAAGAGTGGAGAGTGTGCCCTGGGAATCTAACTCTCCATGAGAACGATGTCAGAGGGGACACACGAGAGATACCATGTGCCATAGTCTTATGACTCTTTATTTTCACTTTTACCTCCCATAAGATAATTTTGTATTTGTGACATAAAGTTTTTAATTCTGCATTTCATCTCTAAATGAACTCCATCCTCTAAATAAACTAATTTATTGAACATTTACTATGTCCTAGGCACCATGCCAAGTACTGAGTGTCTGAGTAGAAAAGTGAGACTAGTCCCTGCCTTCAAAGAGCTTCAATGCTGGAGGGGAGACAAGACCTAGGAATGTGTCAGACAAGAAAATGAGTCGTGGTTTAGGCAGTCACAGGGATGACGATGAATGGAACCAGAGGACATGCGATTGCCAAGCCCTTTTCCAGTAGCCATGGCAGTCTTCATATAGTTATTCTTCTCCAAGCAAGAGCAAGAACAAAAAAAAAAATAGGAAAAGAGGGAGCAGGAGAATATATGGTGGCAGGGTATAGGGTAAGATGGCAAAAAGTTAGCTATACCCTATTTTCTTGGTCAATGGTGAGATGGGATTTAAAGTTTGATCTAGATGTGGAAGAAGAGAAGTATTTAATTTCCTCTGGATAAGGACAATTTTTTTTGTGTGTGAATCCATCTATCTATTCATTCATTGATCTAACCATTCATTCCTTTGTTTCTTACTAAGTGCCAGACATACTGCTAAGTGTTGGGGATATAGAGTACCACCATATAGAGTTCCTACCCCCAAGAAACTTATTCTATGTAAGAGGAATTGGCAATGTAAATACCAATAATCATATACAAAATATATACACTGGCAATGTATATACCAATAATCATATACAAAATATATACACTGGCAATGTATATACCAATAATCATATACAAAATATATATGCTGGATGTACAGTTATTTCATGAAGAGGAAGGCATTAGTAATTAGGGGAAAGGGGACTAGGAGAGGCATTCTGCAACGTTAGGTTTTCATAGACTATCTCTGAAGCCAAACAATTCTTTTCATGATCGGGGCAGGAGACTCAGAAAAAAATGGATTCCTTAAAAATAGGGACTCTTTAGCATCTCTCCTTCTGTGGTATGGGAATGTACATGGAGGAATAGTGAATTCCATTTTAATAATGTTGAGTTTGAGATGCCAATAGGGTATCCAAATGAAGATGTAGTTCTTAATGAAAAAGACTCAAGTCTCACACTGCATCCAGGGCCATCTCCAGTTGTCCTAATCTGTATCTTGCCATTGGATCCAGAGGAGAGAGGAAGGCTAGTGACTTTGCAAAGACTTCTCTCAGTTAAATTCAATTCACTGGCAAGTCATGGTATCACCTTTCTGATGTCATGGTTTTCTTCAAGGATGAAGGACAAACAACCACAGTATTTAACAGATGAAGAAATTTTTCTCTCGGGGTGGGGGGAGATTCAAGCTGGATCTATGGATTTTGAAGTCCTCTGTGTAGAGATAATAACTGAATTCATAGGTGCTGATGAAATCACCAGTTAAGGCAGGGAGAAAGAGAAGGAGAGAATCAATGACAGAACCTTGGTAGATGCCAAGGTTAATGGGTGATGAAAGGTGTCCCAGACAAGTAGCAGTCAGATGGGTAGGAGGAGAACCAAGAGAGAGTAGTGTCATGGTTGCCAAGTTAGGGAACAGTGTTTGACAGTGTAAAAAGCTGCAACAATAAAAACAGAATAGATTAAAGATGAGAAAAGGCCATTGGTTTTAGCAATTAAGGGATCATTGGTAACATTGGAAAGCGCAGACTCAGTACAATGGCGGGTTCAGAAGCTAAATTGCATGAATCTGAAAAACAAGCAGCAAGTGAAAAAATAGAGGCCATTAGTACTGAGGACTCTAAGAGCTTGACTGTGAAATGGAGAAAGATACAAGATGGTAGCTTGAAGCCATAGGAGACTAGTTTTAAAGACGGAGGAGAGCTGATCGTGTTTATAGATCATATATGAAATATTATTTTATATATATAATATATACACATACATCTACTTGCAAACTTTAGAGGGTTATTTAAATGTGAGTTGTCATCCATTTCTTTGCTTATTTATTTATAACAATAATTTATTCAAAATAATACAATAATCATTTTTATTATTATGGAAAAAGTCAGTGGATAAGCAGAAATTGAAAATGGTCAAGGGACAAGACTCCAAAGAAGAAAGGAGGAAATGAGATTAAAGATACAAGTAGAAGAGTAGACCTGGGCAAAAAAGGCCATCTCTTCATCAATGACCAAGGCATAGGAGAAGACAATAAGAGATGAGAGAGAAGCTGGAAGTATGGAGGTGGTGGAAGAGAGATCTCATGGTAGATGGTTTCTATTTGGTTTGGAATATTAAGTGATTACTCCTAATGCTGAGAGGGCCTGAGGAAGTCTATAGTGTAGGAAACTTAAGGAGAGAAGATTTAGGAAATGTGCTGATTAGATAGGGAAGAATTAAAGTATTATCACAAAGTAGTAAAAACCTAGTCGAGATCAGATGTGGTAAATTTATAGTGGACCCAATCCATACGATGATATGACTTTTCTCTAGTACTATTCAATAGAATGTAAGGAAAATAAAGATGGTGGATGGTAAGGGATAAGTCAAGAATGGGAATGGGTAAGGAGTGAGTAGAAATAGAAAAAAAGATTCAGGGCAAAATCCAATGTATAGTGGCATTAGTCAGTTACGGGATTCAAGACTTGGAAGAGAGAAAAAATAAATAAGACCAGAGTAAGGATGATGGACTGGGAGAATGGAGGACAATGGGGAAGTATGGAGAAACTGGAATACATGGGGAGTATAAAGAATTAGTTTAATGGGAATGAGGTCAACTGAAAATCCAAATGATAGATTAGGTTAGCCAGATTTGGGAAATTTGAGGAACAAAGGCACAGCCTCACTTTCAGATGGCCATAAGGTTTCTTGCATAACATATAAGACATTAGTAAGAAACTGGTACAAAAAAGGATGTGTACTCTCCTCCTTGCTGCCATCTCTGAGTCTTAGCTTTGGCCTGATGTGGAGAAGCATCATCACGCATGTAGGTAACAAAATCTCAGGAAACCAGCTCAATCTAGGCAGATCTAGATGACTCCTAGTCTGTTAGGGGGATTTTATAGGGTTGGAGACATAGAAGAGGAGGACCTAATGAGTCAGTCTAGGGTGGGCAAAAGTCAGCTACCTTTAAATACTATAAAGTAAACAATAGTTGGTTAGATAAGGCTGAAGATAGGGTGTCGTAGCATTCCTTTGGAGACCTGGCCTTCACTCTTGGATATTCATTATTAAATCTATCTGTATTCACATTTCCCCCAGGTTCTGGGAGAAGGGGCTCAATCTGACCATCTTGTGTCAAAGACTGTGATCAGAAAGAGAAATTTCAAGAGTGTGAAGGTATCACCATTTTGGATGATAGTGAAAACACAGATATGACCAATCAGTTCCTGACCTCAAGGAGAAAACAGACATATGTAAAGCCAATATCGATGATGAGTTTTGAAGGAAACTAGGAATTTCCAGAAGTGGAAGTGAGTAATGGATACATTCTAGGCATGACTGACAATTTGGGCAAAGGCTTGGAAGTGAGGTGTTACTATGAAGAACAGAAACCAGACTGATTGACTGGAATGTAGACTTCAGACTTCATGAAGGGATGGAATATATAGTATGGCTGGAAGGTCATGTTGGAGACAGTTTGTAAGGAGCTTTATGTCCTTTTGTATTTAATCCTGAAGGTAATAAGGAGTCATTGGAATTTACTGAACAGGGAAGTGATATGGTCAGATCTGTCCTTTAGGGGAATTACTTTGATGCTTGGATAGAGGATGATTGGAGAGAGGAGAATTCAGATCCATTGCAATGGATCCTTTTCCTCTGTGGGCTTCCCCCCTCTAATATATGAGATAGTTGGGGGGCAATGTAGTGCAATGGAAAGATTGTAGCAGAACTGAAGTCAGAAGTTCTGGGTTTGAATTCTGACTCTGTCACTCTTTAACCTTGGGCAAGTTACTTCTCCATTCTAGACAACCTCTATTGCCTTGTCTGGAAATGAGGGACCCTCGCTAGATGGTCACTATGCTCCTGCCTAGCTCTAATTTCATTTCCAGGGTGGTTTTAAACAGAATAGTAGCTACTATTAATGCAGCCCTTGAAGTCTTGAAAACACTTTATCTCATTTAATCCTCACCACAACCTGTGAGGTCGGTGCTGTTATTTTCATCTCCAATTTAGAGATGAAGGATCTGAATCTGAGAGACATTCGCTGCTGGTCACACGAGTAGTATGTGTCACACATAAGTTTTGGACCCAGGTCTCTTCAACCTTCAAATCTGGCACCTTCTCCATTATCCAATATTGTTTCTCCCTCTTATACTATCTCCACCCCCAGCCCTGACCATGAGCCAAGACCATAAGGGTGTAGCATCAAGAACGAAGAAGAGTTTGGATTGAAACGTCTTGAATTTTCTTGAATTTGAGAGAAGTCAACATTTCTAAGTCAAAAAAGAATGAGGAAGCATGGTGACACAGTGAAGACCTGAGACTGACTCGTTGATCTGTGAGGCCCTTTTTAATGCATTTTAAGGCTACTTTCTCCCTAATCTTCAACACTTGACCTTTCAGTCTGATATTCTTCTGTATTATTAGATTGGATGATTAGTTATTAAATATACTGTCTCCAGTAAATAGGTAATTGTATAATGCAATAGCCCTCAGCTCTCCTGGGCCATGTACCCATGGTATTTAGAGTTAGACTATCCCATCTTTTTTTGTGTCAGAAGTATTTAACCCTTTGTGTGGATGGGAGTAGAAAGAATTTCTTTATTTTTTATTTTTTAAATCATTTTTCTGTTTATTTTTAGTTTACATCATTCATTTCCACAAGATTTTGACTTACAAATTTTCTCTCTGTCTTTCCCCTATCCCCACCCCAAAACAGGGATCCCACTGTATACTGCCTCCCCCAATCTATTCTCTCCTATATCCTCCCCCACCATCCCTCTGACTTTCTGGTAGAGCAAGATGGTTCTCCCTACCCCAGTGCCTGTATATCTTATTTCCCAGTTGCATGTAAATAATAATAATGATAATAATTATATATATACATATATACATATATATTTTTTTAAGACTTGATTTTAGACATTTAAATTCTAGATTCTATCCCTTCCTCCCTCGTCACCCACCCCCACTGGAAAGACAAGTAATTAAATACAGGCCATACATATGTAGTTATGCAGAACATCCCCACAATGGACATATTGTGAAAGACTGATGATATTTCCCTCCTTCCTATTCCTCCCCCCACTTGTTCTATTCTCTACTTTGTCCCTGTCCCTTTACAGAAGTGTGTGCTTCTAACAACCCTTCCCCCCAACCTGCCCTCCCTTCCATCATCCCCCCCTTAGAAAGAATTTCTAAATGGCTTGATAGATGGCCCAAGTGGAGGAGCCTCAAAAATCCATCTCAAGTCCATAGAAGGAAGGCAGAGGCTTCAATGATTCTAGGACTCTATTCTACATTTATTTTTAACCATTAATGAAATAACAGAAATGTTACATTCCCTGTGACCAGCGTTAACAATCTCTATGAAGTGACAGGTCTCCAAACCTAAGCACCTGCTAAGGTAGTAGTGATCAAGTATTCAACAGCTGCTTTTCAGATTGTTTCCCAACCACTTTTATGGTGAGATGCTGTGATTGGGAAGAAGTCCTTACTGGACTCCAACTGCCCTCATTTCTCCTTGACAATTTTTCAAATAGGAGGGTAGAGCTAAGAGTAACTACTGTGGGTAGAGGGAGTGTATTTATCAATTAATCTCACAATCAATGAAATGGTTAATAAAGTATTTTTCAAAATTTATTTTGCTTTTAATTTATAGAGTAAAACAAGCATTTTCATAAGAAAAGAAATGATTGCACATGAAACTGCAAACCTATCATATACAACTTGCTATTTTTTATAATATATAATAAAGTTATTATGTAAATTTCTTATTTTCTTCCCTCTCCCTCATCCCCCCCTACACTAGAAATGGCTACACACAGAAGTATATATAAATAGGTATGCACACATGTATGTGTGTATATATATATATGTATATACATATATGTGTATATGATAACTTAATCTATACATATTTCTACTTATCATTTCTTTTTCTGGATGCTTAATGAGTGTCTGCCATTTACCTAGTATTGTGCTAGACCAGGATATGACCATATGCCTATAAAAGCTATTAGCTTCCTACACCTATGTACCTTTCAGACTTGTTATTTGGAAAGAACTTTATAAATTGAGGGGTAGCCCAAGATAGTGGATTGAATGCTGGGTTTGGCATTTAGAGGACCTGGGTTTGAATACTATTTCAGAAATTTACTAATCATATGACCCCAGGAAGTTATTTAACCTTTCACATGATGACAAAGGGAAGACCTTCTTTGCAATGATTTCTCTCCTCTCAGTGATTTCTGTGAGTTTGAGGTTTGGGGATCCCTTGGATTCCATGTCCCAAGTTGTATCTGTCAGATCTTGGGGTAGATGATAGCCAAGGTGGTAGCACTGATTTGCCAGGCCCATATTACCTTCTGGCTCTCCCTCACAGCATCTGACTGCTTCTGGGAGACTGGTTTGTTATAAGATTAGGTACTGGAGATACAACGGCAAGAACAAAGCATCCCCTGCCCTCAAGTAACTTATATTCTACTAATCAGTTCTGTCATTTTTGTCCACGTGCTCTCATTGGTCCCCCTAGAGGGTCTCACTAGAACCATGGACTTCTCTACCACAGGTCTCTTAAGTCCAAATGTATGTCTTGTCATTGACAAGTACTACCCCATTTGGTCTTGTGTCTGTAAAAGAAGCTGCGTAATTGGTCCATAGACCTGAACACCAGATCAGCTTCCAGGGAAGGGATAGTTAGGTCCCAAACAACTTCTCAAACTTCTTTTCATTCCACTGTGATCCTATACAGAGGGATATATGAAGCTGTAGTGCGTTGAGTTTCTTTTAAGTACATTTCTAGTTTTTACAGACTTATATAAAAATGAAGATGGTTTCCATGTCAAGATGATGACTTTGGAGTGGAGTAGAAAGGAAATGATGACCATGGACCCTGATATATGAAGGGGTACTATCTGCAGTCCCAGAGACTAGGATATAGAACGATCTATGGGTCCCATAGGTCTCAAACTCAAAGAGAACTAGGGACCATTTGTAAGGATCCCGGTGAGCAGCATATGGGTTCAGCTTTAAAATATAAATGTGGTTCAGGGCATGTATTTGGGAATGAGCCATAGGGGGCCTTCCCATTGCACACCTCTGGAGAAGTGGATAGAGAGCTGGTTGAAGAATCAAGAAGATCTGTATTAAAATCATGTCTTTTATGAAATTACTATGTGACTCTAGACAACCTTTCAGGGCCGCAAGCAACTCTCTAAGATCAGGAGTTACAGAAAAGGACCTGATTAGCATTGGCAGAATCTTGTATCCAGTCCAAAAAGAGAACCCCAATTATTTAGAGTTCTATACTACCCCAGTATCAGAAGCAAAGACCCTTTTATCCAAAGGGATTGTAACTCAGGTGATGTTGAATTCAAATGGATTGGCTTTTGAAAGAGTTCATGGTCCATTTATTCAGACTGGGGAAAAATGAATCCAGTTAATATTCAGGTGTGTGTGTGTGTGTGTGTGTGTGTGTGTGTGTGTGAGTGTGTGTGTGTGTGAGTGTGCATGCAATAATAGCAGTTTGGGGTGGGAAGGAATCTCAGATATTTCTAATGCTCTTTCAGTCTATGGGGCTATACCTCAAGGTCTTAGCTGAAGATGAACTAACATTTGTATTGTCCTCAGGAGAGGATGAAAAGAATTACCATGGAGTTATGCAACAAGGGCAAAGTCAATCAACAAGCATTTACTATGCACCCACAATTTATGCACCAGAAATTGTTCTAGTCACAGAGAACAAAACTTATTGTCTCTTTCCTTAAGGAACTAACATTCTGTTAGGGGAGACAAACGTGTGCCAATATAGGTGTATACAAAAATGTGAAAAATATTAAATATATGAAAATATATGAAAAATAAACACAAGGTAATGGAAAGGAGACAATAGAAGTACTAACAGTTGAGCAAGGGAGGAATTAAGAAAGACCCAGTATAGAAGATAGTGATCTTTCTATTGTTTGTTTTTGGTTTCTAAAAGACCAATGGCATCATAGGTGATGGCTTGAGTTGCTTGTGAACTGGATTTAAGTGAGACAGAGCTGCACAATGTCATCAAGCTTGCTCTCTCCTCCAGAGTCATCTAAGTGCAGTGGCAGGACAAAAATCAGGACTGGTGATGATTCTAAAAGGTAGAGGTAAGTAGAGAGTATGTTCTAATTATGGGAAATAGCCATTGCAAAGTCAGGGAGAGAGGAGATGCAAGGTTACATTTGAGAAACATCATGATGTCCAATTTGGCTGGCCTGTAGAGTTTGTGAAGGAGTAATGTGTAATAAGGAAAGGGAAGTTGAGGTCAGGTTGTAAAAAGCTTTGAATACCAAACAGAGGAATTTATACTTGATTCTAGGTAACAGAACCATTGGGATTTATTAAGTGGAGGGGAAAGGTGAGTGAATAATCAGACCTGTGCTTTAGGAAAATCACTTTGACAGCTTTGTGGAGGTTAGATTGAGTGGAGAGAGGTTTGAAGGTGGAAAGATCAGGGGAGGTCATTGTCATAGAGTGGGCAAGAAATTATGAAGATCTGAGTTAGGGTAGAGCAGGAAGGATTAAAGGGACGTTGGAGGGCAGAATCTATATGAGTTGTCAAGTGACTGGACAAGTGGGGTGAAAGAATCAAAAGTTACACCAAAGTCGTAACCCTGGGTGGTTGGAAGGATAGTGTTGCCTGCAGAAACAGGAAAGTTCAGAAGAGCAATGACCTAAGAAGGAAGGTAATATGTTCCATTTTAGACATGGTGATATGCCTAGAAGAGGTACAATTTAGGTAGTTGATTCAGCTCTGGAGTTCTGGAAAGAAGCTGGAGCTGGGTATATAGAACTGAGGGTCATCACCCTAGAGGTGATAATTAAACCCATGGGAGTTGATGCTATCACCAAGTAAAAGAGCGTAATGAGAGAAAAATAGAAACACTAGAACAGAACTTTTGATAATCTAGGGAATGGGATTTGGATAAGGACCAGCGTAAGAAACTGAGAAGATGTGGTCAGACACTCCTTGGAAGAGAACCAAGAAGAGGTGAGATCACAAAAACCAAGGGAAGGGAGATTATCCATCAGAAGAAAATGGACAGCAGTGTCAAATGGTGCCCAAGGGTCAAGAAACATGGAGATTTAAAAGAGGCGTTACATTTGGAAACTTCAACATCATCTGTACCTTTGGAAAGAGAAGTTTCACCAGAGTGACGAAGTTGGAAGTCAGGCTTTGAGTTCAAGAGCAGAGCAGGGCAACAAAGGGCTGTGAAAATGATGTCAGAAGATTCTGGGAGGATCTGATTTCTCCTATTTACTAGCTGTGTGACTCTGGGCATATCTCTTGACTCTTGTTTTTCTTACCTGTAAAATCATGGGTTGGGCTAGATAATCGCCAAAGTTCCTTCCAGCTCTGATATTCTGTGGCTTTCTGTTGCTTCCATTACCTGAGAACCTGTTTTTTAAAAAATAAAAGTAAAAATCACTGAAGCCCTAATTGTCAATTTTGAAAGATTATAATGCACTCCCTGGAAAACGTTCAGCAATATGAGCACCCTCCATTGTCTCTCCCACCTTGTCAGCCCACAACTATTGGAAATGGTTCAGAAAATCTAGAGTTTTGCAAATATCTTTGGTTAATCTTTGGGGAATAGAGGAGGCTACTTATCAAAGCCTCACTCTCTCTTTCTGAGTCATCAAAGTCTAGTGGTAAAGACAAAAGTCAGGGTTAGTGGCACTGCCAGTTCCCCTTGTGATCCTCATATCACATGGTCTTTAGGCCCTGTTTTTCACCCTCCCCATCTCCTTTTGGATGTTCTCCAGTGTATCCGTGTCCTACATAAAAAGAGGTGCACAGAATTAGTGCTGGAGGCATGATCTCATCAGGCAACCTGTAACAAAATGATCACCTCCTTCTTCTGGGAGTAAGTCAGTTAATAAACATTTATTAAAGACCTATTGTGTGCCAGGCTCTGTGGGTGTCCTTAAAACGTAGCTTAATGATCAGTGATAATTCCAAGATTGTGCATAGTGATACTGCAGAAGGTGGGAAGGGCAAAATGTCCCAATTTTTGCAACACAGAAGAGTCTTTCAATAATAAGCGAATGAACTTGACTTTGATTCTTGGCAAAATTCTAGATTGTAGCATTTAAGGGAGGGTCAATGAACATACAGAAAGCAGAAGAAAGAGCTGGATTTGGAAAGAGAACTAATGGGTTCAGAACCCTGGATCTTGCAACAGCTTTGATTGGCTTCCATGTTACAGAGGGATATTATAAACTTAAGCCAACTGGTCAGAATCTGCTTTAGGATGATTATGAACCTGAACCTGACACTACAAGCCATATTTCATGCCCATAAGCCTCTGCAAAGGGGTGGTTTATTTTCTCAACTTTTCTCCGGAGCTAAACTTGGTTACTGTGATTACATAAAATTCAGTTTCATATTGTTGTTCATTCCAGTTACATAGTTGTATACATTGTGTCCATTATTTTCCTGGTTCATCTTGCTTCACCTAGCATCAGTTCATACAAATCTTCCCATGTCTCAATCCTTTATAGTCCTTGTTTCTTACAGTTCAGTAATTTCCCATTATATTCATATACCACAATTTTTAAAGTCATGCCTGAATCAGTGTAGACTCATCTATCTTACTGATACTATGTGACTTGTACTTTAAAACAATACATTGCTTTTGACATTGAGACAGTTTGGTCTGCCTTTTTTGGAGAGGAATTCCGGAGAAAAGATATTGGTAAAGACTCAGAGATGGGGAAAACACAGAATATATTTAAGAAATGCCCTGGAGTTTATATGATATGTGAATGGAAGCTGTGTGAGATGGTCTCTGTCTTGAAAGAACACATATGAAAGAAGTAGCAAATAATGAAATACTTAACTAAGGGGAACTTGAAAGTGTAAATCCAGAGAAAGTAGAAATCCAGGTATGTTTGTTGGAAGATGTGGAATATAAACTGGCCTTGGAGGCTTTATAAGACCTTCATAGGGGGCTGAGAAGTAGATGGTTTGCAACATGAACAAAAGTATGGAGGTGCTAATGGCGTATCAAAGTCAGCAAGAAGATAAGCTTCATTAATGCAGAGTTTCTTGTTGGAAAGTACTGTATGATTATTTTGTATTAACTTTGTATAAATTTTGTTTTGATTTATCCACACACATATTGTTTCCTTCATTAGAACATTACCTCCCAGAAAGCAGGGATTGTTTCATCTTTGTCATTATATCCTGGGCAATATTGACTTGAATTTTTTAATTGAAAGGTAAACTGGGGTCAGATTATGGAAGCCTTTGAAAGCCAAAGAAGTTTAGACTTGATGTGATAATATGGACAGTCCTTTAGTAGGGACAACATCCTTAAAATTATGTTTTAGGAAGATCAGCATGACAGAAACAGGGGAAAGAGAATTGGCTTTGGAGTCTTGGGACTTGGGTTCAGATTCTTCTTCTCTGTTTAATATTGTATGACTGTGAACAAATCAAATAACTTAATATCTCAGGTACTCAAATCCTCATCTATAAAATGAAGAGTTTGGACTAGATGGCCTCTGTGGTGTCTTCCAGTTCTAGAGCTATGACTACCCCCAACCCCCTCATTATTCTTCCAGTCCAGAGAGAGGTAATGCAACAGTTCAGGCATGAAATGATGAATGCTTAGTGTGATAACAGTAGGAATAGAGAGGAGGGGTGAGTATTTGAGATAATGCACAGGGATGAAACAATAGGACTTGGGGGCAGATTGACTATTGGGATAAAAAGAGATGGGTGAGTCAAATCTGAGTCTAAATTGTTTAGTCTAGGAGAGAGGACAAGTAAGAGTGGACAGAAATGAGAGAGGTGAGAAGGGGAGTTTCTTTTTAGGGAAAGATACTAAATTTAGTTTTCCCATTCAACAAACATGTGTTGAGCACTTATTTTAGACAAAGGTATAGTGCAACTTATCTTAATTTGGGGGAGGGAGGGGTTTATATTACGATTTAATTTTCCTTTTATTTGTTTGCTTTATTATTTTTGAGCATTCATTTCATAAAAAAATTGAGCTTCAAATTCTCTCCTCTCCCACCCCTCTTCTACCTATTGAGAAGGCAAAAAATACATCAGTTATACATGTGAATTGATGCAAAATGTATTTCGATGTTAGCCATGTTGAAGGAAAGAAATGATAAAAAGCAAGAAACATGGAAAAAGTGAAAAAAGCGTGCCTCCATCTACACTCAGAGTTCGTCAATTCTGTCTCTGGAAGTGGCTAGTATTTTTTATCATCTGTCCTTCATAATTGTCTTGAGTCATTGTATCGAGGAGAGTCATCAAGTCTTCCGCAGTTGATCATCACTACAGTATTTCTGTTACTATGTACAATATTTTCCTTGTTCTGCTCACTTCACTTTGCATCAATTCATATAAACTTTCCCATGTTTTCCTGAAACTATCCTGCTTCTCATTTCTTATAGTACAATAGTGTTCCATCACAATTCATATACCACAGCTTGTTCAATCATTCCTTAATTGATGATCATTTCCTCAACTCTGCACCACACACAAAAGTACTGCTTTTCCCTTTTCTTTGATCTCTTTGGGATACAGACCTACTAATGGTATTGCTGGATTAAGAGATATGCATGGTTTTATAGCACTTTGGGCATAGTTCCAAATTGCTCTCCAGAGTGGTTGGACCAATTTACAACTCTATCAATAGTGCATTAGTGTCCCTATTTTTATCATTTTCCTTTTCTGTCATGTTAGCCAGTCTGGTAGGTGTGAAGTAGTACCTCAGAGTTGTTTTAATCTGAATTTCCCTAATCAATAATGAGTGAGCATTTTCACATGTGACTATTAATAACTTTGGTTTCTTCTGAAAATTGCTTCTCCATATCCTTTCACCATTTATTAACTGGGGAATGGCTCTTATTATTTTTTTTTATAAATTTGACTCAGTTCCCTACATATGAAATGAAGACTTTATCAGAGAAACTTCCAGTAAAACTTTTTCCCCTGGATATTTAGAATGAAAATAACAGGCAAAAATGAGTATCTTAAAAAAAAAGAGTAACTAGATGAATTCAAACCATCTGACTCAGATGAACTATATCCTTGTAGACTAGATACTGTGAGAAGCACTAAGGATGCAAATACGAATGAGCAAGAAAGTCCCCACACCAAAGTTCTTTACGTTCTATTAGACAAAGACAAAATGTGAGTAGGGGTGACCAGGGAGGGGGTATTTTGGATAGAAAATGCAAAATGAATGGTGGCTGGAGCAACAGGATGTTCAACTGAGGTATTTTTCAGAAACCTTACTGTTGATTTGATCAGTATTCTCAGAGCCCGAGTTGGAAAATGTATAGGAAGGTAGAGGGGAGGAGGAAAATGCACAGTCTTAGGTTACATTAAAGGAGACTTAAAATCCAGGACAGAGGAGATGATAATTGACCAGCATTCATTAAATATCTACCATGTGTCAGGTACTGTACTAAGTGCTGGAGTCCTATTGTATTCTATTTTCATCATTATCTTCCTCCTCCTCCTCATTATCACAGTCAACATTTATATAGTACTTATTACATGTCAGGCATTGTGCTAAGTGACTTATAATTAGGAGCTCGTTTTATCCTCACAACAGCCCTGAGAGGTAGGTGTATTATTATCCTCATTCTCCAGATGAGAAACAGAAGTAACCAGGGTTAATGACCTGCCTGTGGTCACACAGTTAGTACGTGTCTGAATCCAGATTTGAACTCAGGTCCTCCAGACTCTATGCCTAGTACCCTATTTACTGTTCCTCCTATTTATCCCTATCCAACTCCAGTATATATTGAGAGTTTTGTGTTCACTCTTGGGTGGTCTATTTTAGAGAAAACATCTATAATCTAGAGAAAGTCCAGACATGGAAAAACAGAATCATGAAATGACTCAATTTCATGTCAGACTGGTTGAAGAAACTAAGGGATACACAGTATGGGTAAGAGAATAAGTACTAAGTGGTTAGAATATCAGTTGTCTTCAAATATTTGGAGGAAAAGGGATTAGATTTGCATTCAGCCACTAGGGGTCAACACCAGGAGCAGCGGATTACATGGAGGCAGATGTGGGTTTAATGTCAAGGAAAATATTGTCACAATTAGAGCTGTTAGAATATGAAGTTTGCTGCTGTGGCAGGCAGCAGTTATCTCTTCTCTGGAGCCCTTCAGTCAAAGGCTAGAGGACCACTTAACAGGCATCATGGAGAGATGGGATTCTTGTTCAGGGCTTTGAGGTTTCTTGCAACTCTAAGATTCTGTGATTCTAAACCATTGCTCATGAGCCCCCATTGATGTGTTTACTTTTTTCTCATCAGCCAAAGGGTGCAATGAAGACAAAGCAATAACACTGAATCAAGTAGCAATGAAACATTTCCCACATAAACCTAGTCACATGTTTCCTAGATTATGTTCACTGTTAGAAGAGTATATATGTATAGAGAACATGCAAGGAAAGGCATATTTTTAAAGAGATTGTTATGACCAAATATATGTAGAAGAATAATTCATGCCACAGTTTTTTGTTTTTTTTTTTGCTTTTTTGGAAGGGCAGTTGGGGTTAAGTGACTTGCCCAAGGTCACACGGCTAGTTTTTGTGTTAAGTGTCTGAGGCCGGATTTGAACTCAGGTCCTCCTGATTCCAGGGCCGGTGCTCTATTCACTGCGCCACCTAGCCGCCCCCATGCCGCAGTCC
This sequence comes from Pseudocheirus occidentalis, assembly GCA_028646575.1. Taxonomy (NCBI): domain Eukaryota; kingdom Metazoa; phylum Chordata; class Mammalia; order Diprotodontia; family Pseudocheiridae; genus Pseudocheirus; species Pseudocheirus occidentalis. The sequence goes on along the minus strand of CM053593.1, from coordinate 32,591,523 downwards.
TGTAAGGCCACTGATATGTCACCATATTTTCATGTTGGGTCAGCACCCAATGTGGTCTTTGAGAGATATTTTATCTCTGTCAACCATTGTTCCTCTTCTTGCTGGTCTTACGTGGCTGCTGCTTAGAAATGCCTTCCCAGTCCTACAGTGGCTGCCAGGCATAGTTCCACTGGGTCATGGAATTGTTGAATTTCTATTGGTTTCCAGTTTCTGTTTTCAGCTGAGGTCTGACCTCTTTCCCATGAGAGAATGAGTGGGCTTGGCTATTCCTCTTTTAGCCTAAAACCCAGAGGCTTCTACCTCCCCTCATGCTACAATTCTTTTAGAAAGAAAGGCAGAAATCTCACAAATTCAGTTTTTGAACTAGAAGAAAAATCCCTCAATGTGTTGTCCTTCCATAAGGACAAGAGTGGTATCTGTCTGCTTCTCCATCAGAGACTTGGCTGGAATTGATGTTTCCTCTCCAGAAGGAGATTTCTTTCCATAGCCACCAAGGTCTTTGAAACATAGAGCTATCTCAGCTGAATAGGGCCTTCAGGGTTAAATCTAGTTTTTAACCTCTATTTTCTTTTCACCAAGGCCTCACTCTGACCAAACATTTCTTGTAGCTCCCTGCTAAACAGCCCCCAGTTAACATCAGCTTAAAGGTTATCTTTCCAGCAAACCGTCAATGGTTCTTAAGAGTTTCAGAGTTGGCTGCTCCACTCCTAACCCCCACCTCAGTTTTTCAACTCTGAGACTTTTTTTTCCTTCATGTAAGTGAATCAGAAGCTGCAAGGCACAAGAAGTAAACAAACTGGGACAAGGTCAATATCTCTCTCCTGTCTAGCCGCATTCCTGCTTTTGATTTTCACTTATGCTGCCTTGTATTTGGTTGGAGGCATGAGTGTTAATGGATGGACAGCGCCCTGCCCTCCCTGCCCAAGATTCTGTTCTTGTCCTGGCAAGATCACACTTGCTTTTCTAGAGGTTGAATAAGACTGGGAAAAACTGACTTAGTGTATGTCCTTAGAAAGCACGCTGCAGGTTGAAGGAAATTTAAAATAGCTTGGTTGAATATATTGATCATGATAGAGTCAGAGGGTTAGGGTTAGGGTTAAGAGCTAAGAATTTGTTTTCAGACTCTCATCCACTAACCTCTCTTGACTGGATAATATTGAGCCATTCCTAGGCACATTCACATATCAAAAGCCTCTTGATTTTCCTCCCTGTTTATTGGCTTCCAAGTCTATCTTCTTCAGCCTTAGCTCATTGTAGACAGCCAGATCATTAGGAAAAATCTATTTCTTTTTCTAACAACAACAACAAAACCCAAACTATTGAAATCTTTTGTTTTTTGATCGTCTACATTTCTCAATGTATCTCTCCTTGTTCCCCTCTCCATCTCTTATAAAGAGGGTAAAAGAGTTCAGAAAAACTAAGCAACCTATTTTAAAAAGTCTAACATTAAGTGTGCTACTTCCCACCTCTGAAAAAGAAGTGGGGAGAGTCATTTTCTCATACCTCTTCTTTGAGGTCAAGTTTGGTATTTATAATTCTGTAATATCCAGCTTCAGTTGTTTTGTTCTTGTTCTTTCTGTTTATATTGTTGGAGTTGTTATGTATCTTGTTTTCCTGAGGAAATATGTTTGTACCTAAACACCTGGCTGCTCTCCCTCATGTTAAGTAGTTGAAGAAGCTTGAATATACTATAAATGTCAATTTATTGTCATTGTACATTGTTCTTTCCCATATACATGAACCCTTTTACAGAAATATGGAAACCAAGTTATACAGTTCCTTATCAGTTGGCCCGGAGCCATTCCTAAGTGTCTCCTCCTTCACCCCAGGAATCTCAAGTAAACCTCAAAACTAAGAATTTTTGCATCCAGGGCAAATAACACAAACTGTAACTGGGATGAACAGCAAGGAACATGCCTTCAGTTTGGTCAGGGATAGAACATTGCCCCATGGGGAGGACTTAGAGACCATAAGATACTGACACAGTGCCAGTCCTGGAAAGGGGAGACTGCCGTAAGGGGGATGGATGTTGGAGAAGCAAACAGAATGGGATATGAACTTAGCCTATACTCTGTTTGTTAGTTCTCTATTTTGACTAATGATTCTTGATAATTAAGTGATTAGCTTTTTTTTCCCTCTGCTCCTAGAAGAATTCAAGTACTGCCAATGCTCTCCAAATTCAGTACCTTGAGACAAGGATCTGCTTAACCTACCCTGGTTATATATCTGGACTCCATAAAGCTTACTCTTTCTTTGTCTGTAGATAGTTAGCCTAATTTTTAAAAAAATGTGTAAACATTTTCCCTCCTATGTTTTGGATCAAGAGGAGCAAAACAAAGAATAAACATGTATCTTTCTTGGAATATAGACTATGTAAGGAATGGTACATATATACCTTAATTAATACCATTGATAATGGTTAGTCTGGGATCCTATAGTGTTAAGACAGTATATTTATAAGTCCTGAACCAACATCAATGTACATTGATTTTCAAGTTTGGAGATTGGGTTCCTTTTTCCTCTGCACATAAAATAACCAAATGAAAAATGTGTGTGTGTGTGTGTGTGTGTGTGTGTGTGTGTGTATAAAATACATATATAAAAATTTTATACATACACACATATATATTTTATATGATGGGAGGATCGCTTACTTTTAAACTCTAGGAAACTTTGGCTTCTTTTGTAATAACAATCTAAACTCATCTTCCAGTTATCCCCATCTCCACTTCAACAGAACGCCTGCCAGTCCACATGCTGATAGAACTGGAAATGATTTTATTTATATCTTCCTTGTTAGTCATGCAGTCTATGTACAAACAAAACAACGTTATTCTTATCTTCTCCAAAAGTTTAATTCATTTGCAATTAAAAGCTGGGGGAGAAGAAGGTGGGGGTGGGGGTGGGTACAAGGAAGAAGTTTATCCTGCTCCAGCATCTGGGGCCTGAGTGATGGGTGACAGTCATTCTTCCCCAGAGATAACAGCACTGCCATCCACCTAATTGCTGCTCTGTCTTGTTTTTAATAAATAGTTACCCATGTAAGGATTATCCTACCATAATTAAATAAGGCAATGCAGTCAACAAGCCCTTCAAAAGTATATTGTTAAAACCTGCCATCCACTAGCTCTTGCCAAAGCTAGTTCCTACACCCTCTCCCCACTCATATCCTCATTTGTTGCTGGCAGACGCTTATTCCAAGTCAAACTTGTACATTTTTTTCCAGCAAGGTTATTAGCAGAAAGAACTGGAGCTAATCACAGGAAGTCAGGACCACAGGCTTCAGCATGATACAACAGGTCCCCGCTTTTGGTTTGGGGCTTGCCCAGTTCCCTTGGCATGCCTCCGCTGGCCACCAAAGACTCTGTGACCTTCGGGTCGTTTCTCTAGTTGACAGATGCAGGGATATTTTAGTGAAGCAGAATACACTGATGGCCTGTGGACAGGATGGATATATCAAGCCCTAAGAAAAATAAAGACTCCCAGAGGAGGAGGCCCAAAATTGATATAAGAAAGGGAGTCTGGAACTTTGATGCCACCATCTTGATTTTGCTGCTGACTCATTGCTGGATTGTGGGGAAGTCACCTAACCTTTCTGCAGACCTTAGAGCTGCCCATTGACTGGGTAGAGGATTCTTCCTTTGAATATCACAAAATTCATTCATTTTTTCATCTATTATTCCTTCATCCTTTGAGGGCTAACAGACCTAAAGTTGAAAACATTCATTGAAAAAAATCGGTTATATCATTTAGAGAGAGTTCAATCTGGCCGCCTCACTGAGTGTGCCCTTCTCAACTGGTACTTTGATATTGGGGACACATTCTGTTATCACTGAAAATATACATTGTCTATAAAACAGCAAGTTGAGCAAATTCAGCATTTCAGAAAATAGGTCATCTGTTTACTAGAGCTGCACTTTGCACATAGTAGGTGCATAGTAAAGATTTGTTGCATTAAGTGGAGTTGCACAAAAGCTGGAAAATTTGCCATAAGACTTGAAAAGGAAAGAAGATTGATCTAAAGTAAGCAATGTGTGAAATATGAATTTGACTTTTTTTTTATAGATCCATGGGAAACTCCCTTTTCTGATGAAAATTTGCATCTCAGTCTGCTTCACAGACTTAGAGATGACATAGGAAGCCAGATCAGCAATTGGGCTATGACTTCACAGCTTAGTCAGTTGCCTGAGGCAGATTATTTAAGTGACTTGCTGGGGTCCAAAATCTGATATGGATCAGAGGGAGGATTTGAACTCAGGTCATCCTGTCTTTGACTGACCCTTTATCTACTAGGCCACACTGCCTTGCTGAATTTGAAAGAATGCAAAATAGAGCTCAAAGCAAAAAAACAAACAAGTAAAAAATCTCCCCCAAACCAAAAAAACCCAAAAACAAACAAACAAAAACCCCAACAACAACAAAAACAACCAAACCAAACTTCACAGTTCTTTGGGCTCTTGTTATTTGCAAGTCAGTACAGTGTCCCAGTGCTGACTGAGCAATGTATTTCACACATAAAAAATACTTAGTTAAATAAGCCTCCCCCAGCACTTTGTACCTTACATAACACTTCCTTTGCACCTCTTTTATACTTATCATTTATTACACTTATTTGTGTAAGTGTTCTATCTGACTACTAGACTGTAAGCTTTATTGTCAGCCAGCTCACAATTTAGAAGTCTTATCTAAACTTTGTATCTCTGCCAGGCCTAGCTGTGTGTTGGTTGCCTGGCATATATTAAATAATAAGGAATCATGGACAGTGATGGACCTGGTGTCAGAAACCAGGTCTCCTCAATTTTGAAAAAAAAAAAACAACCCTTCACTTGATCCTTTCATTCATATTAACTATCATCCCATATCTCCTCTGCCCTTTGTGGCTAAACTTCTCAAAAAGGTCATCTACAATAGTCACCATTGCTTTCTCTCTTTTTAACTGTCTTCTTAACCCTTTATAATCTAGCTTTGGACAGAACCATTTCACTGAAACTGCTTTCTCCAGTGTTACCAATGATCTCTTAGGTGCCAAATCCAATGACCTTTTCTCAATCCTCATTCTCTTCAACCTTTCTGCAACCTTTGACACTGTGGATAACTCTCTCCTTGATACTCTCTTCTCACTAGGGTTTTTGGGTCATTACTCTCCCCTTGTTCTCCTATTTTTCTGACCTTTCTTTCTCTTTCTCCTTTGCTGGATTTATATCCAGATCATGCCCTCAGAGTTCTGGGTGTCCTGGTCCCTCTTCTCTTCTCCCTTTATACTATTTCTCTTGGTGATTTCATCAACTCCCAAGGATTTGATGACCATCTTCATGCTGATGATTCTTAAATCTACCCACCCTTCCTCAACCTCTCTGCTGACCTCCAATCTCATATCTCCGATTATCTTTCATATATCTCAAACCGGTTTTCTAGTAGACATCTTAAACTCAATATGTCCCAAACTGAACTAATATTATCTTCTCTAAAAATGTCCACCCTTTCCTACCTTCCCTATTACTGTAGAAGGTAACATCACCTTCTCTCAGACTCACAACCTAGGTATCATCCTTGATCTTACTAACTCTCATAACATTCTCCCCCTTTTCCCAATCTGTCCCCATGACCTGTTGATTTCACTTTTTTAATATCTCTTGAATATGCCCCATTTTCTTTTCTGCCACTGACACCACTCTGGGACAGGCCCTCATCATTCTAATGTGGATGACAACACATAAAAGGAAGATTTAAAAGGGTATGGAAGGAGAAATGGTGTGGAGCTTCATGGGAAGTTGGCATGGAGGTATGGTCCCAGGCAAGAGAATATGAAGGTGTACATGTCAAAGTCTGCCATCTGCCAGAGTTGATAATGGTTCCAGTGTGGAAGAGGGGAGTTGAGAATGATGGACAGAGTGGAGGCGATAGAGTGCAGAGATGGCCAGAAAGTGAGATTATATTTGTAAAGTTCTTCCTTCCTTCCTTCCTTCCTTCCTTCCTTCCTTCCTTCCTTCCTTCCTTCCATGCACTCTTTCTTTCCTTTTTCCTTCCTTTCTCTCCCTCCCTCTCTCTTTATTTCCTTCATTTCTCACTTTCTTTCTTCCCTTCTTTTCATCTTCCCTCCCTCCTTCCTTCCTTCCTTCTTTCCTTCTTTCCTTCTTTCCTTCCTTCCTTCCTTCCTTCCTTCCTTCCTTCCTTCCTTCCTTCCTTCCTTCCTTCTTTCTTTCCTTCCTTCTGTCCATCCTTCCTTTCATCCTTCCTTCCTTCTGTCCTTCCTTCCTTCCTTTTTTTTTTTTTGCTTTTTGGAGGGCAGTTGGGGTTAAGTGACTTGCCCAAGGTCACGCGGCTAGCTTTTTGTGTTAAGTGTCTGAGGCCAGATTTGAACTCAGGTACTCCTGACTCCAGGGGCGGTGCTCTATTCACTGCACCACCTAGCTGCCCCCTTCCTTCCTTTCTTTACTTTTTCTTTCCTTTCTCTCTCTCCCTTTCTCTTTATTCCCTTCTTTTCTCACTTTATTTCCTTCTTTTCATCTTCCCTTCCTTCCTTCCTTCCTTCCTTCTTTCTTTCCTTCCTTCCTTCCTTCCTTCCTTCCTTCCTTCCTTCCTTCCTTCCTTCCTTCCTTTCTTATGTTCCTTCCTCTCTCTTTTTCTCTTTCCTCTCCAATCCTAGAAAAAAATCCACCAAGATCAGGCATTCTGAGAACATTATTCTTTCTTAAAGGCCTTAATGTACAATATGCATGTGAATAATCACTATGATCTTACTGTTCTCCTTTTCTGCAGAGGGTTCTGTCTAGAGTGACACTCCTGAGACAGTTGTTCTCTTGCTATTATTCTTTTCTATTCTATAGAGTCTATTCTATAGACTCTTGCAAAGGCAGAGAAGATAACTGCTTTCTCTTGTTGAATAAAAGTGTTAGGAAGCTCACTGTCTGTGAACTCAGTGAACTCATCCAACTCCCTTAGCAGGCATGCATGAAGGAGGGTTTCTATCTCACCTAGTCCCCATATAAGTTTAATTTTCTTTGCTAGGACTCTATATTTTGAAAGCTTTTTGTTCCTTGTATATTGGAGACTGTGAAAACTGGGTACAGTAACTTCTATTAGAAATGTTGCTCTTAAGTTTTTATGGGTTAATGTCATATTCCAGCCATTATGGGCAACAAGCCAGTCTATGATAAGGGTCTTGTTTTCAGGACATTTGATTGGTTATACTTTCAAGGATGCTTGAAGTCATTATTTGTAGGGTGAGATTTTGTTGTCTGTCAGGCCACGAAAAATAGTGAGTTTCTCATAAATAATTCTAGCTACCAGTTTATGTTTTTTTCTATGTATTCAATAGGTACTAAATTTTTACCACCCACGGTATTGTGGTGCAATTTTTCTATTTCCACGCATAATCTATATTGATATGTAAGTCCAAGTTTCTTAAAGATAATCCTTTTATGCTTTCTGGTGCCAATGACCTGGTCTGGAATAATCATTACAAACACCTAATTTTCCACAGAGGAACCTGTACAACAGAACTATTTACTTGATGTTTCCTTGTTGACATGTTATTGGCTGATTTTGTATATATCTATATCTATATCTATATATTCCAGCAAAGTGATGTCTGATTGTTCTCAAAGTATTGCTATAGGTGGTTGACTTGTTTATAATATAGTCTAATGTATGACAATACTCCTCTTCCTTTTTGGCATGGAAGTACAAATCTTTCTCTGACTGCCTTAGAATGATGGATATTATCTTCAGTATTGAATGGACCTTTGTGAGAATACTTTCCAAATCTTCTGTGGTCCATTTTATTGTACTGAAAGTACACATTAAAACTGGTATTACGTATGTGTTAATTGCTTCCAATGTATCTTCCTTCACCTTTAATTTCAGTAAGCCAGTAAATCTCTTAACATATTTGACCAGAGACTTCTCTTTGATACCGCTATGCTCAATACATCTTTCCTGGAAGAGTTCGAAGTATCTGTAGACATTGACTTCACCCATTTGTTAAATGTAGCCTCTATACTTTGATATATGTTAATAATTTTTCACTTGATGAGTACAAATGTCATTTTATATCACTGGGGAAAGACTGAACTATCTAAAGGAGCTGTTTAGTGTGTGTGTGTGTGTGTGTGTTTCGGTGGAACCATATAGCTTGATACCACTCATGTACATCTGTTAATCAATAAATGTTTATTAAGCACTTATCATAAGAGGCAGCTATGTGGTTCAGTGGATAGAACCCTGATCCTGAAGTCAGGAAGAGCTAGCCTCAGACACTTACTAGTTGTGTGACCCTGAGAAAGTCACTTAACCTCCGCTTGCCTTAATCTACTGGAGTAGGAAATGTCAAACTACTCTAGTATATTTGCCAAGAAAACCCCATGGATGATATTGGCATTATATGGCCCACAGGTTCATGAAGAGTCAGACATCAGACCGAACAACAACAGTGCAGCATACATGATGCTAAACACTAAGGATATGAAAAAGAAAGACCTGCCCTGAAGGAGCTCCCAATCTAATGGGGAAAGACAACATACAAAAGGGAGCTTAAAACTGGTAGAATAGAAGTAGATTCATGATATGGAGTTGGAATCAAGTAGATCTTTCAATCAGATTATTTCTGCTTCCATATATGTATATATACATATTTATGTATCTATGTATATGTGTGTGGACTACATATGCATGCAAAGACAAAGGCATACAAAGGTATACAGGGATAGCCTGCCGTACAAAGGTATGTATAACGAACCAAAGTAAAACATAAGCATCCCATTAGTTAAGCAGTTTCAGTGAGAAAGGAGATAATGAGGCTATGATTTTAAATTTAGATAATTTTTTTTCTCCCTTAGAGAGGGTATAGATTCTCAGTAAGGAAAATGATGGAGAAATCCAATGGAGCTCCTACAGGTAGGAAATGAAGAGATGACTGAGCATCCTTTTTAAATGGAAATTTTGGGAATTTTTTGCTCTATTCACTAACCCTTCAATTAGTAAAAGGTACTAAGGCTACTTAGGAGGTATAAGTATCCAGGCTGATGCAATTTCACAAAATGATAAGTTTCCTGATGATGAGGTTACTCTAAGCATAGTGGAATCCAGACTGAAGTAGTGCAGTCAGGTGGGAAGATGAACCGAGTCAAGTTATTAAGGAAATAAATAAGATGTTTTCATTCAACTCCTTTAACATGGAACTTGTACTTCATTCTATTTAGAAGAAATAATGAAGGAATTCAGACTAGAAAGACTCGTAATAGACCTAAACTGTCTTCTAGAAAAAAGAGCAATTTTTTATCAATCACTTTTAATATCAATTATTCTTGATATTATTGCAGTAGTGGCATGTTTTAAATAGAGAACACTGAATATTAAATATCTTAGTAGTTTCATAATACTAGTAATAAATGACTAAGCCATGAGTGCAGAATAGAGTAAAAGGATCTGCAAAAAGCAAAAATTCAATATAAAAGTCAGGGTGCTTTTAGGCAGCTTGTTCTATTCCTGAATTACTAATAATGAGTTGCTCTTTATACTCCTGGGGCTTCTCTATACCTTTTTGGCTCTTCCACCAGTATGTTGTTTTCTTATTAGTGTTGGTTTTCAGTGATATAAAACTGTGAATGTTATATATAAAGCACATAAACATGTGATTAACCTATATTGGGGGGGCTGGTTCTCATCTTTTAGTAATAGATGTGTTCTTCCCTCTGTTAACAAAATTGGGATCAGGTTTGAGAGAAAGCTAGTAAAGTCCTTTTCTAGTTACTCATCTGTCATTCTAAATCATGTGCACCAATGATTATCATTCTTAACTGGTCCTTTTGTTTCTGGTTTTTCAGAGAAACTCAAGTTTCAGGTACCTCCCTTGGAACAACTGTTTTGTCATTCTTCATATTAATAGAACACAAGCTTCCTATTTCTCATTCAATCCAATCTGTGTTTTGTTTGTGTTGGACTTCTTGGAACCATACAGATGACCAAACATTTTCCATATCCTCCTTCTTTGGGGTTCTTTCAGGCTTCTGATTTCTTTATTCTTCCAGTTTCTGTTGTAGAGTCTTTTATGGCGGATTGCTTATTTTCTTCTTTGATCTGCTTTGACTCCTTATATCATCTTAACTTTCTGACATTTTCCTTCAATGGTTAGAATTTTTAATGTGCTTTTTCCTCAGATTATTTTTTTCCTACATATCTCTTTTTCACTGTCTTTATTTGGGAAACCTGCATTTCAAGTTTTATATTACTCATACAAGCTACATATTGATGTTTGCTTTCTTCAGATCTTCAATCACTCTCTGAAGACACTTCAGCCTTGGTGAGGTTTAACATTTACCCTTAGGGGTTTTCCCTAATAGTTCCACCCTCTCTCATTTAGTTCTTACCTTGGTAACAGCTGCCACATATACTGAGGTATTTGGTTCCTGAAATGTTTTTTGCACTCTATCAAATACTGTGGGAGAACACATTTATTCATGATGGTTATAGAAAATACCAACTTTTGGTAATTACTCTGTTCGGTATAATTGGTCTGCCACTTGGATTCATGCCATCAAACTCAGAAAAGGTTTTTTGGAATTCCAGTATAAGTATGCTCAGCTCTCTTAAAAATCATTTGAGACTTCAATGCTGTTTTTAATCATCTGTTACCTACTTATGTATAGTTTTTGGCATTTGCATTAACTGAAGACTTTCTATGATCCAGGTTCTTTAATATTTCATCTTTGGGTTTAGTAGTTTTTTTATTTCATCTGACTTAATTTAATCTAGGTTTGGGGATGAAGTCATTATTATTTTTTTTATGACTGCCCTGTGCTTGTTGGCAATAAATTGTTACATGACTTGGAGTAGAAGGTTGTTGTTAAGTTGTTTTCAGTTGTGTCCAACTCTTCTTGACCCTGTTTGGGGTTTTCTTGACAGAGATATTGGAGTGACTTGCCATTTCCTTCTCCAGCTCCTTTTACAGATGAGGAAACTGAGGCAAACAAGATTAAATGACTTGCCCAGAGTCATCCAGCTTGGAAGTGTCTGAGGCTGCATTTGAACTCAGGTCCTCCTGATTTCATGACTGGTACTCTATCCACGGTGCCACCTGGCTGTGGAGCTGAGGCTACCACTGGCAAAGTGCAGTATGAAGGCTATGCTCCTGAACTGTGAGATCTGTTTCCAATTGTGTTACTATCATGGTGTATAATGAAATTATTCATGTTTTGAGTCCTTTTCATTCTTGCTCACAGTTTGTCCATTTTAGTGGTCAGCATCATCTCCATGAAGGATTTCTGGTATGTATGATATTGGTTTTTATTTCTTGTTCTTATGTATCCTGCCATCCTGTTATACCAGAACAGGAAAGAAAGCCTCTGATTTTACTGTCTTAAATGTCAAATTAATCATCACAGCAGTTTCAAGTAAGGTCATCCTACAATCCTATGCTAGCTCATCTATTTTTAAAATTTATCAAGGATTTTTTTTCTTTTTGGAGGGCAATTGGAGTCAAGTGACTTGCCCAAGGTCACATGGCTAGAAAGTGTTAAGTATCTGAGGCAGGATTTGAACTCAGGTCTTCCTGACTCCAGGGATGGTGCTCTATTCACTTGCACCACATAGCCACCCCCCCCAGGGATGTTTCTTTATAGGTAGTGGCATTACCAAAGGTGGCTAGGGGGTACATTGGTAAAATACAGATTCTGTTCTCAGGAAGACCTTAGTTCAAATCCAGTCTCAGACACTTACTTTTGTGTGACCCTGGGCAAGTCACTTACGTGCTGTCTGTCTCAGTTTCTTCATCTGTAAAATGAGATTTATCAATCATAACACCTATCTTGCAAGATTCTTGTGAGTATAAAGTGAAACGATATTTCTAAAGTGCTTTGCAAACCTTAAAGGTGCTATACAAATACTATTTTATTATCGCTATTTGTCATCATTGTCCAGATGTTTCAATCATGTCCTGCTCTTTGTGTCCTCATTTATCTTTTCTTGGCAAAGATCCTGAAGTGGTTTTACCATTTCCTTCTCCAGTTCATTTTATAGATGAGAAAACTGAGGCAAACAGGGTCACACAGTCGGTAAGTGTCTGGGGTCAGATTTGAACTCAGGAAGATGAGTCTTCTTGACTCCAGGGCCAGTGCTCTATTTGCTGTATCATCCAGCTACCTGTTTTTACTTTTTCTAAAGCCCAAAGGGCTAGTATTTCAATGTTCTTTACAAACCTTCACAACATATGGGTCTATATGCACATTTTTAAAAATAGAATAAGGGTAGTCTATTGTGGTTGACCTGTTCCCTTAATGTCTTAGACACTAAGACTAAGGCTTAGTCTCTTGGGCTATAAATGACTCTTGTTCAAGATGAGCTCCCCACTTCTGATTACTTCAGGGTTTGAATTGGCAGGTTAGTATAACAACCTCTTCTGTTTTCTAGCAGGAAACATCTAAATAGCATCACTCAAAGTTCTTGTGTGAAATTTAACCCCATGCCACTGACTACAAGTCCACTTTTCAGTTGGTCACACAGACCTATGTATCCCACTGTCTCCCTGCTTTTTGATGAAGATTTTTTTTGCCTTCAGTTTCCTTGATGAGGCTTGAACCAGACATAAAATGGCATGATTTATACTGACCCTGCAACACCATAGAAATTCATAGTACCAATCACTACTAATGAGGAATTTAACCTACTGCCACCCACTTGGTGACACCGGGCATGCGGCAACAGAAATATCATAAAAAATGATGTATGTGCTTATTAGATTGCAGCTCTATTTGTTTGCAGGATAGAGACAACACAAATAACGAAAGACTTTAATGTGCAACTATCAGCTGTTTATAGCATTGACTTCTGGATTAAGTATGGGGGGTAATGTTTTTCATGATTCTTCATGATTCTTCTTTTGTAATTCATCTTCTTTTATGATTCATGTCGCTCAACTGGTCAGAGTGGCAAAGTTGACAGAACTCTGGACTTGGAGTCATGAAGATCTGGGTTTGAATTCTGCCTTCAGCCCTTCCTTGTTCATTTGTAAAAGAGGACCCATAGTACTCACCTTACAGAACTGTACAGAAACTCAAGTGGGATAATGGACACATAAATGAGATTGGTCAGGAAGCTCCTGATTAACACTCCTTCCCGCCCGCCCCCTTACCTATGTAAAGGCATTTGAAAATCATTTTGTTTTGTTTAGTCGGTTTTTCAGTCATGTCTTATTCTTTGTCACCACATTTGGGATTTTCTTAGCAAAGATGCTGGATTGGTTTGCCATGTCTTTCTCCAGCTCATTTACACATGAGGAAACTGAGGCAGACAGGATTGAATGACTTGCCCAGGGTCACACAACTAGTGTCTGAGGTCAGATTTGAACTTGGGAAGATTAATCTTCCTGTCTCCTAGCCCCAGTGCTCTATCCACTGTGCCACCTACCTGCCCAAATCTTAAATCTTAAAAACAAAAATCTTAAAAGTCTTGCAAATCTTAAAACACTATAAAATAATAATTACATTTAAATCTTTCCATGACAAGTAATTCTGTACTAAATGTTTAGAAGGCATGTTTTAGGCTTTGTTTAGAAGACTTTAGTCCTCACCCCACTTAAAGGTAATCTCTCCCACTTTAAGTTTCTGTAGCTATTTGTTTATGTGTTTCTATGATACACTTGCATGTAATGTAGTTGTCTATGTGTGTGGCACAGCTCTTATTGGATTGTAAGCTCTTTAACATCAAAGACCATGTTACACCTCTCTCTATCCTTCACATTGCTTATAAAAAGTAATTAATCCATAGTATGGGTTCATCAGTGGCCCCCCAAAAAGGGATATCCGATGCACTAACACCACTGGTGTTCTTGAAAAGTCAAGAGAAAATGAGGCAAGTTTCCAATATGTTGGATGGACCTCTTTTGGAAAATTTATGGGAAGATATAGATGGCAATCACACTGAGTAGACAGGCATAGATGGATTTTTAAAACAATATTTATTTATTTATTTATTTATTTTAAATTTTTTAACATTTATTTTTTTGTTTACATTGTTCCTTTCCACAAGATTTTGAGTTACAAATTTTCTCCCCATTTTCCCCCTATCTCCAAACCCAAAACAGCAATCCCACTGTAAAGCCCTTCCCCCCATCTGCTCTCTTTTATGCCCTCCTCCAATGCTCCTCTAACTTTCTGGTAGGGCAGGATGGGTCTTCCTATCCCAGTCCCTGTATATCTTAATTCCCAGTTGCATGTAGTTAATAATAATAATAACAATGATTATTATTATTATTATATATGTGTTGTTGTTTTTTAATATTTGATTGTAGAGCTTTAAATTCTGGATTATTTTGGTTCCTCCCTTGTCAGTCATCCCCACTGGAAGGACAAGCAATTCAATACAGGCTGTTCATGTGTAATTATGCAGGACATCTCCACAGTGGACATATTGTGAAAGGCTGATTATATGTCCCTCCTTCCTATCCTGCCCCGCCCCCCTTGTTCTATTCTCTACTCTGTTCCTGTCCCTTTACTGAAGTGTGTGCTTCCAGCAACCCTCCCCCAGACCCTGCCCTCCCCTCCATCATCCCACCTCTCATCCCTATCCCCCCTACTCTCCTGTGTGGCAAGATACCCAATTTAGAGTTTATGTCGTTCCTTCCCTAAGCCAAATTCAATGAGAGTAAATGAAGGTAAAGTTGTAACA